>VFFE01009149.1:0-34830 GCA_008921705.1 Burhinus oedicnemus | reverse complement strand
TTTTCAGTTCAGCATCCCAGAAACCCATCGTCATTTAGAATAGAATAGAATAGAATAGAATAGAATAGAATAGAATAGAATAGAATAGAATAGAATAGAATAGAATAGAATAGAATAGAATCAAATCGAATCGAATCGAATCGAATCGAATCGAATCGAATCGAATTGAATCGAATCGAATTGAATCGAATCGAATTGAATCGTTTAGGTTGGAAAAGACCTTTAAGATCATCTAGCCCAACTATTGACCCTACTCGACCAGATCTGCCACTAAACCATGTCTCTAAGCACCACATTTGTCCATTTACTAATGAGATTACTAGCAGTGATTAAGTGAATCACCATTGTAAGGAGCAGGCTATAGAAGATTGATTGCATATTGCTTTACTATTTCCTCAACTCTTTCATATGGCTTTCTTTTCCTTCCAAAGATTTCCCGTGTACCCTGGATCCTCCACAGCAATGCCTCTAAGTCCTCTCATCCTCCTCTTACATAGAAACATAGTCAAAATTACTTATGACTTTTCTCTATCCAGCATGTCACCAGCCAACGGGTCAAAATGCTGCCTGTGCTGGAGCTGGTCAGCTCTCCACTGTGTTTAACAGTCAGCTGGGCCCTGTCTTTTGGTTGTGAAACATGCCGAGAGTATCCACTGTCCCATAGTTTCAAGTGGACAAAGCCAAAAACCTTTGGAGGTGGTGCACATGATCTACAGGATCAGTCTTTTGTGGGATTTAAATACATTTAGGGTTTCTACTATTCTATCAAATTTGGTTAAACTTGGCAAGTGGATGCAAAGTTATTTGGGGAGATGGAGGATGATGCAGATAGATGTACAGCAAGATGACACAACATCAGGAAATCAAACTAAAGATGAAGAGATAAAGGAATTAGAAAGACCACAGATCTTCATGCTGCGGGATATAAAGCTCTAACTGTTGGCTTTCAGGAAAACCCTATCGTTAGGAAGGAATATATTATTTAAGAACTATTTTCAGTTCAGTCCTTTTACATTCAGCTCAGAAATCTGGATCCAGACACCACAGTGTCCTGGTTTCAGCTGGGGTGGAGTTAATTTTCTTCCTAGTGCTGTGTTTTGGATTTCAGATGAGAATGATGTTGATAGCACACTGATGCTTTAATTGTTGCTAAGCGGCATTTACACTAAGTCAAGTACTTTTCAGCTTCTCATACTGCCCTGCCAGCGAGGAGGCTGGGCTGTACAAGAAGTTGGGAGGGGATACAGCTGACTCAAACTGGCCAATGGGATACTCCATACCGTCTGATGTCATGCTTAACATAAACTAGGGAGAAAGCTGGCTGGGGAGTGGGCCGCTGCTTGGGAACAGGCTGGGTATCGGTCAGTTGGTGGTGAGCAAATGTTTTTCATTTGCATCAATTTCTTGGGGTTTATTTCTTCTTTTTTATTTTTTTTTCCTATTTTCCTTTTCATTGCAAATTTGTTGTGGTTGATATTATTATTATTATCATCATCATCATAGAATCATAGAATTGTATAGGTTGGAAGGGACCTTTAAGATCATCGAGTCCAACCATTAACGTAACACTGCAAAAACCACCACTCAACCATGTCCCTAGTAGTAGTACCAGTAGTAGTTGTAGTAGTAGTAGCAGCAGTTATTATTATTAGTTTAGTTTAGCTTATTTCAATCCATGAGTTTTCTCATCCTTCTGATTCTCTCCCCCATCCCACCAGGGGGTTGGAGGTGAGAAGTGAGCGAGCAGCTGTGTGGTGCTTAGCTGCTGCCTGGGGTTAAACCACAATACACAGAGAGAAAGAGGATGCGGATGGCTGGATGGAATAAATTCATTAATTCCTGGGCTCCTAATTCATGACAGCTTTTTGTTTTAGTACCAGACCAGGCGGGCTGCAAACGGATGCCGGAGGAAACTGTTTCTGTTTGCCACTCCTTGAAACCCATGTGGGTTGCTGTTAATAAGAATCATCATTTGATGATGCTGAGTCTCTCTCAGCTGTTTTCCTCCAAGGAAGAAGAGCAGGTTGAGACATGCCATGAATTTTATGCCAGAGTCTCCACACGGACCTGTCGCATGGCACAGACCACTGTGGGGACAAAGAGTCTGCTTGCTGATGCATTGCCTCCGCTCACCATGATCTCCAACTGCATAAGAAGATGGTATTTTCCTTTCTCTGGCTCACGCCACTTCCTTTCGTTCCTGATGTGTTTGCAATCAGCTTTAAAAACTCCTGGAGTTTGTCAAAGGACGCCTGAGTCTGATGGATTCTCTAGGAGAAGTAACTCTCACGCGATTATGCTGACATTTGAGAGAAGAAACAACCTTTCGGTACCCTCCCCCGGTGCTTCTATTTGCATTTGAGCATTCCCGGGAGTGGATTGATTTAGAAAAATGCAGTCGTTGGAAACATTGTCACAAAGAAGGGATCAAGGCCTGTTGCTGTAGCCCTCAGCCATGCTGAGTAGCGTGACCCAATGTGCTTTGCCTGCAGATGTAGAGGCTGAGTGGGAGATTACGTCTGGAAATTGTTCTTCCCCAGAGGTAACAAGTTACAGTGTAAAAGTTAAAGAAGACTTGTTAGCCCTTTAGACTCACTTCCAGAGGATTATTTACCTTCATCAGAGCATTACACACTTTCCTCAGCCTGGCTTTAAAATACCTCCAGTAACACTTTCACCATCTCTTTTGAGAGACATCCTTTTGGTTGACAGTAAAAAGGTTCTTGATACTGCCCGGGTGTGGGAGCTTTGCATGGATAAAAGCAGCCAGTTCAGTCATTTTTAGAGAGTCCAGAAGAAAAGTTTTGCAATAGCTGTGATGGATTGCACTTTTTGTGCATATTAACACGTGGTAGCAGTGCAAGCAAGTCCTGTTGGCTATTTGGCATTGCAAACAGCAGCAGCAGAGCCATCACCTTTGTGCCCCAGGTTACAAGAAACTCCCAGTTCTAGTCAGTATACGTGTTCCTGCAAAGCAAGCGTAAGGGAAAGACAGGGATAGCTTAATGTGAAAAAGATTTGTCCACTGCCTAGGAAAATAGCTTGAGCTTTAAACCAGCCAAGCTCAATTTCTTGCCAGAAGCAATTTGCATAAGTCCAAGTTAAGTATCTGTTTGAGGTTCACCACATAATCCAGATCTAGTGATCAGGCATCTTTTACAGCTACGGTGAGTGGAAGTGGTCTGCTGGCATGGGTCTTGAGAAAAGCTTGACTTCACATCTTGGGCAACATGGAGCTGACCTTTTTATTTGCTTGGCAATCTTACCTTGTCTTTACTTGACTACATGGGGTAAAACTCTTCTTTTGACCATGCTTGGGGCAACGGATGAGTTAACTGTGCACTTCAAGTTAGAAATAAAACATCAACAAGTTGGGTTTTGGTTTTTGCAGTCAGGGAAGAAGCCACAAACATGGTGACTCTCACTAGAAATCCTGTCTGGAATGACAAGAAAACCATCTGGTCAGCTTTATGAATTAATCTATTCACTTAACTTTTATCTTGTACAACAAGACTCTTGAAGAAGCCTAGATGGGAATCTCAAAAGGCATTGGCAAGTCTTTGCCAAACTTGGTCCAAAGAAATTTCTGCAGAAGACACTGAACTCTTTCAAAAATCCATATTGTCACAGTCAGATTTTGTCCCATGGACTTATTAAACTGCTGGAAGTCTTCCAGTGAGCAAGATGGGGACAAGTTACTTCAGAATTAAATACACTAACATGCATCTCAGAGCCGAAACAAAAGGTTAGTGTTCCTGCCTTGCTACAACATCCTTAACAAGTCTTTCCACAGGCTACGGCCACTGTACGACAAAGAACACAAAGCCAAAGAAGGAATGGACTGGATGCAATAAAATGGGTGACTGACACTGGAAAACTTTACAGGCTTAGTAATATTTTCCCTCAGCTCCTGAAAACCAGAGGAAAACACAAGAATATAACCAGCTAGCAGTTAGTTAGCCTTTCTTCCAAGAAGGAAGACCAGGGCTAGAGTTACAGCAACAGGTCTAATCTTAGGGACACCGATGAGTGACGTCCCCATCTCTTCGATGGGATGCAAGTTCAGATTCCCTGCACGGTGTATCTGGCATCAGATGCACTAATGGAGTCCAAAAAGCCTACGGCGTGGTTCCTCTGGTCAGGAACTGGCATTCAGCACATACATCTGTTTTGGTGGTCTCAGTATTAGGTTTTCCTAATACCCATGTAATAACACGTCATATAGGTTTGATAAATATGGCTCATTATTTTTGCATTATGAGCTGTCATGCTGTGGAACTACTGAAAATTCCAGGTTTCATCTTGAAAAGAACTAAAGTCTCAAAATAACGACCCACCTCAGGGCTCAGGTCTATCCCTATCTCTTCTTGGCTCCTTCACAAATTACTTCCTCAGTTTTTGTTTTCCTGAGTATAATTCAGTTATTGGCAATGGACACACGGGCCGAATGCACGGCTTTACTCAGTAATTCAGGAGATCACTCAGATGTTAACAATGATGTTCATTAGCATAGGACTAGTCACTCGGCACTTTTGGAAGAAAGAAAGGAGAATAAGAAGTATAAGACTGAATTCTCAGCCTTGTTTAATTTCCTTCCTCTGTTTCCAAAAGAGTCGTTTGAGGACCCAATCTGCTTGGGCTGAACTAGCTGCTTGCAAACAAATGTTTGAAATTACCTGAGTTTCTGAAAGATGCTTCAGGCTCACCAGCCGTCCCTCAAGACTACTTTGCCTGGGAAGGTCCTTTGCATTGTAGGTGTTGAAGGACAGCTTTTGTCAAAGGAGAAACTGCTGCCTGAGCATTCACACACCATTCGTGGTGTCGCACACACACGCACCCGCACACACATACTCCCGGCCGCGCTTCCTCCTTCTTTAGGCTCGACCCTAGCTTTCCCACAGCAGAGTCTCAGGCATTGGATTTCATAAAATAATTAATTTAATTGGAAGGTACTGCAGCAAGAACAGCCCGAGCCAGGTGTCTCCAAAGAGAGGGACACTGAACAAAGAAATCCCTGGGCAATTATACCCTTGTGATCCATACACCCGCCACTCACACGTCCTTCACATGCTGTCCATGTGTCTTTTAGTCCAATGGTGATTTTTGACCTGAGGTCTTCTAACATCTAATTGGATTCTTTTTCTGTGTCCAGGCAGGCAGGCTCTTGTCTTGTTGATTTGCAGTTTACGTCAAGGGTTGGAGCCTCTGTATCTTCTGGTTTACATTCCTTGTGCACCTGTCCTTGTTGGCAGAGCATGGGGAACCAAAAATTCCTGGACTTGAGAGAAACACTACCAAAACTTCAGTATGATATCCAGCACTTTTGCATGCTAAAGATTAAAGAACACTGTACTGAGAAGAATAGCTTTCTCACGGCCTAAAGGTTTCAGCAAATTTAGCTACTCATGCTAAGTAGAGCTGAACAGGCAGCATAGATCACACCAAATTATAATCCTAAGTGATTTATTCTGCTGTAAATTTACTTATTCATGATAAACAATTAATATCCTTCAACAGCTTTTATCTGGGTAGTATTTATGGGATCTGTGTGTTTTTCTCTGGTTATCTTCAGTGACAATCCAGTAAGATTTCAATAGGACTCCTGTATTAAAAAAAACCAACAAAACAGAACAAGAGAAGGAGATTCCAGGGGAAGTCTTTTCAAGCAAACATGGGTAACAGTACAACAACAGTACATCGCTGTAGCTGATTGCATGACCATGATAATTGTATGAGGTTTAACAGGGCCAAGTGCTGGGTCCTGCACTTGGGTCACAACAACCCCAGGCAATGCTCCAGGCTTGGGGAAGAGTGCCTGGCAAGCTGCCTGGCAGAAAAGGATCTGGAGGTCCTGGTGGACAGCCAGCTGAACATGAGCCAGCAGTGTGTCCAGGTAGCCAAGAAGGCCAATGGCATCTTGGCCTGTATCAAGAACAGTGTGGCCAGCAGGAGTAGGGAAGTGATCGTGCCCCTCTACTCAGCACTGGTGAGGTCACAGCTTGAGTCCTGTGTTCAGTTTTTGGGCGCCACAGTATAGGAGGGACATTGAGGTGCTGGAGCGTGTCCAGAGAAGGGCAACGAAGCTGGTGAGGGGTCTGGAGAACACGTCTTATGAGGAGCGGCTGAAGGAATTAACATTGTTTAGTCTGGAGAAGAGAAGGCTGAGGGGAGACCTTATTGCTCTCTACAACTACCTGAAAGGAGGGTGTAGTGAGATGGGAGCTGGTCTCTTCTCCCAAGTAACTAGCGATAGGACAAGAGGAAACGGGTTCAAGTTGCACCAGGGGAGGTTTAGGCTGGACATTAGGAAAAAAAATTTTCACTGAAAGAGTTCTCAACCATTGGAAGAGGCTGCCCAGGGAGGTGGTTGAGTCCCCATCCCTAGATGTGTTTCAAAGTCATGTAGATGTGGTGCTTAGAGACACAGTTTGGTGGCAGACCTGGTAGAGTAGGGTCACTGGTTGGACTAGACAGTCTTAAAGGTCTTTTCCAACCTAAACAATTCTATGATTCTATGATCGGTGTCAAGATGATGCTATTTTAGTGAATTCATTTATGCTGAAGGCAACCATCACCTATAAGAAAAAAATCCTGAACCTAAACTAGATAGAGTTGCCCAAAGACTGAGCTTTCATCTTAACACCCAAAGAGGAGTTTGTCAGACACTTCTACCCAAGCAACATGAAGTCTTGCAAACATCTCCATAATTTTGTGAAGTGGCACAGGATGAACCCAAGTGATGGCATGGGTATACGGCTGAAAGGTCATGCCAACTATCTGCCTTCTCAGATTTTGTTTCCCAGGCTACCTTGGGATAAAGATCCATTTCTTTTGCCTTTGCTATAGCCGCATATCACCGTGGTCAAAAATTATTGGGATAAGGCGGCTGTTTCCCTTCTGGATGTCCACAAAATGCCGTATTTTGTTATTGAATGGTTAAACACTGTACTTCACATGCTTGACTCGACACTCTGTATGAATATAATTGTTTAATGTATGTGTGCATATACAGAACATCCGGAAGGATCATAGCATAAGATGTAATATACAGTAGCACCCAGGGGAATGAAAGAAAAATACCTGAAATGAAAAACTTGCTCACTTGAAACATTTTCTATAAGCTTACTTATGCTGTTAAGTCCTCAGGCAATCAATACGTTACTTGACTTCACTTCAAATGATGACACCTTTTTTTTATATGTTGTTAAGTTTAATTAAAAGGAATTAGTCACGAGAATGACAAATTTTAAGCTAACTACAAAATTACTTCATGTGGCATTTATTAGAGAAGTCAAACATGGCAAGAATTTTAACCAAACTGGCAAATTCAGTGAAAGTAATGTCTTAGCATCAAAATTCTTTCTTAAAATTAAGTCATTTGTTATTGGGGGTATTCTTTACTTTTTCTCAAATAACTTCTTTTTCTGTACTTTCTTTTTGTTAGGACGGGAGAATAAAGAAATTGTATAATAGTGAGTAATAAAATCTGTCATTCTTGTGAGTAATGCTTTGTAATTAGAAGAAATAAAAGTAAAGTAAGTACAATGGTGTGTGGTGTGCAGGGCTGGAGGTGTATTGTTGCGTTCAAAGGTTTTTATATTAATAATGATGCTGAACTTTCAACACTTGACGGTTCTGCTTGAATTAGCATCAAAAGGTGTAGAGGTTTATCTGTACTTTCAGTTCCACATGCTGCCACAGCTATATAAATCTTTCACAGAGAGAGAGCTGGGATGAACCCAAATCGTTCATCACTAAAGCTGCACGCTGCAAGCCTGAGAGCTTTGGGAAGAAAACTCTTATCAGCTGCTAAAACCCTGACTGTCTTCGCAATCCGGACGCTAGATGGCCGAGTTCCCCTCTCAAACGCTCATGTACACTAAGTCACGCTCTGCAACAGGCACCAGTGGGATTTATTATTTCCCTCTTCAGGACCGGCAATTCCCCAGAATTGACCTTGCTGCTCCTATTGTGCTGCTTTTGCTGCAGAAACACAGGAAAATACGAGTCCATTGGACAGCAGAGATTTTGTTTGAAATATTTCAGGTCCCGTGAACTTTGATGACGTCCAAGGCTGTGTTTCAGCGGGGTGGCTTGCAGCGTGTCCTCACAACCGTGAACACTGTTTTTCTCACGTTATGTCGGTCCTTTGTTGGGTTTATCCAGAGCCGGGAGTTTTAGCTGTTGTATGCTCTCCGGCTCTGGAGCAGATGGCCCTGATGGGGCTGCCCCGGAGCTAGGGATTTTGGAAGATGGATATTTCCCAGCCTTGGGCAATGAGCTGGAGGATCTGCCCCAGAACTCAGTGTGCCGAGAGCCACCTGCAGCTGCTTGGTGAAATTAGCATTCTCATTAACTAGCCTTTAATGGACTTGCTAATTACCAGCTAGTAATGAAATACACAAGAGCGTCAGATTTGCCGAGTAACTTTGGGAATCTGGGAGCTTCCAGTTTCATGGAAATGTGGATGATTTTTGCTTTCTTCTTCATTTAGACAAAGAACTTCTTTTTTCAAAAAGACCGACAAACCATAAATCCTGATTTTCAGCTAACTCTCCTGTCTATTCCTGTCTTAGAGATTCCAGGGAATGTTGAGCCCACCACCACCTCTTTTCAATTACCCTGAAATATAATTACTGCCACTTTCTGGAAATCCTGTCTTATTTCAAAGCTAAATTCTACTAACTTCAATTTCCAGTTATTTGATTTACAAGGGCATGTAGTGATAGGATGAGGGGTAATGGCTTCAAACTGGAAAGGGGGAGATTTAGATTAGAACTCAGGAAGAAATTCTTTACTGTGAGGGTGGTGAGGCACTGGAACAGGTTGCCCAGAGAAGCTGTGGCTGCCCCATCCCTGGAGGTGTTCAAGGCCAGGTTGGACGGGGCTTTGAGCAACCTGGTCTAGTGGGAGGTGTCCTTGCCCATGGCAGAGGAGTTGGAACTAGATGATCTTCAAGGTCTCTTCCAACCTAAACCATTCTATGATTCTAGGATTCAAGAACACCTTTCTCTTTCAAGACTTGGAACTGCCTCCTCGATATCTCAGCTATTCTGTTAAACTAGGAAAAACTACACAAGAAATCTACTTCTTATCCACTTTAATGGACTGATGTGTTTTTACACCCTGAAGTTCATATAATGTAGCCGTGTCTTTGAAAACCCTAACTTGCACTATTCAAGTGGGGGTGGGATGTCATATTTTACTAGCAGCCTTCATTATACAGCATGCAGAGACACGATGTCAATAAGTAATAAATCAAATAAATGCATTTTGCATGATTGTCTTAGTGCTTTTTATTACAGGATTTCTCTAAGAACTTGTGGTACATCTGATTCCATGATTTCTAAAACCTACTCAGCTTCCTAATCCCTTCAGTTTCTCTGTTTTCAGAGGCACAAAAACATTTTACTTGGCTGTCTTCAGTGCACTTTGACCACTCCTAGTGGCGTTTGGTATCTTTGTAATGGTAACTTGTCCTTTTTATTATTGATTCCACAATCATTCTTACGCTGTATGCCATCTTTCACTAAACAAACAAATCAACAAAAAGTAGCATTTATAGATCAGTGAAAAAAAGTATTGAGTAACGTTTGCTCAAAAGCTATTTTTAGGGTGATTGGAGTGAAAAGATGCAATTCACTGAAAATCCCTCCTCCCCGCTGAAAACAGCATTTGACATACTGAGGTTTTAATTGGTGTAGGATGTGTCTTTTTGTTTCTTTATGGCATCACCTTCAATCCGGAAAGCACGTGGTTACAATCAAGTGACACCAAAGTAGATTATATCATCATGACTTTCTTTATCAACCAGACATGAAATCTCCTTGAAAAGATAACATGTTTCTTTGACGAGACCTACTTTCCAGGGAACAGTGTCATCTGGTGTTGTAGCGATATTTTTAACTTGAAATTTTCTTTTTTTGAAGAACTAGTCAGTTAACAGTAATTTCGCTTGATGAAGATCAGTCTTCACAGTCCAGCATTTACTCCATTAAGTATCTACAAGCCCTCCAGTCCTTGAAAGGTCTGCTGTTTTCCAAGGTGTCTTAAAATCAGCGCAATCCCAAAACAGCTTCCAACACTCAGTAGATTTTTCTAAGAGGTTGAAGCATCAACCTACATGCTGCAGAAGTTCTCAAATATTTCATTGCAACACCTGTGGCCTCAATTGGTAGAAATTTTTATAGGCCAGCTTAACTCTATTGGGACATTTACTGTCACGGTGGGACACGCTAGTATGGGTGCACTGGGAATGTTGCACCACTCACTGTGTAGGCAGCTGATGTATTTTGGCTGTAGGCCTGGGGATCACAAAGGACAGGAGAATTTTGCTACATCCAGGTGTTATAACCCTTCTTCTCCTACACAGAGGAATTTATGGCTACATTTTGTCAGACCAAGCGTGTGTCTAGGCAGTATTCTGTCTCAAATAGTGGCCCACACATCATGCCTAGTAAAATGTAAAAGATAAAAATACACCGTTATTTCCATGGTATGTTCTCTAGAGATGGGTGGCTGAGGAAATGCTGCAGCCAGAATACTTGAATGTACTCTGCAAAATCAGAAGAGAGTGGTTATTTTCTGCTCCCATGTATCCATGATCCAGAAGGCAAAGCGAAGGTTAACTGCTGTACCCCTTTCACCCCCGTTGCTTCGGCATGTGCAGAAAGATGCAATTTTTTCGGCACGTTGGAGCTCTGAATTCCTTAATCCGTTTGCCCTTTCTGCAGCGGTACCTCCATTTGGTAAACAACCTGGGGAGGGGAAGCAATGAAAGTGGTGAGGCAAAGCAAAGTTATTATGAACCTGTTGAAATGTGTGCAGGGACTAAAAGGTGAGATGGGAGAGAAAAAAAAGAAAGAAGTATGTCCCAGGGGCACATTTCATTGCTCAGTGGGTGCCAGGTTGAATAAGTTACAAATAAACTGTCATCTTAAGAGCTACCAGACACTGACGCAAACAGAAACTTAAACCAACAGCTCTTCAAATATTATAGGAAGCAGCTTTTGGTGCTTTACTGCATTTGCAGTCCTGAAAATCAAGTTGAGTCTGTGCATGGGCAGTGACTTCGCTGCCAGACATTTAATATTTTGCTTTTCTTCTTTTTTTCCAGTTTTTAGATCTCAGTGCTCTCTGTTCTGACTGTACTGGGATATACTGGCTTGGAGAGCTTTCCACAAGACTGTTGCTGGTAGATTTGGGGCCAAGGAAGGTCAGCTTAACATGAACCAGCTTGTAGTGACCATTTACACTGTTTGCACATAAGCAAATATGGATTTGTCCAAGCTCTGAAAAGAGAAAGTCGAACTGCAGGTTACAGGAGTGTTGTAGGGATGTGTCGCTCCAGATGAATCCTGTTTTTACAGTCTTCCCTATGTGCCCTCTACTGGTTGCTGCCATGATGTTTTCTTCTCCAGCGACACTGTTATCTGGTGACAAATTTTCAGTCTTTAGCAAAAGTTTCTCCTTAAGTATGCACGTAAACACAGGCACAGACATAAAAGAGATTTAATCTCAAGCTTTTAAATGCAGTCCTTTCTCAGCTCCATTCAGTATTTGGCCAAGGGTTGAACTTCATCTTGGCTTGCTCAGGAACGCAGAGCTCGCTATGCTCCAATGCCTTATGCACCAATACCTAGCCCTAGAGGGTTTTGGCTATTTAGGGGAACCCTTGCTCAAGTTTGGGAACAAGATTTGACAACCAGAAGTGTAGAGGGATCATGGCATTCATAGTCCCAAAGTCCTTTTCATTAAAATTACAGTTATTGAACCCTGGAGTGGGAAAGATGGAACAGATGGGTTTGTTTCCAGACCTGTAACACCATTGTTCAGGCAGCACATTTGACCTGGGTCTCCAGACTGGTTATATTTGCTAATTAAAAGTAGTTTCAGGTGGATAAAGAATAGCTCATACAGGTGCTAGCACAAAGGAATAGGTTATTCTTTTTGACTGTGGTAGGTAGCACAAGAAGCCAGAGGTTTACCCTGCAGCAAGAAAGACATTTGGGAAAAAAATTCATAATGCTAAGGTTAATGAAACAATGAAATAGATTGCCCAGGAACTGCAGTCTCCATCACCAAAGGTCTTTGAGATCAGGTTAGACTGACATCTTCCAGGAATGAGGAAGACCATGTAAACAAGGAAGAAAAGTCAAGTACTTTCATAATTTTTGGCTCTCGGTTTTAGGCTACCTTCAGATGAAAGCCACTCTGCAAAACAGAATTGTTATTTATTGGCGTTGAACAAAAGACTAGATTATCATCAAATAAAACCTTCAAGGTTAAGTTGAATGCACCAGGCACCACTGAGAATAAAAAGGTTTTCACTTTTCTGTCATTTTGTGGTGCAACATAGGCACAAATTTGATTCTCTCATCTGCAGCATAGAAGAGAAGTTGCTTTTTTGCCTATAAAATTGCCCTACGCAAGTTAAGGGAAGAAAAAAGATTCTTCCCCCCAAAAAAACATTCTCTCAGGCTCATAAAGACCAAACAACCCCATCCAGATAACCCTCAGGTTTTATTAATGAAGTGGATACCTATTCTTAGCTATTTTCATATACATTTTAATGTGCAAACAAAACCCTTCCCATCTCCGCAGATGAGATTCTGACATTCCCTTGTTTGCCTGCGAAATGTGGATGCGTTTTTCTCCCTCGTGCGGTGCATGTGTAGCGCGTGGTCTACTTAGAAGGGAAGCAGAAATAGTGGTGCGCGTGCACACCCGTAAATCTGCTTTCAGAAGGCAGAAATCCCGCTTCCTTAAGCACCTCCAAGTCCACTCCATAAATCTCTGCTGGGAATTTTATCTCCACAGAGCACAACTTGTGAAATTATGCACATATTGAAGAACTTGCTGAAAAAGTGGGGCAACCCAGCGCTATTTTAAAATGTCTTCTTCGTACCTTACTGGCTTGCTATCATATTTTCTGCAGCTTTCGCATCATGCTAGCCGACCAGACAATTTATTAAGGACTGTGTGGGGAATACTGAAATGAACTGCTAACCACTCTGCATATTGATGTTTGAGGGAGTAATAGGCTTCCAAATAATTTCTAGAAGTGGGAAACTTTATCGGAGTGTGTATAAAAGTACCATGAACTCCATTCAGGTCCTGTGTCTTCATTTCTGATAAACACATTTTGCAACACAGATATTAAGCTCTTTTCAAATGAGAACTGTGAGGAAAATTGGTTTCTTATTTTTCTTCAGGTCTACAGCATTGGTGGAAAAGAAAAAGCCCAATCGCATATTTTGCATAGAGTCTGATCAAGCATTATTTTTCTCTGGTAAACCGAAAAGTACCTAATGCTTTCACTCAAAGGGAACGTTTCACTTCAGTGCTCAGTTTATTTCTGCTAAAAAATGGTTCTGATTGAACAAATGTAATTTCCAATCAGAAAATTAAAAGATTTTATTCTTAAATGAGGTGCTTTATCTCCTACAGATTTTGCGTTTCCTGCTAAGTTTTTTGTTTGTCTCTCTGAGACCCAGTAATTTGTGAAACTAACACAAACTCAGGAATAATTCTGAGTTTACCAAACAGACATTTTTCATCCGTTCTCAACCCGAGAATTTAGTGGGATCCTTTAGTGGGAAGAGTGCCTCTGGGCTGGAACCTTACACTAAATGCTCTTCAGGGCTGTGATCTCCACATCAATCTGTCTGGTATATCCTATTGGGACTTTAAGAGCTACTACATTGTCAATAAAAAAAAAAAAAATCTCTATTAATTGCCTTTAAAGTATGCCTTAGTTAAATTTCTTACCACATAAAATTGAACTGAGGAATGAAGATCTGCAATCTATACTCTGCCCTTAGTAAGTTCCTTAGTAGGTCTCTGATACCTACATAAGAAACCTTGCTGCAACATATTCTTCATCCAGTCATTTCTCTGCTGAATGTTATTTTTTAATTATGAGTCTTCTCATCTGGGGAGGTGCAAATGGGCACTCAGCTGCTGCTCTGCAAGAACTGAAGGGGCAAGATGTGGCAAAAGCATAGATAGGACTTTACGCATACAAGACATCCCCAGATCATGTATGCTCAAGCTATAGTTCAGAGGTAGGATGTGACTCTTGAAGATCTCACTGATTCAGGATTAAGGCAGGTGGCTCAACTCACAGCAGCTGGAAGGCTACATTGCCCTGAACTCCAGCATTAGGACCATGCCCTGGTGAGGCCACATCTGGAGCACTGTGCCCAGTTCTGGACTCCCCAGTTCAAGAAAGACAAGGAACGACTGGAGAAAGTCCAGCTGAGGGCTACGAAGATGCTCAGGGGACTGGAGCATCTCTCTGATGAGGAAAGGCTGAGAGACCTGGGTCTGTTTAGCCTGGAGAACAGAAGAGTGAAGGGGGATCTCATCAATGCTGATCAATACCTAAAGAGCAGGTGTCAAGAGGATGGGACCAGAGTCTTTTCAGTGGTGCCCAGTGACAGGACAAGGGGCAACGGGCACAAACTGGAACACAAGAAACTGTCTCAACATGAGGAAAAACTTCTTTACCCTGAGGGTGCCAGAGCCCTGGAAGAGACTGCCCAGAGAGGGTGTGGAGTCTCCTCTGGAGATATTCAAAACCCACCTGGATGTGTTCCTGTGCAACCTGCTCTGGGTAAGCCTGCTTTGGCAGGGGGGTTGGACTAGATGATCTCTGAAGGTCCCTTCCAACCCCTACCATTTTGTGATTCTGTGAGTCTGTGAACAAACAGTCTGTACTCCAATTCACTGCAGCTAAAATCTGCAACTTAAACCCAGCTTTTGCAGCTATTTGTGTTTCATATGTTGCCTTTCTACTTAAATGTGCCCTTAGCTCTGTGTCAAATGAGCTAATGCCAAAGGAGGGTCATCTGGAGTTTCCTCTAAATGCAAATTAACTTCTGTTTCAGTTTAATAAAGATCCTTTCATCTGAATTAGCAGTTGATTGCATTAAACAGAACGGACTGAAATCCACTGCCCCTTACATGAATCATCCCTACAAGCGGAAAGGACATAACAAGTTGAAACAGCTTTCAAGTTGCCTTGTTGGAACCCTTGGCTCTCTCCCCTTTTAAGCTCCAAGAGGAATATGCCTCCAAAAGAAATAATGGCCATTGCTTTTTCTTGGTAGGTTTGTAGTGCCTCCTCTGGACAAAGAGGACTTCTCCAGAAACAGAACTGTCGCTCATGATTTTGGTGTCCTAAAATATGTCTGGACTTTTACAGGCAAGCTCATAGCACCAGACTTCTGTCCTGCAACAGGGAAGGCAGTCATGGCCTTGCTGGCACTTGCTGTGCACCCTGAGCAGCTGGAAGTGGAGGTGGTGGTGAAGGTGTCTGCAGATGACTAACACCAAGGAGGAGAGGTATGTTGAAAATACTCTGCAATGGGGAGGAATTCATCACCTATGTGAAGCCAACAATGTTGTGTTTATTCTGTGCTGGTCATCTGGAGTGTCTCTTCAGTCAGCAGAGAGAAGTGGCTCTGTGGGGCGATCAGCACTTTCCTAGCAATGGAGTCCAAGTTGACCAGCATTTGCACATTCTAGGTGCCAGGCCTTTCCCATCAGAAGCCGTAGCTCAGTGGTTAAAGCACCCATGGGACTTTTGATGTCCAAAATGGAGGAGTTGCTAGGTTTTAGTAATTTCCAGAAACACTTGGACTTGGACACCCAAATCACTGACTAGGACTTATCCGTCTTTGATGGGCTAAGGCACGCCATGAGCTTCATTTCTTGTGCCTGATGATTCCCACCAACTAGATACTTGTGTTGTCCTTGGTATGGGACATGGAGCTCAGTATGGACTCACTAACCTTCAGGGGGAAAAAACCCCTGGGAGGGGGCAGAACTCGGGTGAGGTAGGCAGATGGGAAAGACCAAAGGCAAAAAGTGTGGCTCAACGTGCAACCAGCCAAGATATGCCTCCTTTTTTTTTTTTTTTTTTAATTAGGAGTATTATGACCTATAAATCCTGAGAGCCTCTCATTCAGTAATGAACTCTTAGTTTCAAGGACTTTATTTCTGTGTGTGCAACAGTTCAGTATCTGGGCTCAATCGACTGTGGCAGGTAAGAGAAACAAAGACGCATAGGTGCAGATGGTCACATCAGGCATTTGCATGTCCTTAGTTTTATAGCCAGGCTATCAAAGAGATAACAATGAAGGGACATTGCAGACATTGCCCTTTAGTCAAGAGTTTTAAGTAATTTGGACTTGGCAGCGGTTTGTAACATCCATCTGGAACTTCTCAGGCCAGACATGGTTTCGCCCACCTCGGTCCTGCCTTGGTTTGCATCCAGCCCACATAGCAAAATGGTCCGGCCCTGTGAAAGAAATGAGGAGCTGGGGACCCATTTCTGTCTCCCTTTTAGGGAGGACTGTGGTTTATCTGCTTTCTTGGCTTTTCATGTCTGGACAGTCATATTCTTAGACGGGAGCAAAGCAGACAGCAGGACCCTCACTGATGGAAATCCTGTAGCTGTGGAACTCAATGCTGCTGCCAGAGTAGGCATCTGGCACTTTCTCAGATGTGCTATTGCCTGTCCGCAATATAATGCAAGAACCAGGATGGACTGTGTCCCTGGAATTAGTAAATTAGAGACACTTGGGTTGGGATCCACCTCATCTCACCTTAGAGAACTCCATCTGAGCTGGTCACGTTCAGTCCCCTTTATAATAGAACCGTAGAATCATAGAATGGTTTGAGTTGGGAGGGACCTTTAAAGGTCACCTAGTCCAACCCCCTGCAATAAGCAGGGACATCTTCAATTAGACCAGGTTGCTCAGGGCCCTGTTCAACCTGACCTTGAATGTTTTCAGGGATGGGGCATGTACCACCTCTCTGGTCAACCTGGGCCAGTGTTTCACCACCCTCAGTGTAGAAAATTTCTGCCTTATATCTAGTCTGAATCTCCCTCGTTCTAGTTCAAAACCATTACACCTTGTCCTATTGCAACAGGCGCTACTAAAAAGTCTGTCTTCTTATAAGCCCCCTTTCAGTATTGAAAAGTCTCAATAAAGTCTCCCCAGAGCCTTCTCTTCTCCAGGCTAAACAAGCCAAAATCTCTCAGCATTTTCTCATAGGAGAGGTGCTCCAGCCCTCTGAAATAACCAGAAGAGAGAAATTTTTAGGATGTGGTTCCTCTAACTTACATTAGCCACCTGCTGCAGGAAGAGATAAATTGTGCCCTCAGCACTGTGGCATCTCTCACAGAATCACGGGGGTTGGAAGGGACCTCTGGAGATCATCTAGTCCAACCCCCCTGCCAGAGCAGGGTCACCTACAGCAGGTTGCACAGGACGGCGTCCAGGCGGGTTTGGAGTGTCTCCAGAGTCGGAGACTCCACCACCTCTCTGGGCAGCCTCTTCCAGTGCTCTGCCACCCTCAAAGCAAAGAAGTTCCTCCTCATGTTTAGGTGGAACTTCTTATGGTCAAGTTTGTGCCTGTTACCTCTTGTCCTGTCACTGGGCACCACTGCAAAAAGACTGGTCCCACCTTCCTGGCACCCTCCCTTGAAGTATTTGTAAGCATTGATGAGATCTCCCCTCAGCCTTCTCTTCTCCAGACTAAAAAGACCCAAGTCTCTCAGCCTTTCCTCATAAGAAAGATGTTCCAGCCCCCTAATCATCCCCACCAAGCGTGCAAGGAGCTGAGAGTGACTAACTCAGATGGAGAAACCCACCTTGGGCAAGAACAGAGCTGAGATTGCTCTGCCTGCAGTTGTCCCAGAGTTGGGGAGGTGGGAGGGTATGGTCCAGAATTAGTCAAGAGTGATGTACCTGACTTAGGTGTACCTGTCAAGGAGACAATCATCATATGGCCAGTTACTGCTTTAGGAGAGCTAAAATGTCTTAAAGAGCTCTGTCCCAGAGGCTGGCTAGTGCACCCACAACCTGGGAGGGTGAACCTACAGCATTGTACCGCCCCAAGATGCACTTAGCAGCACGCATCTCCAGACCTGGGCACCTTCTACAGGTGCTCTATTTCACCACAGAGCTATGAACAACATCCACCTGTAGGTTTCCTGTTGGATTAGTGCCTTTCCAAATGCACTAGTGGAAGCATTTACCTGTGGAAAAGATCTCCCCCATCATGACGGGCATTCTGAGAATCATGCAGTCTCCTCCGTATCCTGACCCTGCAATGTTCTTGTCCCAGAATGAGCTGAAGAAACCATTTAGGTGAGAACTGGAAGAAATCCTTGTTCCAATTTCTCGCCCAGCTCTGAGTTTTACAGATTCGTCTCTTGTTTCTTGTCCTAACACATTGGGTATAATTAGACAACCCCGGAGCTAACGGTGTCTGCTAGACTTGCTGAAGATGCAGAGGGAAACACTTGTCAGTCACCCACCAGGAAGGTTGCCCTCGCGAAGCAAAGCGGTGTGCCATGACCTACATCGCATGAACCCACCTACACCGTGTGGGCTGCGTCTTCTCCTGGGGGAAGCCCAGCAGCTGCGTGTGGGTATTATTCCGATTAGTTTTCACATTGTCAGTGTGAGTGCGGTACGGAGACGTGCTGGCATGTCCTGCATGACAGAATTCTGCCAACAAAAAGAGACACCCCCTTCTACTGGGAAAATATCATCTATCTGCAAATCTGTCCACAACTTTATTGATATTTGTGCAGTTTCACGAAAAGAGTAATTTTTATTTTAGAAATATGTATCTGCCTCTAAGCATGTGTATCTATATCCCTCTCTGCATACAATACTTGGCTGGCATTTTTCAAACTCAGCCACTTCAGCAACAGAAGGGTTGTTTTTTTAATCCCTGTGTGTCATTAGCTAACAGCCCGTATCCTTCCATCTTAGGGAGGAAAAAGCTCTCAGATGAAATCCCGGTCCCTTTCTCGCAGGCTGAGTCAGCAGGAGATTGTTATTTTTGTGTTGCTGGAAGGCAAGTGAAGGGGGAGAGTGGACTCTGACTGCCCATGCCATCCAGAAGGAACGGTGAATGCTCCACAGAGTCCACAGGATCCTGCCTAGGTGTGGTGGGTCATACCTAGAGCTGCAGACACAACACACTGATGAGGACGTGCCCTGAAATCCGAGAGTTCTTCAGGGTTTGTGGGTTTCACTCTTAGGCTTCACCATCCAAGGGAGATGTTGGCTGTCGTCTACGTGATCTGACAAGTTTTCTGGTTCTTAGTGTCCTAACGGGCACAACAACAACCCTCTGCCACTCACTTTCGCTTGCATTACGTTAGTGGGAAAATTAGGGGCTTTCTACATCCTGGAGAGATGTTAAAAAAAAAAAAAAAGAAATGCTGGCTAAAACCAACCAGGCTGTGTATTTGCAGGCAACACTCTGCAATTAGATGGGGCCTGTGACTTAAGACTGGGAGCGCAGAGCGAAATACAGCAGCAAACGCGGTTACTGCTATGGAGAGAAGCAGACGGGGGAACTTTTCAACTGCAACACTTTTTTTTTATCTTTTCTTTTCTTTCCCCTCTGGCTATTCCTGCATGATCAGTAGTTACATGTCTGGAATAACTTTAAAACCTAATAAACACAGAGCTTTGAAGCTGGTGTGAATTTTGGGAGGGAGTCATTCTTCCCTCTGTCCTCTTAGCCATCAGGAGGACCTTCATTGGGGTTATAACTGAAGTACACCCTTTAATCTACGGCAAAATACTTTGCTAACAGAAATATAGGGTTTGGTGCTGAAATAAGTTGCAAATTCAGACTGAGGGCCAAACTTCCCCCCTCCCCCCCCAATTTCATATGTATTAAAAAAAAAAGAAGCCTTTTGCTTCATAACCTTATATACAGACTCCTCTTCTTGGATGTGGGAACCCTCAGTTCAAGATTTTTATTTTTTTTTAGGGAAGGGGTGAGGCTCTGAATTCCCATGAGATACAAAAACCCCCTTTTCCACCAGCTCTAGGGCATTTCAATGGGGACAGCTCTCAGTCAGAGCCCTAGGTATTAAAGTAGGCATGAAATAAGCCAGGAAGCAATGGTGAAGGACAAAGATTATTCACAGATTTAGTTGTGCCTATTTGCTTAATAGTCCTCAGGGACACTGGTCTGTAGCTAAAACCCCGATATCTCCCCCTCACGCTGCTCTTGGCTTGAGCACTGATCCCGAAATAATTTCTGTCCCGGGGAAAGCCGTCAATGTGTCAGGAGGTTTGACCACCCTCCTGCAAACCGCAGGTGGCTCATATTTTCAGCATCCCCAAAAAGGACTCAGGATCACAGACTTTCCAGAGCCACAGGGAGACTGATGGGGGGTTTCTCCCCCGTGTTCCTCCCCTCTGAAACTGCTGTACCCTGCTGGCGTAAAATACTCTTTGAATGTCAGATGAGCAGAAGCTGGCAGGTGACTTTACCTCACTCCTCGGGGACATTGCTGACTCCTCAGGGTCCCCTGACTCACAGGCTGTGCCTGGGGGACTGCACTACCCACCTCCTCGGCGGGGGAAGGCAGGTGGGTAAGGCAGAGCCCCAGCCCTGTGGGGAGAGAGAGATGATTTTTTTGCCGTGACTCATCTGCGCGCTGCCTTCGGAGGGAGAGGCAGCAGCTTCGGTGAGTGGGAGACGCTCTGCTATTTTCTGTTTACAGGTTTTTCTCGCTGTCTTTTCCCACCTGGGGGACAACGGTTTTGAAAGCCAGAGTGCAGTCATTTTGTGGCTAGAACATTTTTCTTTTCTTTCACCCTTTCCTGATGAAGCCTGAAAGTTTGCTGTCTGCAGGAGTAACTGGAAAAGGGAGAAAGGGGAGAGGGGGAAGGAAAACCTTATTTTGGGCAAGGATGAGTTATGCACAGGATACTCTTTTACATCCCAGCATCCAGCTTGTCTGGAGGGTTTATTGACACTAAAGGGTAATAACACGTCAACTTGAGAGGTATGTGGGGAAGGTGAAGAACGAGGCTTCTTTGTCTCCAGATCTTGGATGGATGTTCGATCCCGGACACCACAGTCAATGTCAGTCCCGCCACACAGGACCCAGATAAGCTACCTTGAGTCCCTTTGGGTCAATGCTTCTCCCCTGTCAATCTTCCCATCAAACTCAGTCGTCACTCAGGTCCATTTCACGCTGGATGCATTAGCTGTGGTGAATCAATTGCATAGCTTGGGGCTGGCTTATTAGTGTCATTATCTTGTTTACTGCTTGTGGATCTCCCCAGGTTCAAAGCATGCCCTTCTAACACCCTAATAAAAGAGAAGGTCAATTATTCCCACATTTCACATGTCAAAATGATGATGGGGAGATGGATTCACTAAGAGTCTTTGCTCTGCCAGGCTTATGTTGTCCGCGGGGCTTGATCCTGTCCACATTCCCTTGGAATATCCTCCAGCCTGGGCCTCTTATTGCACACAGTTACAAGAGAAAGGCTCTGACGTGTGGCATCCCAAGGCCAGTATCAGTCACAACTTTCAAGGCTCAAAACCTTGCCCAAAAAGCTAACTCACTCATCAGAAACCACTTGAAGGAATCACCTAGGCAAGGGTAGAGGATATCCTGCACCGGACTGGGATCCTTCCTGTCGAAGCTGTGGACTAAATGGTGATGTGGATTTGAATTGCCAGGAAACCCTTGTATTAGCCCATAGCTGTCCATGAAGTAAGAGTCCCACCATGGGAGCTGCACTTGGAAAGTTCATGAAATAGCTTTGACCCCAAACCTATTATTTGGACACCTCTGGCATCAAGATAGAGCTCTACGCAGAGAGCTGGAGTCTAAAGCTTGACATGATGAATCGGTGTTTAATAGTAGTGAGTCAACTTCAGTTGGCCAAGCTGGAGTTCTCCAGGATACCTACAGCCTGGTGAGCAGAGCATGTGTCTTGGTTCTGAAAGTTCTGGTCTTCCCAGACAGACCGGAGACTTGAACCTCCATCTCCTCTCTCACTGCCAAGTGCAATAGCCAATTTACTTCATATATATCTCAAACAGCAAGGTTTTGTGAGAGTAGGCTTGCTTAACCACCTTCCTTTAGGAGAGGTTTCTAGGCCTGGATCCTAAGTGAAGACCTCCCAACAGCCTGGTGTTAGCTATTTGACTTCCAAACAGGTTTGAAGTTCGTATTTCCTCCTTCGAAACGTATCTTACGAAATTCCTCCAGCTTGCACGTACAGTCTCAATTCTCGGCAGGAAATGTCTGTCTGTCCAAGAAAGCTTATTGTGCACTTGCAGGAGCTGCAAAATTAGCAGCTGGTGCTTAGCTATGCACAATAGTGGAATTTTGGAGGAGAAACGGTGAAAAGATGCAGCACATGCTCACCTGTGAAAGGGATGGATACCTGGAGAAGTGCCCCAAGGTTAGAAAAGCACTCTGCAATGATGAAAGACAGTGGTACACGGGTCTAACCTTCAGGGCTGGGTCAGAGTTGTGATACCCATAAGGATGCAGAACATCCCATCCTACAGGTCACACATTTCATCACCACGTGCTGTAGTTCCTTTCCATCTTGCATGTCCAAGTTTTTTTTCCATATCACGGAAATGTCTGTTTTGTATGGACAAAGAATGAAGCTGAATCATGAATCCAGAGTCAGGATGGGGTAAAGTTTTGGATCCCACTATTGAAACAGCCAGACATGAACGGGAGGAGGGATTCTTGCAAAGGATGAAGTAGGTGAGTGAACTGATGACCTTCAACTGCAGGATGTTGTTGTGGAGGGAGCTAAAGATGCTCCAGCACTTTCCCCCATCTCCACATGCTTTCTCTGGAGCTTTGCAGGACCCTGGTATAAACTTAGACAAACTTTGTGACGGCTCTGCTTTTCTTCTGAGCTGAGGGAAGCCAAGTGTAGCCAGAGGGTGTCATGTCTTGATGATGTCCATTGCCGACGTTCCCAGATCCACCCTCACTCTACACGCAGCATGGAGCTTTTGCCAGTGCTTTGGATGAGGGCCCTCTCCACGTGCTCTCTGAAACAGCTCCTGCACAAGGACTGCTCCAGAAGCTGGAACCGGTCTACCGAGCAGTAACATAACCAAACAACATACATTGTGTTCTTTCCAGTTTTGGGGACTGTGATTAAAAGTTAAGTTGTTAAAAAGTAACATTTAGATTTGGGAATTGTTCTTTTGTTTTTGGTCCCAAATCCCTTACATTTAAGCACAGATATACCCTCCAATCATTTTCAACTGCCTTTCTATTTAGAACAATTGAAGACAGAGAAAATTATATGCGACTGGGTGCGTATTGTAGAACATAACTCTTTGTTTATTTAAGAGGCAGCGATGAGCCACACATGTTATACAATTATATGGAAGATAGCAAGATTGCTGTGTTTCGGAATAAAAAAAGTGTCAGCATTTGGAGAGAAGGGGGATTATTGGAGGTAATTTGTGTAGTTTAGAGTGATTTAAGTCTAGTTAAACAATTGCACATCATGGTACAATATATGACATAATAGGCTGAGAGAATTGAAAAGTTTTCCAGTCTGTTTTCTTTGCCAGCTTCCCAGCTGGTGCTCCACCAGAGAAACCGTGGGGGTCTGTCATTTGGGGAGAGGCTGCTCCTGGCCTGGGTTTTCCTGACGTGTTCTCTCTTGCTTTGTTGTGTGGTCAGTCACTTGCCCCATGGTGTTTCCTCCAGGGATCTGCACTGTTAGACGAGCCATTAGATGACCTGGTCTTCCTGACAGTCCCAGCTCAGCTCCTTCACCCAGTCTTCTCATATTTGTTCCTTCATTGCCCAAAATTTTTTCCTGTGAGTTGAAATCAGGGCAGACTGAATTTAACAGGCCAGAGGTAAAGGCAGCTGGGAAGGGATGTTCAGAAAGAGACATTCATGTTTCAGGACGTTGGTCCCTATCAGCACTAGGGTGACGTATCTCTTTGAGGTGTTTTGGAGGATGGGGAATAGCTGAAGAGCCACTTATTGCTCAGACTGAGGGCTGACAGTGCTTCTGAGATCTGAGCACTTTCCAGCCTCAAATGCCTGAGAGCTCTCACCTGCTAGAGCAGAGAAAGAGTCCTTTTACTGATGGGGGAACTGAAGCACAGGGGAACCAGTGGATTTCATTACTTTTATTTTTTTCTTTTACTAGTTTTACTGAGTTGCTGCTCTAGGAAGAATACAGCAAATACCAAACTGGTTCCTGAAAACATATTTACTTAGTTTAACCATCTAGAACATCACAGATATCTATTATAAGGGCAGGAGATCCCCTCTCAAACATCTGCATCGAGAAAAAGCAAAAGAGTTGTTACACTAAAGCTTTGACTTTGAAACAGCCCCTCCTCTACGTGCCGATTCAGTTCAGGAAAGGCAGAGGAGTTAAGCAATGCAGCTCTGAGATGGAAAACACGCACTTGTATGGCTTGCCTGATCTCTGGATGGAAACAGAGTGGAAAAGGTAAAATCAGGGGTAGGCTGTGAGCCAAAGGGCCTCAAAACATGCAGGTCCAAGCCCCAGGAGTGTCAGCAGGATCTCCCCATGGGTGGGGAGTGGGCTGAACAGTTTCAGGTTGAGGGAGAGGGATGCAGAAAAATAAGACTCTGCAGTCACCCTGCTGCGAGTGACTGATGTCGATTGCAGCAGAACTGGGTGACATCTATTAGTATCATCCTGCCTGAAATGGCAGTGAGGGTGCAGAGGAACAGCATCTGGGCACTAATGCAAAGGTGATACCGACTTATGAATGGTCTCTCCTGACACAGACTCCTCCTTTTCTCCAGCAGAGGTGCTTGGAGGAACTTCAGACATGGTTGCTACTTGTTGTGGCAGGAGTTTTTGGAGAGACAGCCAACTTTTTGGGCAGATACAAGAGCACATGTTGCCCCTGTTTCAAACTCCAGCTAATGATCTCAATTTCTGATGAAAAAACCCAGCTTCCCAGGCTGCACTTGGCTTGGCTTGTGGAGGTGGAGTCCCATCCACAGCACCATGCATCCACACTCTCGTCCCAAGCTAGCTGGTGCAGTAATGTCTGTGGGCAGGGTGTAGATAGAAGGTGCTCAGTTCACCTTCTCCAGCATCGTGTAGCTCCCAGGTTGGAGGAAAGTGCAAGAGGAAAGTACTCATTGAGTTAAAACCTGACTTCAGGCTACCTGTGTGACAACTAAAAGCCGTGAACTTGCTCTCCCTAGTCCTTCCTGGATACCAATCCTGCATCCTGATTCCCATGCCTGAAGTTAATATGCCTCAGGTGATTTGTTTTTAGGAGTTTGAATACTCCTGGATTCACCACACAGTGAAGCATAAAAAAACCCTAAAACCAACCAAAGCCCAGCAAGCTAAGGTGAGAGCTGGACCTACTTTCCCATGACACTCCCTCCCTTTATGATCTTTCCTCCACGGCACACTGGGGTTCAGCCCTTTATTGGCCAACTCCTTAGGGTGCTTCTCCAACGCCCTGAGCATTATGCCTTGGACTGACAGACAGGGATGGAGTTGTTCAGCCTGAAGAGAAGTCCCCAAAAAGACTTTACAGCCCCTTCCAGTACTTAAAGGGGACCCACAGGAGAGATGGGGAGAGACTCTTGATCCGGGAGTGGAGCCACAGGATGAGGTGTAATAGTTTTAAACTGAAAAAGGGGAGATTTAGATTAGCTATTAGGAAGAAATTCTTGACTGTGAGGGTGGGAGACCCTGGCCCAGGTTGCCCAGAAAAACTGTGGCTGCCCCATCCCTGGAAGTGTTCAAGGCCAGGTTGGATGAGGCTTTGAGCAACCTGATCTAGTGTGAGGTGTCCCTGCCTACGGCAGGGGGGTTGGAACTAGATGATCTTCAAGGTCCCTTCCAATTGTAACAATTCTATGATTTCCAGCCACAACACTCCTACAGATGAACCCTTTTCTGGTTGCTGGAACTCTTGGGTTCAACACATGGGATATGCAAAAAAAAGTCACTGAAAATCCCCTGAGTTGCGAGGAAAATTACTGGTGCCCAGCCACCTCCATCAGGCAGTGCTCAAGGCTTTGAGCAGGACCAGCTACAGCTGCTACCAGCAGAGATTAGCTCCCTGCTAGAATTAATGATTCAAGCCTGCTTAATTGCAAGTTTCTCCCCTTTGCCCTAAATGTTAATGCCTTCTTCAACCATGAAATTGCACAAGGTTTTTGTGAGCTGCCATCTTGCCCGTAATGGTGGTATTTCAGCTCAGTGAGGTGCTGAAAGTGGGACTAGGTGTCCCCATACCTTCACTTGCCCCCGCTTCCCGAGAACAGCAGAAACGATGCTTCAGCATCACATAACATCATTTTCTTTGATGTTTTTGGATACCTATAAGAACTGCCAGCCCTTGCAAACACCTTCATCCCAGGAAGAAATGGGGAAGGATCTTGGAAATACCTTTTCAACCTCAGAGAAACTGAAATAAAGCAAGCCTGACTGAGACAGTTTAAAACCTATGATTCATCGATGGCAGAGTTGAGCTGAGATGTGGGAAAGACCAAGACCCTGCTCTAACTACTGTAACACACTCCTGCAAACTGGTGGCAGCAGGGATGTCATGGTGAGCTAGACTGTCACGAGAAAATAGGTGGAGGTGCCAGGAAGACAACACAAACAGGGAATAAAATAATCCCTTGAGACCAGGACTGGCTCCGCGGCTCATTCCTGCCCACTCTTGTGATTATTTATGATGCAAAGCGGCTGCAGGGGGTTGCCATGTGGGAACTTTTGTCAGGTGCTGCTTTTGAGACATTATCGCTTCTTTTGCAGAGCCACAATCTGATTCCAGATGCTGTCGAGCTGCAATAGTGCATGTAGGTTGCCATGCAGAGATCCTGTCTCACCTCTCATTTGCAAAATGTGTAACTAAGGAGAAAACCCACGGAGTCCTGGTCCCTCCCTGGCAGCCCCTCATTCCCTCTTCTTTTGTGCTTGGCTGTTCATAATCCAAAAATCTGGGATAATTTCCTCTCCAGATAGACTCTGAGCATCAAGAAGGTAAAAAATGCTTCAGTAGCTTCAGGGATCGCTGAGCGTGGATTTAAGCAGGAAGCAGAACAAGTTTTCCGGGGCGGTCTCATACATGTGGCTTAGACACTGGGGAAAAGGGAATAGACTGACGGAGGGATGGTCGTAAAGCAGCAGAAAAGAGAGACTTACATCAGAGCTACTGATTTCCATCTCTACGTCACCTAGCAACACTCCAATTAAGGACTTAACTTCCGAGAAATTGATTCCCTGGGAATTTTCCCATTAGGTGGCACCACTGGCCTTGAGAAGGCTTCCCTCTGCTCTGTCTCCTTCATGCCAGATAGACCTAAATCCCAATGCATGAGCCCCCCCCCAAAAAAACTCAGGAAGAGTTGGAAGTTGAACAGGATATGTGCAGACCCAAAAGTGACATGGACTGTCAGTTCTAATTAAATTTGGAGATAAACTTTTGATATGACAGAGCCTATCTTTGCAATGGGCACAATACAGATTCCAGCAAACCCCATGGAATGAATGCACAACCTGGCTTCTCTGGGTAAAAAAAGTGTTATAGCTTCAGTAAAACTCTACAAAAGCTGTTGAGCTGGTCCCTGGTCCCTGAGCCACGCAGTGTGCTCCAGGCCAGCTCATGCAGACTCTGGCTTTCTAGAAGCTGGTGGACAAGCAAAACAAAATGCTCATATGGTGGCACCACCACCCTCCTGGTGACTCTCACACCACACAGTGTAGCAGACAGTGTGTACACAAGAGTAATTTCTAGGGAAAACTAATGTTTCAGCTGAACTCGGTAGTGAAAATACCTTTCCTCATTGTCACTGGGTAATGTCCTTTCTGGCATGGCTGCAGGGAGAAGAGTTGCATCTCACCACAATGCTATCCTTGATGCATAATATGAATTGCTGCTAGAAAGGGGATGCTCAGTTTGCCAGACTGACACGCTGATAACGTCCAAGGTGTCATACAGAGCCCTCCAGAGTTGACATTCAAAGTTTTTGGTTTGGTTTGGTTCGGTTTGATCGGGTTTTGAAGGGAGATTCAATTTGGGAACTCAGCACCAGCGTTCCCATTTGGACAAGTCTGTGGTGCTTAGAGACATGGTTTAGTGGCAGACCTGGTAGAGTAGGGTCACTGGTTGGACTAGATGATCTTAAAGGTCTTTTCCAACCTAAACAATTCTATGATTCTATGATTCTATGTTTCTATGATTTCTACGAGCTTTGTGTAGTGATCAGGTCAGGTTTAGAGCTTTGCTTTGTCGGTCTTTAAGAAGTCAGGTGAGATGAATCCCACCTCAGGAACCTTTTCCAAACTGCTGGGGTTTGCAGAAAAAAGTCCTGCCAGGCTCAGCAGGTCTTCTCCTGAGGTCTTTGTTACCTATCATACCGATGTCCCCTTCTGGCCTTCTAGGAATTTGGTAATCATCATCAGTGCTGGTAATGTTAAATAGCTCACAGCTCTTAAGGGAAGAGCAAAACAGTGTTCTTCCAACAGAATCAGAGGCACTGAGGTTTCAAAACTTTCTTTAAAGAAAAAATAAACCTGGAGCAGGTCCACACTACAGATACTAGTAACCCTTCAAAGCAAAGCTTTACGTACAAATAAACACTTATGATGGACCCCACAATAATCATCTAATAAATCATCTGGCTGTGCAATCCTTTTTCTCACTTCCTTCAGCATCCAAATGAGGAAAAATGTACCAGAAACAGTATTCTGTTCCTGCAGGCTGATCCAAGCTGTATTTGTAGGATCCTTAGTCACTGAGCTCAAGAAATTGCTCCTGTAAGCATCTTCTGTGGCTAAATATAACCAGACCCGCTCTGAACATACAGCCTTGCTTTGCGGATGATTTTGCAGGGGGCAGATTGCAAGATTTCTTCCTCATCCTCTTTCATGGACAATTGGAGAGACTTACTGGGGCCAATCCCCAACTACTTTCTTCTTATGGATCCTGAGGTCCACGTGGAGGTGAGAGAGACGTTGAGTAGGATACATAACAAGGATTGCTCATTTCCACTTCAGGGTTGACACATAATCACTCTTCTGTGGCTCCAAATCCCTGAGCAATATTCTAGGTTCCTCTCATATCAGCATCGCTACCAGACATAAAATGCAGCAGAGTTATGGGGTTTGGGTTGGGTTGTCTGGTGGCCATGGTCTTTAGCAATGCCCTGGATTTCTTAGGCATACCCGTTCTTGGCACCACCAAGGGCTAGATCTGGCATGTTTCTAGGCCGCATATAGGAGACAATTTATAAATGTAAGTGGACAAGAAGCAGAAACTCTGTAGTGGTGCTCAGCTGTCCAGAAAGGTCCTCACCTCATAAGCACAGAGATGCTGAGACCCTCAGCCATGCATGTGTGATCAGCTCCTCAGTGGTCATGGGTAGGATCACCATTGGGACCCAAGGGTGGAAATGGTTTTGCAGAGAGGAAGCCCACTTAGGGCACGATCCTGATGGCTGGATATTGCAAGAGGTTCCACAGCCTAGCTTGGGAGCCCTAGATATCAAGTACATAGATATAAAACTCTGTGAGGAAATATCTGCTGCTGTTGAGCTGAACATTCAAATCCAGATTTTTAACACCTTTCACTACCAGTTTTTTAGCAGACATGGAAAACTTAATGTGCATTTCACATATGTATTTTGGGGAGACGTGAATTTGGAGCTGGTGTAAGATGGTAGATTGTCTGTCCTGGGAGCCAAAGCCCTCTATTTGTAGAATAAGTTGGTGGGCTGGGCAAACATCTCCCGTATCATTGCATGAATATGCCTGGCTCCTGTTCCCTAGCTGGAGAGAGACAGATTGATGTGAAAAGCTTAGCCAGGCTCCATGGATAATTCCAGATCCTTCAGTGGGCTCTGTGAAAAGATATTAGAAATGTCTGTTTTATGCCAATGCTCTTGGATGGTCCTCACATCAGGGTTGCTCTTTAACTCCAGATTTTAACTGTTTGATGATATGGAGCTTAGTCTTTCTGTGTGTTTATGATACGGAGCCCTGCTTTCTTATTTCTTACCAGCCCACTCAAACCTCTCCCTAAAGAGGAGGGAGTTTGGTATTTTGGATATGTCAGACCAGTCTGGAAGTGCAACCAGCACATTTTCGTTGATGCTGTTATTTGGTTTATTGACAGGGATGTAAACGCCTCTGTGCTCCACTCAGTTCTGATCTCTACTCTGCAATTAGCAGAGTGTGCCGCGGACCAAGGAATGGCTGTGACACCCCAGCCGAGCCTAACCCTGTGGAAGAGAACTGTATTAGTCAACGCAACTGGTATCCAAGTCTGACATCTTAAACAGCGTTAAAAAGAAAAAGGGTCTGAGGAATGAGACAAGATGGCATCTTTAACACCAGAAGCACAGAGAGAGCAGTCTATGTTTGATTGTCCCTTTCACTCTCCTCCCATTCATCTCCTGAGCCCTCCCTACAATCACTTTGTCTTTCTCTTCAACCTCCATCACCCTTGTCACTTCACATTCAGCTGCCTCATCAGTAGCTTTGCACCTATAAAGACCGAGCTCCATCTCCTCATTTCCCTTGCAATGACCTGTGAGTGACAGAGCCCTTGTCTAATCTCAAGGTAACTGTACTCCTTTGTCAGCCCTTCAAGAACACCTGTTTTGCTTCCCTGCTCCACTTCTAGACATCCTCCAGCGTCATATAATTATTAAAGTCATACACATATACAGAGGTCACGTACATTGACAAAGAGGCTGTGTTGGTGCCTTGGACCATTGCTTTTGAGCCCAGACTGTCCGCATCTTCTTCCTCGAAACACCTTCTTTTGAGTCACAAGCTAATGTCAACTATTCTTATCTGAAAAGGCTCAAAGATAATTATGCTCCAACAGGTTTTGTGAAAATTAGTGCCACAGCAGGGCTGAAGTAGCTCAGCTGGGAGAGCGTTAGACTGAAGATCTAAAGGTCCCTGGTTCAAACCCGGGCTTCAGCAATGTTTTCCTCTAGCTTTTTGTGCCCAGCGCTGGGCTTTTCAGTACAAGAGAGACATGGAGCTACTGAAGAGAGTCCAGCAAAAGGCCAGGAACATGATGAACAGACTGGAACATCTCACATATGAAGAGAGGATGAGAGACCTGAGACTGGTTGCCCTCAGAGGCTGTGGAGTCTCCCTTCTTAGAAATAGTCAAAAGCCGCCTGGATGTGGTCCTGGGCAACTGGCTCTAGGTGGCTCTGCTAGAGCAGGGTGTTGGACACGATGACCTCTAGACGTCCCTTCCAACCATTCTATGTGTAGAGGAGAAAGACACAAGTTTATGCCTACAGCAAAGAAAAGCAAGGCTAGTGTCATCCTCATGTATTTCCATTAGCAGTGGCCATCTGGCCAATCAGCGCAACCATACGGGCTGACCAACCAGCCAACAAACAGCTGTGATTAAGATTAGGGTATCAGAAGAACCAGACCCACATATAAATAAAAGCAAGTTTATACATTCCTATCTTTACAAAGCTATTTATTAAGTTCAATTTTTTCTTTTCTTTATTTTTTTTTTTTCTGACAAGCTAATAGCTCTGTGGACAGAGACTGCTTCAAAATTATCTCATCACCTGCTCTGAAATCCTAGTGTCTGTCATCTGTTGCAAGATCTGCAATGCTACGTCACGCGCAGAGCCCCCAAATAAACTTCCGTTCTCATTTAAGACACCATCTGTGTCCCATTTCTGCAGTGCTTGGCAGAGATCGCTTCCCTTCTATGGTATGTTTGTTCCCCTCGCTGAGCTGCAGCCTTCTTTGGAGGTGGGAAAGTCAGCGGGTGGAACGGTTGCCAGCTCTGTGCAAATGGAGATCCCTTTGCTCTGACAGTGTCCTTGGGTTGCAGGGTGCTTTTGGTGTTCAGCCTTGCTCAGATGGTCCCAGACCAGACTCATGGGCAATCCACAGAAGATCTAGAACCAAGACTAGGTCATACTTGGCTGCAAGAAGAAGAAGGGGCTTTGTTGGGACATTGGCTGTTAATGAGGCCAAGAGCAGTGAGATCAGGAAAAGAAAAGTTTGGGCCATGATGGACAAGTCCAAACATACTGGAACAGCCTATTGCTCTAGTTCCTTTTACCAAGTAATGGATGGAGTTCACAGTCGTGTCTTCCTATTATGCAATTAAATTAAGTTTTACTCATCAATTCAGAGAGCTGCAACCCACCAAAAAGCATAAACAGCCTTAGTTTAAGCTCTCTGTCAAACCAACTGAATGATGTGTGCAAATTGCATCGTGGTGCCTCGGTTTCCCTAGCTGTAACAGTCACACCTGCCTTCCCTTACCTTCCCCAAGGGTGGTGAGAGTTAACTTGCAGGTGAAAGTACTCTGTGTTCTCAGCTTGTTTTTGCGTGTTATCCCAGCACGTGTCCCCACGGATGATGCTGTATTACTCACACACCTCTCAAGTCCTCTTTTTCTCTAATTCCTTTTATTTGCAAGAACTACGAACAGTCATGCTATCCAGGAAAACACAGCCTTCATAATGCTGGCATCAGCGTCACTGAGCTGTGCTCAGGAGACTGTTTCTTAGGAACTCCTATGACTTTCGGGTGAATTTACCTCCAACTTTGTTGGAAATGGGGACGGGGGAGAGATAGGGAAGAAGAGGACAGCTCACCTCAGAAAAACAATTAAAGATGAGGTAAATAATGAGGAAACAGTGTAAGAAAGAGGATGGTAGACTAGAGATAATGGAAGAGAGTACCGAAGCCTGGGTCATCATTGATACAGACCATTTAAAATGTTTGAGAAGGGCTTTGGGATTCATCTGGAAAATGAGAGCCTATCACATAAATGGAGAGGAAGAAAACTTGGAACATTTTGCCTTTCATGGCGAAGGCTAGGAGAGGTTGAGTGTTGTCTATGTGTATCTGGAGGAGATAAACACCAAGGATGAAGAATATGTGGTTGAGCTAGGAGGCAACGTTAGGGGAACGGCTCTGAACTGGTTAAGGATGTGTGTTAGCTGTAAATTCAAAGGTTTCTACCCACCAGAATAGAGAAGCTCCCGGCAAGTTCTTTGCTGTCCTTCAGGAAGGGCAACAGTTGCCAGAAAAGTACTGCAGGATCTCCTAGGAATGGGGTTGTACCACATGTGGCGGCTGGGAACAATATTCCCATCCTTAATTTTCATTTTGCTTCACAGTCCTCTTGAGGAACGAATCAATGATGAATCAAAACCTTCTCTTCTTCATCATCCTTCCCTTGAGTAATTTTTTTTTTTTTTTAATGAAAACTGAGATATTGTACAAACCATACAAACTAGGGAAGCACCTGGGTTTTAACCTGCTTTTGGAGTTGTTTTATTCCTCTTTACTTTTGAGATTGTAAGCCAAAACTCTCTTTGGGCACTGCTTGCTTACCTTTAAAGCATCCAGCAGTGCCAGCTTCCATAAACTAATTAATATCATGTGAAGCCTGTCAACCCTCCTTGGCAAAGATGAAGGATCTGGAGAACAACAACAAGCTCGAGGATACGGGAAGGTAGGACCAACATGGGATGCTATCGTCTATAAACTTCTGGTCTTACTTAGCAAAGACTCTCATGCCTGACTGTCACTAGCATCAGCCCATGACCATGACAGACACAGGGTGGAAGCGTGGGTTACATCAAGGGATCTCCATCTCTACAGAATAGGTATAATTCTGGCTAAAACCAGCTGTCAGGAGGGAGTCAGATCCCATGAACAAGTGGAACAGGGAAGGAGGTAGCTCTGACCTTGCTCTTCACCTCCAGCCAGTTATCTCTAGGGAGGGCAAAGTGAGAAACAATACTTGTTCCCACCTTGGTTGTATTATTCACTAGGGAACAATGACGTTTTGTTCTCCAGCCATTCCATCTCTCCAACTGATAACAAAACACTGAGAGAGACAACTTTGACTTTGCAGCCTGGGTCCAGAGACGATTTCAGCTGTGTCACCAGAACAGACGAATGACAGTACCGGGTAAGGCCACAGTTCCATCAAACCTCAGGTTGGTCAGCAGAGGGTGGTTTGAGAAAAGCTGTAGAACAGGGAGCTGGGGAACAACCTTTCCTTTGATTATCCTGGTTCCCAACGCTAGAGGTGCTGGGACTTCTTCAGCTGCCAGTTGCCTTGGTGGTACCATGTTTAAGAGCCCTCATGCACCTGACCATGAGGATTTTGTCTAAAGCAGTTAAAACTTTGTCTTGATAATTTCGATAATTGTTGGCTGATGGGGCCTGTTAGTGGTTGCTAATACTTCTGGTGCCCTTGTGCTAGCAAAGGTGGCTGCCACGGGGGGGGACGGCGGGGACACAATAGGGAAGTCATGGTCCCTGGGAGTGACAGCAGAAACCCTCCAGAAGGGAACAGGAATAACTAGTAACACATTTCCAGAGCACTGACTTGCTCGCTGTCTGTGTCGCCCACCCCCTCAGCCCGGCTGGCCTGCCAGCTCCAGGCTGAGTACACCCACCTGGAAAAGGGAGCCAGCCTGAACGGCAGCAAGGGAAAAGTTCACCTGGAGGGGAAAGCAAGCTCTCCCCGGAGGAGGTGAGAGGAGGACGGGGAGGGAGGTGGATCCTGTGAAATACCACGGTTGCATTTTGAGAAGGACTTGCTGGACTGAACCTGATGTGGGAGTATGAAGATGGGAGAAGGGGGAGGCAAGGGGGGGGTCGAAGAGGTGTGCCAGCATCCTTACCCATGTGGTATAGGGGGGAACAGATCATCCAGGAAGTTTAGCTCATTTAGATTAATGAATCTGTTGCATATTCCTCAGGAAAACTCTCTTCCACATTTGCAAACACTGCTTGACTTGGCTGCAGGGTGTAAGACCATCTTTTAACTATTTATCTAGACAGCCGCCAGCTCTGGAATTGGACAAATCCCCCAGCACTGCTGGAGGATTAATGCTGCAGATGGCTATAGGCATATTTGCAGATGTTGAGATGTTTGGGGTGTTTTATCTCCTTCTCCTGACATCTCTTGTCTCTCTTTTTTTTTTTTTTTTTGCCTTGTTTTTTTTTT
>VFFE01009145.1:1018505-1053168 GCA_008921705.1 Burhinus oedicnemus | reverse complement strand
CCTAGCCCCGGAGCGATGGTTCTCCCTGACTCTGCTTTTCTGGCCAGTTTCCCGTTTCAGACGAGGTTTCCAAGATGCGTGAAACTCAAAGGAAAATGGAACTGCACTCGACTTGGGCGAAAGTGCTCAGGAAGGTGAGCACTTCTCCTTCCTTCCTTCCTTCCTTCCTTCCTTCCTTCCTTCCTTCCTTCCTTCCTTCCTTCCTTCCTTCCTTCCTTCCTCCCTCCCTCCCTCCCTCCCTCCCTCCCTCCTTTTTGTTCATTCTCTTGATAGATAACTTGTATGTTCATAATAACAAATGTCAAGCTTTCAGGAGGTCAAGTTTATTCCCTGAATCTTTTCTGTTGATACATCGTGTCTGTGTGTCCCTTTACCTGTGGAGACTGTAGGTTCTGGGTTAGTGGACTGTTCAGATTGCACTTGACAGAGAAAACTAAAGCTTCTGCATGATCTTGCTTCTGTGTTGGAGTACAGGGAAGAGAGAAACAGCTGTCATACATCTAGGTCTAGCCTGAGGCAAGTTTTTGGGAGGTGAATACCTTTGAGTTCAATATTATAGATTTACCCTTCATTTCCTATAAATATGTATACATTTCTAAGGCTAATATATATCTGTTAGCAGGCAAAAACTTCCCTAGAATAATAATACATTTTTTAAAAAGCTATTTATGCAGCTGTTTGTGCAGGGAGAGGTGGTCAAACAAGTTAGAACAGAGTGTCAATGTTTCTGTGAAAAAAAAAGACTCCACATAATTAGCTTAGAAAAACTGATATAATGAAAAGATACTAACATTCTGAAAACAGGACTCTGAAAACCTTGTATCTGCCTTTGCTTTCATCATGGTGCCACATTTGCTGGTATTGAACAAGTCACTTAATGTTTTTCTTTTGTTTCTTCACCTGAAAAATTGAGACAATGCTCTCTTATGTGAAATAAACTTAGTAAGGAACAAGCTGCTGTTGCTTTACGGTGGATTAGTATCAATAGTAAATATTGTTCTCCTGTTTTTATTTTTTTTTCTTATTTCTGTGCAGGGAAGGAGAAACAGAAAAAGGAAAGAAAATAACCCGACAGAAACTTTTTGTCCTGGAAAATTAAGACTTATCACCATCAACAGAATTGTAGAACTGTCATCCACACTGAAATTTTCCAAACCAGAAAGCCCACCAAAAATTATCTTGGGTTTTTAGTTCATTTTATTGATGGGGGTTTTTTCCAAGAAAGTAAGTACTTCTCATTTGATTCTATTTTCTCACTTATTTTAATTCCATTATATCAAGATAATGTTCATAATTGCATCATTGGCAATATGAAACCTTTTATATACCTATATGCCCATAAGTTTTTGTCTATGCAGGTAAATATATCATAACACTTGTGTGCTGCTGAAAGAGAATAATGCAGTTATTCCTAAATGACATTTAAATGGGATATGTTTTACAGGTTATGTCATAATTTTGATTTTTGTTTCTTATTTGGGAAAAGATATATGTCAGAGCATCAGATGTCAGAATTTCTGAGGGGAAAAAATTGTAAGTTTTGGGCCCAATTTATCTTCATTCACTTTCATTGTCTCCATCTTTTATAATTTTGGTTGTAATCTCTCTCTTTTTAAGTTTCCTTCCTTGAAGAATACCTACTTTCAACTGACCGATGTATTTTTCTTCTTATTTAACCTCAAAGACATGGCTTTATATACTCCGTAACACCACAGATGCAGAATTTACAGTAAAATACCCTTCCATTATTTGTCACAGAATTATATTGCAAAGCCACCTTAAAAATACACCCCTTAGGACTTCAAATGAGGGATATTTCTGGAAAAATTAGTAACCAATTCAATACGATGTTCACAAGTGTTTGGTTATCCTAAAGAAGTACGTATTTGAAGAGTCTTTTGGAGTAGCTGAGATATGACATTTCAATTATCTTTGAAAGTGCTCTTAGGAATTCTTTAGGTTCCTTCAGAGCTACCAACTTAAAAATACAACCTTAAGTCACTATTGTCAGAAGGAATCATCCTCAAGGTATAACAATTCATTTTGAGTAACTATATGTTTGCAACCAAACGTTTACTTGTATTATCTGCCTCTTATGGTCTCTCAGGTGCTCTGACAATTTACAAGTTCCAGTGGTCTCAAATGACTTCAGACCTTCATTCCACTCTCCTGATTCTCCTGGGCAAAGCAACTGAACTGAGCATCTATCAACTTCAATAGTGCACTGGTTAACACATCCTCATCATCTGTCCACTGACACAAACGGATGATGTGAATTTGCCTCCCATACTTTGGCCCTTTGCCTCTTCTGTGTCACTGAAAAGAACGAAATAGTCACATTGTTTGTCTTAATGACCTCCCGGGGTAATGAAATCCAGTGATGAATTATATCTTATGTGCAACTCTTTCCTCGTAAACTAGAGATATTATTCTTGAGTTTTATGGAGTTTTCCTGTTAATATGGTGAAAAAGAAAAGGGAAAGATTAGACAGGTTTCGTGTGTTCTTTACAGTTTTCACAAACCTCACTCAAATTCCCTCTAGCCCTTGTCCTTTCAAATAATCCACGTCTTCACAAATTCATGACAGGATGAACTGGTGAAGAAAATATACTTTATTTAAATAACTTCAATTATATAATGACCTATTTGCATTTTAATAGAGATTTTGAGAAGAACACCTGAGACTTCCAATAAAATAGGGATTTAAATTTGAAGGTAATTAAGGATCAAGCAGATTGTGAAATTTCTGTTTGATCTATTTAATAAACCTGTTTACTGTCATAGACAATAATGTTGCTGACCCCAACTTGTCCCAAGCTATCAAAGGAAAAAGTCTTCCTTTGACTGTACTAATTACTCAGAAAGTGAGTGTTATCCATGTCAGGAATATCCTCTTTAAATTGAGATGCTATTTTAGTAACTGCATCTGTAGCTCCTGATGAATAAAGCAGAAAAAACTAATTGAAGACAAAGAATTCTGAATATATAATTATATATATAATTATCCTCAATTTACCTATAACATCCTAGCTTTGGCCAGCAGTTATTGGCTCTGGTCAGCTAACAGTGCCTAGCGACTAACCTTACATAAATTCTACTGACGTTAATAAGACTTAGTTCCATAAATCCTATGAGTATTGATTGCAGAATGAAACTCTGCACAGTGATTACAAATGGGTCAGAAGTGAAGAAATTGTACAGATAGAATCTCACACAGGGAATGACTACTTGGGGATTAAATATTGTTCTTCGTTTACCATCTTTAACACAGAAGTGTAAATGATATCTTCTTTTGACACTTGATTGAGGCAAGGGCAGGTTGTTTTATATTGTTAAACTCGGCCAAGTCAAATCACTCGAACATATAGATAGGTCTCTATGGGATTTTCTGGGATTTGCATCTAATTGGCATATCCATAGTCATGACTTTTCTGCTGACAAACTACAACCTGGAAGTTTCAGGACAGGTAGCCCTCCCAGGCACATTATAATCTCTCTGTTTGAAATGCTGGTGGTAGAAGTGCCACTGTACTGGAACAGAAATTTGCAACTGCAATGAGAGCAGTGAGAAATCAGATTCATACTTGGATAAAACAGTATTATGTTAACATAACTTCCCCACTGTCTCTGAGTATTTAGGTGCCACTGTATTCTAAGCACGGGTCACTTGGTAATCTGTACTCAAAACATAACAGGTCTGCTTGAAGATGAGGCTTGAGGCACATGCCATGAACTGTGAATGGAAATTTATGTTTGTGAGGCATGGAATTAGATCTTTTCCTGTTCAAGGTTTTGTTAGTTTGTTTGTTTGTTTGCCTGTCCATTGATTTTGGTTTTCTTTTGGTTGTTTTTATATTTAAGATTTACTTTTTCCTCTTTTAGCTAGTAAGTCTTTTTCTTTATAAAGCTTTATGTTTAGAATGCAGAAAAGCTTAAAATGAAAGGGTTATTACAGAGTATCTCAGCTGCTTTCACCATTCCTAAATCTTCCTTGGCAAGAACTTTGGTTCTGTAACTTAGCTACTCCAAAACATTTAGGTCTTATTTATGTCCAGGACTAAGAAACAGCTAGGTTGTATGGGTGGTGTGGGCTATGCCATGCTAATAATCTTGGTTGGGACTTGTTTGTATCCGTGACCTGAAAGGTCTCTTAGCCAGATGTGATCTTTACTCTCTCCTCTAAGGAGAAACATCTGGCAGTGCCTTGTCATGGCAGTATGTCCCCCTGATGCCATGGTTGGGTCACAGCACCAAAGTTAACTTCAATATTCTCAATACAGGTCAAAGAAATGAGGACGTTTCCCAGCATCCATCGATGCAGCCTGCTCTCTGCAGTGGGAGTGCACACATTTGTCCCTGGACAGCAGAGCGACCTGCTCAGAAATTTATTGCCTGTGAGAAGGTTCCAGAACCCCAGTCCAGAGTATTAAGGTGGTATCTGAATGGTTTTGACCTTGGTGCTGGAGTGAGAGAGTCTGCTGTCTTAACGTCATCTTGAATCAGTGCTTTTCAGCACACAAGGCCAGGGGCACAAATGCTGCACCATGGCAGGATTTTAGCAGGGAGGAGTAGTAGGTAGTGAGTGAGAGTCTGCTCTGACTGTCTCTGCCCCTCTGCAAGTATTAATTGCTTACATAGGGCTCACAAACACCTCTCTTCTGGGAAAGGCTGAGAGGTACCTCTGGCTCCACATGGTGAACCTCACTGTTGGACATCTCCATCAACCACCTTCTGACTACTTATACAACCATCTTAGTATCACTTCTTTTTTTTCTCAACCTTATTATTCTCCTTTCTTTAATTTCTAATAGACGTTTTCCTGCCCCTTTTCCAAGACTATTTTTTTTTCTTTTTTAAGAAGTGATCCTTAGGAATAAAATCCCAAAGAATCAGTGCTTTTCTAGAACTAAATCAATGAGTATCAGCTCTGATTTTGTACTGTTTATCATTCTTTCAGAGTAGGTGCTTGCCCCAGGGAAGAAAGAAGACAGAGTTATATTAGTGATATAACTGCGGTGTGAGATGGACCACAACCACCAGCAAGCCGTCTTGGTGGTGTTATTTGATATTTTACACCATTATGGCTTCTTTCTTTATAACAGTCCTGCTCCAGTGAATTCATTTTTGTATAGCTAATATGACAAAATGGCACCCCAAATAAATACAAGATACATAATCTTGTGCTTACTAATGCCTACAAGACCTTGTAAGTAAAATCTGTATTTTCCTCTTGAATCAATCGAATAGAACAGAATTTAGATAATTTCTTTACATGTAGATCCCATACTCCTTTTTGAATATGGATTTCCATGAGTATTATCATAAAAATAAAAATAGACAGGCTTGATAGAAAATGCAGATTACAATGTCCAATTATTGCTAATAGTTTCAAAATGTTTTAGTTCTTTCATATTCTTATTAGTTTTGACTGTTCATGTACAGAAATACACACAGATGTATAGAAATTTGCCTTTGTTTATACATTTTAGACAAAATTTAGAAAGTTTTTCAATTCAGAAAATTATCTGTGCACTTCTAAGCAGTATTCAGACAAAAATACCATTTTACTAAAAATTATGGGCTATGCACATTCATTGAAGATTAAGTGTTAATCAATACAGCTCTTTTAATCTTTTCAGATGTAAAATTGGCATAAAATAGAAATATTGGGAAAAGTGAGTCTAAATAAGAATGCAGAGAAAAATAAATTTTGATGTACTGTTTTTTACCAATTTTCCTCTTCATTCACTGAGTCAAGTTAAGAAATACTATATATTTTTCAATCTATGTATGAGATTTGAAAAACAGGTACGGATGAAAACTTTGTCTTACATACATGAGGAAGTAACTTACTAAGTCTTCTGTTCTTATATGAAGCTGACATTTGTGCTCCTGACGCAAAGTTCAATTAATACTGTTCTTTTTGGTTGAGGTGGTTAACAGATTTGTGAGACTGAACATAGACTAGAAGTTGCGTTTTTTGAATATAGCATTGTCCTTTATGATTTTAAGATCAACTCTTCTTCCAGGGGAATGTGGAAGCTAGATTACAAAACCTTCGGCTTCACTAAATAATCTTTTATCTGTAGTGATGCTATTAACTTCAAAAGAAATTTAGGTAAGGTAACACTCAGCATCATATATCATGCTTTGGCTTTCTGCACATGGTAGAACTTTTTTAAACTAGCTCAAATTGTGTGTATCCGAAGAAAGAAAAAGATAACTCAGTGAAACAGCTAATTGTAGATACTGGTTTTGCAGAATGAGTCGAAGGTTAAATTATCTGCCTAACTTATGGGAAAGTGCTGCCCAGAGTTAGACTGTCAGAGCTCAAACCCTTTCACAAAATCAAAGGCAAACCTTGATTATCTGGTGTCCTGAATGAATCAGGCCCCACCTTCTCATAAAAGCTAGCACTTCTAAAAAGAATCTGCTAATAGTTTTTTTTAAGGTGAATGTTCAGGGTATGTTTGTATAGTTTTATCTACATATGTTACATTGTTATCTTTTATTTTTATCTTACCGATGTTAGCCGTCTGCAGCACCCTGAATAACTGAGTTTACAGAAACGGTATCCTTTTCCTTATTAGGAAATCTCCAGCAGAGATTTGAAGCTATTGATTATTTACAGTCAGTTGGCACTGGTTGTTTGCATGCTGAGTATGTATTTATATTCCATCCACAAGTAGTTAATCTGTATCAGTCATCATTAGTACCTACAGGTATCTGCCCTGGAATGGCTATTTCAGGAAACATCGCACCTAGCAGAAGCACCTAGCAGCATTACCCTGAGATCATAGCAGTGTTACGGAAGGGTTTCTGATGAACTAAATGCACTTTTTGGAGAAGGAAAGATTAGAACCCCTGGTTTCCTTTGTTCCGTTAACTGTATTAGAGGTGTTTCTGATTTTGCCTTACCATTACCGGTGGTTTTGAATGATTTATACTAACGACTAATTCTCTTCTCATATGATACTATGGAATCAAAATTGAGTGCTGTGGTCAAGTGGCCACATACAGCAATGAACAACAAAAGTAGGTACATATTTCTAGAACTTTTCTGTTGTGCAAAAATGTATGGAGAGCCTTGAGACACAATCAGATGTTAGCTGTGATGCTGTGTACCATTAAAAACCCCAACATTGGGTGCATTTTCTTCCCCTGGAATTGTTTTCAGGTTGGTGAAAATCTGTAACTTTCTATTTAAAAAGAAGTAAACCCTTTAATCTTACCTGTGAATCCAATGAAATAGTCACAATATTATTTCAGTGAGGTATATGGGTTGCTCCCCCAGTTTAGCCTCTAGAGATATGGAGTGCAGTTTCAGATGGAACAGAAATGATGAAGTACTTTGACTACAACTATTCTAAAAGTATATATACATTTTAGATCAAACATTCAGAAAATAAATCCTAACATTTATTGATCTGTATTTTTAATTAATCTTTGGTTTCAGAGTACATGGTGTGTGTGTGTGTTTCAGAATTTCATAGTCTCACATAAGAAAGTAGCTTTTGAAAACAGAAAGAGATGTGCAAATACACTGCTTCTGAGGCAATCTACTAATGTAGACAATATTAGTGGTACTTGAATTATTAATACAAAGTGACTAAAGCACTTTCTTTAACTCTACAATATTACTTTCATATCTGAATTTATATGTCACTGTCTTATTAATTTCATAGAATCATAGAATGGTTTAGGTTGGAAGGGACCTTAAAAATCATCTACTTCCAACCCCCTTGCCTTGGGCAAGGACAACTCCTACTAGACCAGGTTGCTCAAAGCCCCATCCAACCTGGCCTTGAACACTTCCAGGGATGGGGCCTCTACAACTTCCCTGGGCAACCTGTTCCAGCGCCTCACCAAATCCATCAAATCAACAGAAAAATATCACCAAGCTTTCTTTGGAACAAATGTTGTAGATCAGACACATGGGTATTAATTGGGTCAAAATGAATGAAAATCGCTTAGACTAGCAATATTAATCACTACCAATTTGTTTAGCATAGAATCCCATTTTTTTAAGTAAACTTCTCTGTTGACCTTACAACTTCTGTCATTTTCAAACTTTAAAGAGCTATAAATCATTCCATCAATATTGTCAGGACAGAGAATACTAAATTCACAGAATCTGACGAAGAGGCCATGATGATAGCTGGTAGTGTTTTGAAAACAGGTTACTGGTTCTGCTAGATGTCGTCATGTGTCATTCAGTGAATGTGCTATACAGTCACAAGGCTCTGAATAAAGTAGTTGCCATAACTGAAAAGTTAACCTTCTTAAAACAAATAACGATATTCCGAACAGCTTCAGGAGACATGAACTTTATCCTAGCTCTCATATGCCATCTTTCTCTTTAAAAAATAAAAAACATACACTCAAAATGGAGGTCAAGTATGTTTGTAAATGTAATGAGTATTGCAACTTTTGTATTTAAACGAAAGTGATTCCTTGCCCATTATATTTTTCTAGTTCCACTTTGTATCACAGATATTTGTTCCCAATTCCATACTTCATAATTCCAAACTTTATATGTACTTAAAAAATTACTTAATAGCCCAGGACAGAGATCAGGTTAGAATAAACATGTTCAGCTGTGACATAGCTGCCACCATTGATTAGACTGACCAGACATCTCAACTACTTTCCAGCTGATATGAGGTGAATGAATAACTAATCCAAAATGTGTTCAATCCCACCTCAGGTAGAAGCAAATATATTGATTTGTATAAGAAAGAAATATTGATCAAATTTCAAAATACCATAAAGGAAAATAACGTGAATAAGAAATCTTTCTTGTTTAATGGATAAGAATTTCAGTGAAAGGCAATGATATATATTTTCTGCATATCAGTTCTCACTAACAAGATACAAAAACCCCCACAGTCTTTGGCTAGGCAAATTAAAAAAAAAAAAAAACACCTACAAAAACCCCCATCTATTTGCAAACTTTTAATGAAAATAGGATGATTCAAAAGATTACATAACAATGCTATGTTTTACATCAAAAATCTTCCTCATGTGCTTTGTAGAAATCCACTGTATTATTTATGAAACCATAGAGGTAAGGACTAAAGCATCTTTAAAAATCTCAATAGCTCCTAAAGAACGCAACAGAGTTTTATCAAAGAGTTCCATAACACTTCACCTAATTATCCAAATAATAATAAGAATAATAATAGATAACAACAAAGCTGATAGAATTAGAAGGTGTGAATAAATTATGGATTAGATTTGGGAACCAGTAAAAAGGTACATAAATAATTTTACTAATTATAACATATATTAAAAAATATAATAACCTAAATTAATAATCCTTTCTTATTTATACCAGCTATCCCTCTGAGGCAAATGGTAAAAAATATTCCTGAGTTAATACAAGTATGATAGGCAAAAATAAATTGAAGCTGTTTGGAAATCACACTTCCTTTTCCATAGAATAACATGAAATCTTATCTGTCTCTGCCTGAATCTTTCAGTATTTTCCTAAATCTAAATTTTGATGATTTTCAAAATGAAATTGTGATTTATTTTAATTTATACTCCTTTATATAAAATAGATTTCAAAGTGAGAAATATATTCAATTTGAATACAAAGGTCAGAAATTCCTTTTCTCACAAGTATCAAAGTGTTTTGAAACATTTAACAAATTTTTAACGCTACAACACAGAAATCTAGTTTACCTAAGAAAAAACATTCACAAGCTTTCATTGACTTCTCTAAATAGTTTTTCACATCTAAATAAAATACTTCATTAAAGCTATACTCAAAAATTACTTCAAAGCAATATTGCAGGATTTTTATAGAAATAAAAGCTAGCCTGGGATGCATGTGATATAACGGAATTTGTGTCAAGGTGTGCTCAGAAACATTTCTACCTTAAATACTTAATAGAGATTAAGTATCAAGAATGAAAAAAAGAAGTTAGTCTTCAGATATCTTAGCAATTTTTATTTAAAACTGTTTAAGTAATCTCATATTAATCTTCCTATGGTACCTTTATCTGGTTATTAACTGGGATGAAATTTGCCTGGCTTTCACTTTTCAAAACCATATATTTACATATGTGTTTATATCTGCCTGTTTGTCTGTGTATAGAATTGTTATTTTTTGTTTACTTTTGTCAGTCCTAAAACTTTTCATTTGTTTTGCTTGTTTTATTATAAAAAAATACAGCAACTTTGTATCATACATGAGCTTCTTTTTAATCCTCTTCCCCATCCAGATTTTCAGTAAAGCTTTGGATACCCATTATGCAAAAGTCCTAGAAGCATATTGTCTATCATTGTGAAGTTCCAATTCAAAGACAATTTTATACACAACATAGAAAAAATCTTTCATCAGAAAAAAAAAAAAAAAAAAGGGATTCTGACAAACACACATTTTTGGCTTCCTTTTGTGCAACGAAAATAGAACTAAAAGGAACAATAATTGGAAGGCCATTAAAAAAAAAAATCTATTGGCTGTCTCTGCTTTAATATTTCAGAAGTTTGGAGATAAAAGGTATTCTTTCTTTGACAGCAATCATTGTTCAGGCTGTCATCACCCAAGTAAGCAATTTCATCACTTCACAGCAAATGCATCGTTAGAAAAAAAGGGGAAAAAAAATCCAGATGAACCACTAAAAAAACCAACCCAAAACCAGACCCCTCTCAAGTAGCAAAAAACACTACTTTCCCCCCTGGTATGAAAGGTCTATATTGGATAGTTTTTCAGAGCTGAGGGTGTTTCCGGTTGGATTAGAGCAGATCTTTGTTCACAGTAATAAAAGACACCGCTTACAGAAGCAAAATTTATTGCTTAAAACAGAGCATGGTAGCAATTTAAGACGAATAGGCATGAACCGGTAAACAAAGGGTGGGGGTTTTTTTGTTTCGTTGTTTTGTTTGTGTTTGGGGTTCTTTTTACATTGTACTAATAGCACATAACTATTAAAATGACTTTCCTAGAGGAAAGGGAGACAAAGTTATTGGAAGCTCAATTTATTTTTATTTATTCTTAGAAGTTAAGAAGATTAAAATTCTGGATGATGTTACTAATTTACAAGCAGGAAAACAGGCAGATTAGAGTCTGAAAAACAATGAATTGACTCATAATTTCTTTAATGCATTTATAGAGTACCATAATTTTCATGCTCTTTTAAAATAAAATAAAAGAAGAAAAAAGATAGAAAAGTAATGGAAAATAAGTTCATTTTAAAAGATGATTATGAAGCTCATTGAGAAAACTAACAAAATACCACTGGAGGAAACTATCCTCAATTCCTGTTGAAAAATTCATCAATAGCAGTGGTAACTGGTTACAGACATCACTGAGAGTATTTGGTACTGAATTTCTGACTGAAAGATGTTGAAGACGATGGACTGATCCAGTTCAATTTCACCTATATATAAGTGCTAAAACAGTCTTTAGAAAAGATAAAGACCTATGGAGAAATGTATACTTATTATAGCTTGCAGATACACATTCAGGAACAGAGGCACATACATCAGAGATGGACCAACACTGGCCAGTTTACACAAATCTTTATTGATTCTGGAACTCTGTTATGCTTTTTGAACACAGAGAAAAATGCTGGCAAAACCTTGTAAATCACGGTATTAGGAATATGAAACTTGTAATCTTCTCATTATTCATAATTACTCATTCTCAATGATCATGCAATGCTACCTTGAATGCATCAGTTCTGGGTTCTTTAATGTTCCCAGAAGGGTTCACTGCTGTATAACCTACACTGCAACATAAATTTCTTATGCATACATGGCATTGATATATGTACTCAGTCATCTCCGCACTTAAAATAACAAGAAAGATCAATCAGTTGTTAAATGTCTCACCACTCTAGTGGCCAGAAGTCACTTTCTGTTAGGATATCCTTCAGTAATAACAATACTGTTCCAGTAATACTCTGTGCAGATTACAGCTCAGGCCGTTTACTTGTTGCTTTTAGTAAATTACTCTTCAACCTGTTCTCACAGGCTACTGAGTTCTGGCTTCTTGTAAGGGGATGCTAACTCCAACTTACAGCCACGTCTTCCCATCCAGGCAACTTCCTCTGCACAGCTGTACTGCCAAGCTTTGGGTGTACTGCCTGTCCTTCATTCGCTTTGTCCCCTCTAGGGGACTCTTGTGGAGTCTAGTACAGACTCTGACTGTAACGGGATAATCGCTGATTTTCCCTTCGAATAAGGTCTTTTGCCTGACTTTCTGTATCCTTTGTGACTTTCTTACTTTCAAAATAAATTTATGAGCATTTAGCTAGGAAAGTGTCAGAAGAGATATTTCATGAAAGTTAAATTTTTATGTACATCTCTATGACCTCAGAGGGCATTCCCATAAAAAATTTCCTTCCTCTTTCTTACCTTAATCCTAATCTGTAGGAAAACTACTGGGATTCAGATTTCCCTCTTTTCTCCTTTTTACGGCGATCCATAGTGTAATGGAGTGAGAAATTAGTTTTAGTCTTTCTGCCATCACTTTATTGTTTGCACAACGCAGCTTTCGTAATGCTAATATCAAAGGTGAGCAATTAACTGCAGTATAATTAATTCCCTTACTGCTTAAGCAAGTGTCACTGGAGATTAAATGTGAGAGTAGCCATTTACAGGGGAACTGTAAAGGGGAATCTTGTTTTTTAAAAGACCATAAGACAACAATTTCATAGTACAGTGGTTTGTCAGGCATGTCTGCTTAAAGGTCTTTCAGGCTTGAGGGACCATTCCTGACTACTCATTTCCAACAGTAATTTGGGATCTATATAGAAGCGGCTGGGCAAAGGAGTTGAAAGGTACCCGGTTTTCTGTTTTGTTTTTGGGTTTTTTTGTTGTTTTTTCTTTGTTTGGATTTTTTTTTACCTTAGATCCGTTTATTGATAAAGTAGTTTCATTGAATTTCTATTACCATGAAAGGAGAGGAGTAGACTTTTTAAATGAACATTGGCATAGGATGCCTTTCTTCAAACACTGTGGTAGGGGGCTCAGAAAGCTGGTAGTAATTTACAATTTTTCCACAACCTTTTGCATATTATCTGTTGTCCTTCACATTAAACTTGTAAAAATCTATGAAGATTTCTGTCATGAAAAATATCATTACCTAAATATTATAATGAGGTTATACTTACAATGTTTCACAATCATATGGTAAGTTGTGAAATGTGAACGGCAGCTAGATAACTTTCAAGTTTCTCCATTTTCCAATGCTTTAGATAGATTAAAGATAAATTAATTCACATCTGACTCCTAATTGATTTTTAAAAATTGCTTAATTAAATCAGACTCAAATTTGTTTATCTACAATATTTCTATGTGACTGCATACTATATTCAAACTGGATAAACAATTACATTTTTGAAAGTGGGAAAATATTTAATAAGTATTGAAAATAAGACAACATCAGATAAGTAAATGAAACAGTCTTTTTTTTTTTTTCCTCCTGGTAATAGATAAGATGAGCTATGTGTCAACTCAAGAAATTGCATTAGAAGATTAACAATTATTAAAATATATTTCTCAAGTTAATGTATTCCTGGTAAAGTGGAATAAGATAAAGCATGTTTTATAATTAACTTTTTTTTCTTGCTACTCTAGTTCTAGTATTATGAATATTAATGGTTTATTGCATATTAAGAGAATATGGTGAAAGAATGGTAAATTGAGTTTCTACCTGGTTCTATTCAGAACACCCATTGACCAGTCTCTCAGGTGTTTGCAGGCCCTTGCACACTTTTTCGCTATGTTCAGTTGATAAGACAAAGATTATTACAAAATATTAATATTTTACAATTAATAATATTTGGGATGAAACTCATAATAGTTCAAGTATACCATACTTGATTCTCACATGATTATGTAGTTATGTAAGAATACTTAATGAATGTTAGTTTCTCTGTTAATTGAGTGAATTCCTTGCAAGAATGCCTTCTAATTCTTTGGCTAATTAAATAAAAAGTAAAAGGCTTCCTTTTCATATTGTTTTCCATTATCTGAAAGCTGAAAAATAAGTACTTAAAAATCCCTGATAAAAATATTTTCCTTTTTGGTATAAATTCAATGGCTTGTGCTTTTTCTTCTCTGGAAATAGAATAAAATAATGCCACATCCTCCCCACAACTACCACTATAGCACATTATTATTCTACACACACAAAAAAGAAAAACCTATGTTTTATTATAAAAAAACCCTATGTGATAAGGAAATTTGCAGAAAAAAAGAATATTCTGAAAAATATATCACATTTTTTTAGTGTTTTAATGCACCAAAATAAAGGTTTAAGGGTTCCAAACAAACTACATAGACATGAATGAAAATATTTCCAGGCTTTGCTGAGTGTTCTGACTGTTCCCTGGCTCCACTCTAAGAGTCATTTTCAACCATTCCTCCCAAAACAACAGAAAGCCTGTCTTTAAATAATATCAGCATTGTCTGCAGCCAACTCACGTGAATGAATAGTCAGAGAAATTCCAAACCAAGTGGGCTTCAGGCTGGTTCCTCTCTGTTTCATTTCCATGCACAGTCAACTTTCTCTCTCTCTCATTGCTCTTCCATTGATGGTTTGAGACATGTGACTACCAGAAAAGTGCAGGATGCCATACAGCTACTTCCCATAGGAACTCATCTAGGGCACCGTACCCCAGAGCAGTCCATTCACATATACCAGGTGGGTGGGCTATACCCTCCAGGGCTGTGCTTCAGCGAGGGAAAGTATGGGATACTCATCAGACCATTCCTAGGGGTGTCCAGCCTGTCCCCTGAACTTCTCAACACCCCATCATGGGGAGGTGGTTGGCATATGCTTGTCATATGCCTCAAAATTGGTTATATAAGCCTAAGTGAGGAGACTCTCAAACTTATCTTGGCAATTGCTACTGTTCTGCAAATACAGTAGTATTTGCCACTTCCAACCTGTCCCAGAGAGCCTCCTCACCCACCCCTTTGAATGAGCCAGATGACCAGTCCTGCAGGGCTGCTGCAGGGAGGTGGGGCATGGTGTTATGGTGCAGAGACTAAATCTGACCACGCCTGCCTGCTTCTGCCTCTTACAGGGGAGACACAAAGTCGTCCCAGAAAAAAAAGTAGCCTTTTTTTTCCATGTACTTTCACCTTCATTTTCCTTCACAGTTTTCTGTGTTCATGGAGCTCTTAATCCTTTATCTAAACACTTTAAATAAAGGAAAAACTCTCAGATCTCTTCACATCTTCCTTTGTTTCTCAGCGGCATTTTAGCAGGAGCAAATAAACATCCTGTTTCCCAGCTCCTTCCACCAGTTGCATGTAGCAAAACACAGTAGTGGGCATGTGGGCATCAAAGAACAGGACATTTAGGAGCAGTGTTTGAACTGTGAGGGATGAGAGTTGCATATACTGTACTGATTTTTCCTTTCAAAGTGGAAATGTCTGAATGTGGCTGCCCACTGGACAGAAAAGTCAGGCATATGCATGCGTTTGGGGAGACAAGGGATGAGAATGGCTGTAGAGAAGAATTCCAGATAAGCTGTGGTATGACAAAACCAGCTCTAGCTCTCTACTGTTATTCAGATAAATACCACTAAACTCATACAATGACTTGTGGGTGAGGCAAACACAAGGACCATGCTTAAGGGTCTGTGAAGGCTTGCTTGATAAGTATCATATTGTTAGAGTAGTATGTGGGGCAGGATTTGACTGCCTCAGAAAAGGTCCTAGTGCCGTTCAGCTGATGGAAGAAAACGTGCTGGAACTTGTCGGCCACAGGCCTTGGGTAGATTAAGATAAGAACTGTACCCAAGAAGAACAGGGAGTGCTGACTCTGTGTGTAGATAAAGATTAGGCAGTTGTCTCGTGACTGAGAAACTATTGTTCTGCACAGGAGGGACTGTTGCAGCTAAGGGAAGCAAATGTTTAGAAGATTGTATTAGTGGCAACCAATCCGCCACTAACACATGAGATGAGTATGAACCAATCAGTTTGTAATATGTGTCAAAAGCACCAATCGATTTGAAATACGCTGCCTTCTGATCTGTATAAATATGTGTGGATAGTCCTAATAAACTCGACATCTTGCTTGCATCAAGCTGTGTCCCGTCTCTCAATCGCGGCAGTAGTATTCTGCAGTATCTAAAAAACTCCACTGATCTGCTTTTCTAGAATAGTTCTGTAACACACAACAAAAAAATATTGCCAAATTTACTTTACTTATCCAGTAATATTTCTAGGTTTTTGGTATTTTAAATACTTAAAGGTGCTTATGAAAAATACCTAAGCATACTGTTGATTTAAAAAAAAAAAAGCATAGCTATTAAACCTTATTCATTCATTTATTTATTCATTTATTAGTTCCCCATGAAGCATACCATGGTTATAGGTTTTCCCAAGGGATGAAGTGTCAGACAATATAGATAAGCTGCCAGGATCTTGCTCTTCCTGAAGTAGTTTATACTTGTAAAGCTACTTTAAAATTGATAACGCTTCCTGCTTGGAAACCTTCACTGAGGAAATGATCATTTATCATCTGAGATATATCTAAGGCCAATGTTCATCCACGGAAGGCCACACATAAGATAAGGCATAGATTTTTTACCAAGGTACACTCTGCCACATAGAAGATAACGCTGCAGAGATTGTCTGCAAATAAGATGTATGCACTTTATTTCGTAAAAGTGGAAGTGTTTTGGCCTCTGTTTTCCTTTGTCTCTATCATTTTGGCAGAAACTCTTTGAAGTCTATCAGATTTGCAGAACCGTCAAGCAGCATAGAAAGTATTACAGAAAGAGACATTTACAGACAGAAAAATTAAGATAGCTTTTAAGGAGTGTTTTTCTCTATATTAATATAGTTTGATGAATCCATTTTCATTTATTTACTTCAGTCTCAAAACTGGGGAACTAGAGAGTCCTTCTTCAGTTTGGTGTCTTATATCAGAATAAAAGATCAGTTTCTCTTGAAATCATTGCTGGGGAATCTGAGATCTAGGCCATAGTGCAGAAAAATACTGGTAACACGGGATAAGTCAAGTGAGGAAAAGGAGACTGGTTTGGGAAATCCATACTGTCTTAGCTTCTGATTGCTGCTCTTCCTAGAAATGATGCTTCTACTTCTATTTGAATTTGTGCTTCTCTGTGGACTGTTTAGCTGCAGAACAACTTTCTCTGCAAAATGAATAACCTCAAGACTTTCTAAAGATAGCCTGCGGGCCTTTAGTTTTTGTAATAGCAGGAACAAGGTCAAAATGCCCAGAAGGGATATGTTAATGAACTGATGCAGGTTGCGGTTGTTGGAATTACTTTGCTGGTGCATTGCAGCAAACATATTTATGGCGTAAGTTTTTGGTTAGTGAAAACATACATTTCATCTTCTGGAGTTGTTCGTTTTGATAAATTTAATGATCTTTACCTTTTATGCAACAGTGAGACATGTAACTCATCAATGCAAGGCTGCATTTTTATACAAGAGAAGCTTAATAAGTATTGTATCTCAGAATGCTGAACAACTCACATGCATATCTTGCTAATCCTATAAAAAGTATGAACCTATGTTTATAGGATGCAGTTTTGAAACATGTAGGTTTCTTAGACAGCTGGAGGAGAGTCAGCAAATATTTGACCTGCAGATATGGCAAGGAGGATACACAATTAATTTTAGATCCTAAATCACTCTTGTGCAATGGTGAAGAATCATCAATTCTCAGACTCTAACTAGAAAGGACATGTTGGTTCACAGGTTCTTTTCTCAATTTCACTTGTGTAAAATATTTGTCCAGGGACGGATGAGGACTTATTTGTCCATCTGAGAACTGAAGTCAATAGCATTATAGTCTTCTTAACACAAAAACATTATACTACATTTTCTTCAAATACTTCAGATACCTCCTTTTTGCATTAGAAATACACATGCTACTTACAGATACTTCTGAATTTTACAAGATGTTGACCTTTTCCTTATTTAAAACATCATTCCCCAACATTCTAGCTACTATTTCATAAAATAATGTTTTATAGCATAATGAAAATATAAAATGTCAATATAAAAACTGAATATGCTTTAAACAATCAGTTTGGACATGCCAAAATAGTTGCTCTTTTTTTTTTTTCTTTTAAGCTTTTTGACTGGGTCTTAGGTCTTATTCTAGCATGGTCCTCAAATACCAAATGAAAGTCCTGGAGAACTAGGAGCCAGACTTCTCCCAGAGGTGTACAATGTAAGAACATGAAGTAATGGACAAAAGTTTTAAAAAGATAAATTAGAATTATAGAATTATAGAATCGTTTAGGTTGGAAAAGACCTTTAAGATCTAGTCCAACCATTGACCCTACTCTACCAGGTCCACCACTAAACCATATCTCCAAGCACCACATCTACATGACTTTTAAACACATCTAGGGATGGGGACTCAACCACCTCCCTGGGCAGCCTGTTCCCATGTGTCATAACTCTTTCCATGAAAAATTTTTTCCTAATGTCCAGCCTAAACCTCCCCTGCAGCAACTTGAACCCGTTTCCTCTTATCCTATCGCTAGTTACTTGGGAGAAGAGACCAGCTCCCATCTCACTGCAACCTCCTTTCAGGTAGTTGTAGAGAGCAATAAGGTCTCCCCTCAGCCTTCTCTTCTCCAGACTAAACAATCCTAATGGCCTCAGCCACTCCTCAGAAGACATGTTCTCCAGACCCCTCACCAGCTTTGTTGCCCTCCTCTGGACACGCTCCAGCACCACAATGTCCCTCCTATACTGTGGCGCCCAAAACTGAACACAGTACTCAAGCTGCGGCCTCACTAGCGCTGAGTACAGGGGCACGATCACTTCCCTACTCCTGCCGGCCACACTATTCTTGATACGAGCCAAGATGCCATTAGCTTTCTTGGCTACCTGGGCACACTGCTGGCTCATGTTCAGCCGGCTGTCCACCAGGAATCCCAGATCCTTTTCTGCCCAGCAACTTTCCAACCACTCCTCCCCAAGCTGCGTTGCCTGGCGTTGTTGTGACCCAGCACTTGGCCTTGTTAAACCTCATGCAGTTGGCTTCAGCCCATCGATCCAGTCTGTCCAGATCTCTCTGCAGAGCCTTCCTACCCTCAAGCAGATCAACACTCCCGCTTAATTTGGTGTCATCTGCAAACTTACTGAGGGTGCACTCAATCCCCTCGTCCAGATCATCAATAAAGATATTAAACAAGGCTGGCCTCAAAACTGAGCCCTGAGGAACACCGCTTGAGACCTGCCGCCAGCTGGATTTAACGCCGTTACCCACAACTTTCTGGGGTCAGCCATCTAGCCAGTTTTTAATCCAGCGAGGAGTAGTAGCTAGAATTCTAGCTAGGTATTAGTGGAGGAAAAATATTCCAACAGGAGTGGTCAAACACTAGAACAGAGACATTGTCATGGTCATACTCAAAACTTGACTTTATATAAGTCTGAGCAACCTGGTTGAACTTTGAAGTTGAATCTGAATTTGTAAGTGGCCCTGCATTGACCATAGCATTAGACCAGACAACCTACACAAGAGCACTAGAATATCAGCACACTTCCTTTTATGCTAAGTAGTCACATTCTTGTCAAGAGGTAGGACCTGAAGATTGATATGCAACCCACAGAAAAAGGATGTTGTCCTGTTCTTGACAGTTGATTGCCGTATTAAAATCCATCATAAGTTTGCTCTAGTTAGTAGCTATATTAATATGCACAAATGGAGAGGGAAGTAACTGAATAGGTACAAGAATTAAGCTACTCTCTTGTTCTACAGATGGATTAAGAAGGCAAAGAAACAATTTACAGAACTGCTGTGAGAGATTGTTACTATTAGTTCTGTCCTCAATATTTCTTCTAACACAGAAGACAAGGAACTAGACCAGAATTCTATTAATTTGACATTTGTCCTGGACCTTAATTGCATTTAGAAAATACTGAACACATGGCATCTTGGTTTAAGATAAGATAATGGTTCTCTTAAAGGCACTAAGATTATTGAGCTATGAAATTATTATGACTTTTCAAAAAAAAATGACTGTGTATACCCTGATGGAACAGAGAAAGGAACAAAGGATTATATATTTTAGGTGTACAGATATACTAAACATGAGTATCTTATACTCATTGATGCTGTTGTCAAACATTGTCAAAAGAAACAATAAACAGCAGTTTACTCTTAGCAAACATATTAGCTTCTTATACCCTTGTTAGCTTCTTATAGCCTAAAAGGCAGTACAGGAGTGCGTTTTAGGATTTTCTGAAGCAAAAGAAGGCTTTGCAAGGGAAAGTGTGGGAAAGGATGCTCAGCAGGAAAAAGAAGGCTTGAAAAGCAAAGCTTTTTGCCATTTCACAAGCTGCACAGATATCATAATTTTGAAGTCATTAGGATATCTGTTTTTCAGTTACAGCATATCCATTAATATGGTTTTTTTTTTTTAAATAAAAAAAAAACTTGGACAAGCATTTTAGAAACTCTGCCTCACAGAGAAGTGAATGTTAATATCAAACAACTCAGCCCAATTGCAGCTTGCATGGATCAAAGTTGGAAAATGTGTAATCATCTAATATGAGTGGGTAAGAAGAATCACATAAAAGATCACAAAATATCAGAAACAAGACAGAAACAGAAGCAGAGAAATTGCTGTAAGTCCTATATAATGACAATGATGAAGTGAGGCATGATTTAGTGAAGTGTATTATTGTGGGTGGTAGCACTGAAACCTGTCAGGAATCTTATCTTTATACAATCACAAACTCCAAAAGGTATAATTGCAAAGAAAGTGCCATGACCAAACTTAGTGAATAAACAAGCACTTCATTGCTTGTTTAAAACATGATACCTTCCAGTGAAATAAATAAGTGAAAAATAAAATCTCAGATCCACAGGACTACAATAATACGTAAATACTAATGATTGAACCTTTAGACTAGGGTCAGTTGCTCCTGCTACTTCTGAGTAGCTAGTATCAAAGTAGTTATTTTCTGTGGGAGTTTATAAGAGTTTTCTTTTCTCAAAATCTGACCTGGAAATACTGAATTTTTGCTAGTAATGACACTGGATTTGTTACCTGAGCTTGATGTTATTCAAGAGTTTGAAATATGTAATAATACAAGTCTCAGTCATTGCAAAGAAAAAACATAAATTCTTTATGCTTATTTACAACTAAAGAACATCTCTATTTTTAAAATTTCTATTTTTATGTGGTTTTAGTCATGTTGTGCTATTCTGTAATGTGAAACGCTTAACCTGGAATATACAGGTTGATAGAAAATGAACAAAGAAAGCATAGATACACAAAGAAAAGAAACCATGAATAAAAGTGTCTCCTTCAGCTCAATCAATTTGCAACACTTTTCTAAACTTCAGTCCCAGATGTCAAATGTTTTCTTTCACACTCCCAAGTTTTTATTGTAGTGTTCGGTTTAGAGAGTTCTTCCATTAGACATAATTAGACATCCAGATCAATTTTAAATGACTTTCTTTTCAGAGATCCTGAGCACACCTTACTCCCAGTGGACTAAGAATATCAGTACATTCTCAGCAGTTCTGAGAAACACGTAATTTTGATAGATCTTACTATAACAGCAGATAACCAGCTTCTTGCATGTATTGACTTCTAATCATAGATTTCACTTTTCTCAGTTTCTCTCACAAAAGGAATTAACATGTACTTCCACTGAGGGCTGAACAGATGTAATACCTTATGAAGTCTGTGTTGCTTCTTAGAAAAAAGCAGCCAAATCAAAACAACTAATCAAGGTATTAGCATTTCTATAGATTAAATTTAATTTGTATTCTATTGTAATAGTAAGAGAATATAAATGACATCTTTCTTCCTACATCTAGTAACATTTAGAAGATCAGTTTTCCGTTTTAAACAATATTGTACCCTTTGCTTTACTTAGCCTATTTTTGAAAATCTTGGACTCTTACTCATATTTTTTCCCTCATGGGATATCTATGATCAGCTATCTCTTACATTTCAAAGATATAAATTACATTTTGGAAAATTAGTTTTATAGTAGTGATATCATTGCTACAGTGGGACAGATACAAACAAGGCAAAATTCAAGAAGTGGTGATTTTATATATGTATGAACATGTGCATGTACATGTGTATGTATATATATATATATAATCTTAGCAATATTTTGTGGAGATATATCACAGTAATTTTATTGATAGACCACTGCTAAGGTCACAAAGTTAGGTGCTTAGAAATAATAAAAACAGTATTGTCTGTGCAAGGCTAATTAGCTGATTTTGTGTTTAATTGCTTACTTTTTCCTCATATTCCCATTTTTATTCAATGTGTAGAATGGATGTTTTCTAGGAATTAGTTCAGGTTAAGTGATAAAAGGGGATATGGTTTTACAGTGTTTCTGATCTGTGGCAGAAAAGGGAACGTGTTTGAGGAATCATGGATTTGAAAAAGTATAAAGGATGAACTTTTTGTTTCTTTGTTTCAAAGCTGCAATAATGTGCTATTAAGCAAAATATTTAAAAAAAAAATTGTAGAAATAAAACTAGCTGAATATTCATTATTTCTTGGTACCCAGATTTTCTTGGGTGCAACAAGATTTTATTGTAAGAAACCTGGGAATTCAGAAAACCAACTGAAACCAATGAGATTTATTGGTAACCTTTTGAAAACTGTGTAATGACAAGTAGTCAGAAACATAGTCAACAAAAACAACTACCGCAAATCAAGAAATAAAACAAAATGAAGGCAGATAATCTGACATTATTCACTGCATCAGCTCTCCATCTGTAAAATGGCTACGGTGTCTGATGAAGGACTTTGAGGATGCCCTCTGAGTAGCTCATAGGCAAGTTACCTCAGCGAACATCACATAAAAAAAGTACTGATAAGGAAATAATTAACTCTGCCTTCAGAGCAGGGTTGAACTTTCTGAAATAAATAACACCTAAGGCTCCACATTGAAAAGTGAAGTTCACAAACATTATGAATGCACACAGTGAAATTCTTTCACTTTGTGCACTGAGTAGGAGTTGGATAGAGATGGGGAAAAAGTATAGATCATGGTATTGAAAGTAGCACAGTGCATTCTTAGAATCATGGAATCATAGAATCATAGGTTAGGGGTGGACCTGCTGGAAAGCAGTTCTGAGGAGAAGGATCTGGGGGTTCTGGTAGATAGTAATTTATCCATGAGCCAGCAATGGGCCCTTGTCGCCAGGAAGGCCAATGGAATCCTGGGCTGCATAGGGAAGAGTGTGGCCACTAGGTTGAGGGAGGTCATTCTCCCACTCTAGTCAGCACTGGTGAGGCCACAACTGGAATACTGGGTCCAGTTCTGGGCTCCCCTGCTCACCCGGGACAGGGAACTACTGGAGAGAGTCCAGCGTAGGGCAACAAAGATGACTGGGGGATTGGAGCACCTCCCTTATGAGGAAAGGCTGAGAGAGCTGGGAGTCTTTAGCCTGGAGAAGAGAAGGCTGAGGGGAGACCTTCTTCTTGCTTCTAAGTATCTAAAGGGTGGGTTGAAGGAGGATGGAGCCAGACTCTTGTCAGTGGTTCCCAGTGACAGGACGAGGGGCAACAGGCACAAGCTGGAACACAGGAAGTTCCGTTCAAACATAAGGAAAAACTTCTTTATGGTGAGGGTGCCAGAGCACTGGAACAGGCTGCGCAGGGAGGTTGTGGAGTCCCCTTCTCTGGAGATTTTCAAGACCTGCCTGGATGCAGTCCTGAGTAATGTGCTGTAGGCATTCCTGCTATAGCAGGGGAGTTGGACTAGATGATCTCTAGAGGTCCCTTCCAACTCTGAAAGTTCCATGATTCTGTGATCCGTGATTTTGGTTGAAAAAGAACTTTAAGATTGTCGAGTCCAACCATCAACCTAACGCTGTCAAAACCACCACTAAACCATGTCCCTTAGTGCCACATCTACATGTCTTTTAAATAACTCCAGGCATGGTGACTCAACCACTTCCCTGGGCAGCCTGTTCCAATGCTTGATAACCCTTTTGGTGAAGAAATTTTTCCTAATATCCAATCTAAACCTCCCCTGGCGCAACTTGAGGCCATCCCTCTTGTCCTATAGCTTGTTACTTGGGAGAAAAGACCTACTCTCACCTCACTACAACCTCCTTTCAGGTAGTTGTAGAGAGTGATAAGGTCTCCCTCAGCCTCCTTTTGTCCAGAATAAACAACCCCAACTTGCAAAGGTTTATAAACATTGTTGAAAATTTAAAAGTTAATATCTTTTCTGACTACCGTTTTGACCTGTATTGTATTAGTTATTCAGTGGATAGCTTAAGAATACGTTCTCTCATTTACTAAAACATCATATGTTTTGTTACAGAAATGCAATACTTTACTTATGCCTTGATTTGATCACACTTTTAGGGATATTATGGAACAACAGTTCCTTGGCCCATTAACCAGCAAATACTTAATCATTAATGTGAATAGGAATTTACAGTATAAACTTCCGAGTTTCATTTTCAAGCCTGTGTACAATAATAATTTCCCAAAAATCCACATAATACATTAATTCAAACATCTCTAACTTGGAACAAGATCATGCCAGCTGATTAGTTGCGTACCTCGTTTGTGCAAAAACTGTCATGTAAGTATCAGGGTTTTACAGCAGAATAAATGGACAGGCTTTTGTGTGAACGCTTGAGAGTGTTTCTAAAAACATATTCATAAAAGACGTGCTACAGTTTAAATTGAAAAAAAAAGATTTGTGTTTGGGTTTTTTTGGTAATTGGATATACAGTTCTGAAACAGATTTCAATGTTGCGGTATTTTAATATGAGGTTTGAGCAACACCTAATATTAAAAAGTGCCAGGAAAACAATTAAAAAGAGCTTACTTATTTGGCTTCTTATTAGCTTACTGATAGTAAAATGGAGTCCAAATTGGTTCCTCCTTTTTTTCCCCAGTTCAATTAATGGTGACTGCAAGGCTAAATCATTGAAAGGTGTTCCCTTCAATTCCCAATTGCTTTTTTCTTACATTTATTTTTTCACTATCTATTATTTTGTGAACTTTCCAGAAATGCAAACTCTTCAGTTTCTTTTGCCAGCTACCTGCATTTGGTTATATTCCAAGTATACTTAACACTGTGTTTGCCCTTAGGTCCTTTAAACATTGAAACATTGTATTGAGGATCCCCCATCCTGAGCAGTGATGCTTTGCTGGATCAGAAAGTACAATTGCTTTGGGAAATACTAGAAGAAACTTTAAAAATATGATACTTTAATTTCGATACTGATGTGCAAGTCCTTACTGCAGGCATGAGTAAGCTAAAATGTAATTTACAAAACCGTGGGAAGTCTTAAGCAGTGTTTGAGTTATTTTGGGGCATGGTTCAGTGAGGCAGTTGGGTTTTATCTTGTCCTTAAGTGTGAGTAAACAGATATTAAGTATGTATTCTCTTCCGATAAAAGGTATGGCTGTCTATGCACGTGCCTTTACTCTTTTGCAGGGTGCTCTTTTCCAGCTTGATTCAAAGATGGTGGGATCTAATTATGGTCTTAAGTGCTTTGCTGAATGAAAGCATGGCTGATAGAAAAAGCGTTCAGTAGTTTTAGATCAGGTATTCAATGTAATATTCTTTTATAACAACAGACCTGTAAAGAATGAGAAAATACAGAAAGCAAGAAAAAAAACCCATAATAAAATAAATAAGTCTTGATTCGTCTTTTCTCTCTTAGATATAACTCAATACAGGCAGAATCTGTACAATTACAAAGGCCGCAATCAACTTCCATTACACAACATTTTTCCCTACTTAGTTTTAAAATGATGAGGTCCTCTTTCCAGTATTATTTAACATCTTATAGTCTTAAGTACTTTTTTTTCTTAAAATCACAGTGAAGTGAGCAGCACAAGGATTTTTATTTTTTTTTTAAATTTTTTTAAATCCTTGCTTGGAAATTAACTGTACATCATGTAACAAGTCTGTTGGTCAAGGTCTAAAAATGCGGCCTTTCCCTCTGATGTGGCAATGTACTGCAAAAGTAATGATACACTTAGAGATGAAAGTGTGATAAGGCGAGTAAGCGTATAAATATAGTTTCTAGTTCATGGCCAGGAACGTAATTGGACATGCCGATGTTGTTCGGGAGCTAGTTTAGCTACCTCTGGGTTGAAACAAGCTTCCTACAAAAAATAAGAATATTTGTGAAGCTAAGATGTTATGTGAACATATTTAATAGACACATGCATATCCACATAATCAGATCTTGATAATACTTAATTTAAAATGCTTTGTGACCCCATAAATCACACCTTTACCTTTTTGTCTTTTTTTTCTCTTCATGATGGGCTTGACACTGACTGGCTGCCAGACATTCACCCACTCTCTCACTCCCTCTTCTTAAAACGGTGGGGGCTGAAAATAAGATGGAAAAATTCATGGGCTGAGATATAGACAGTGAGATCTCTTACTAATTACTGTCACAGGCAAAACATACTCAACTTGGGGGAGATTAATTTTATTTCCAATTAAAAATAGAGTAAAAGAGTGAAAAACAAAGTCAAAAGTAAAAATCCAGCTTCTGTCCAAACCCCCTTCTTCCCAGGGTTAACTTTTTCCTTCTCAAGTCCTCCACTTCCTCCTCCAGCTTACCCCCCATGGCATTAGTGGATAAGATTAATCGTTAATGGTGTTGTACCTTGCCTACACAGCAAGTGAGCTTTCCCCTTTTCCCTTTCACTCATGCTTAGTTTGCTTGCATTCCACTCAGGCTTAATTATATTGACTGTCTTAATTATATTGATTGTCAGAACTTTAACTCATTATATGATGCTTTAAAACTTGTTTAAAATTATAAAAGATTTCTCTGGCATCAGCAACGGAAAACTTTCTGCAACAGGTTTAGGCAGTTGTGCCACTGCTTCAAGGGTGTCAAGTCATTCCTCTTTCTCCCTGTACTTATCCTTCTCCATCATGGCAGGTACAACACTCTGTCGAGTATCAGAGGATACTTGACACCGGAGCCGTCCGCCCCAAAGAGAAACGACATGTGGTCAGGATTCTGCAGTTCTGCTTACAGAGGCTGTGAAAAGGAAAAATAATAGAGTCTGATTTCCAAATAAAATGATAAACATGTATAATGGTTTCCTTTTTCAAAGAAAGACATATAAAATAATATTCCAGAGAATGTTTTTAAAAGTACTTTTGAAAACAAAAAGGATATGATGAATTTCTGTGGAAGACAGCTGAAAACTCACGGGCAGGTAAGCCAAGAAATTTGGGGGGTTTATACATTTTGTAATTGCAGCTTTTTGAAGGAAGGACTTTCAAATGGTATGTTCATCAGGTTTATCGTTGTTTTCAAGAGGAAGATTAAATACGAAATGTGTCTGTTCTTTAAATTGAAGACAGTAGAACTTTACATTCAATGTAGCAATATTTGTTTTCATTGACTTGGAATCAGTGAAAATTAACTTTTTCATGCAGTTCTTTTGCACTCCTGTTGAATCTTTTCCCTGGAGAAAGCCACTATTGTGTACATAGATGATGCTAAATAAAAATGAAGTAGCTAAGTAGGAAACATTAAAAAAAGAGAAGAACTTCGTCCTGAACAGAGTTGGAAACTGTTTGAAATATTGCTGTCAAAAAGCTGTTTTAGCATAGAAATTATAATGTACTTGTATTCAATGTCCTTGTAGAAGCAACAAAAGCCAAGAAATCCAAAACTCTATGCATAATTTCAAAGAGAGGAACTACATAAAAATAGCCTAGGGACTTCACATAATGCAAAAGAAAGTTGGCATGATTAAATTGCTGAGTCATAGAAAATACTTAATTCAAGAAGACATCATTCAAAAAAGTGTAATTGTACACAAATGAAGAAAATGAAAGGAGCAACAAACTCTAGCAGATTAAATATAAAAGGTAGGCCAAAAAAGAGTTGGAGAACAACTTTCAAAAGGCATAAAAGCTATTAATAAATTCTTTGCCAAAGGCAACAGAGGCAGGGAACGTGCACAGACGTGTGAAAAAAGAAGCTCCCTGAGAATATAAGGTCATAGCAGAAAAACTAAATGAATATTTTGCATCTATACTCACTGTTGAAGAGATTGAAAAAGTTAAGATTCTTGACTTCTTACAAGGAGTGCCTCAGAGGACTGATTGCAAGTTGGATGGTTGGTAGGATTTACAAAACCGGCAGAGTGAACAGCAACAAATTGCTATTACGTTTCTCACTCTCAAAACAGTGGAAGAGTGCTCCTCAGTTGTTGATAACTCAGTGATTAGGACACTTATCTGAGATATAGGAGACCTCCTTGAATTCTCTCCTATGTCTGAGGTAATTTCAGTTCATGAGGCTGCGTGTTAGATACTTGGCTACAAGGCATTCTGTCTTTTACATATTTAAATTGGATGAATTCCAAGTCTCTACATAAGATCATCTTTGCCTTGCAATCACTGACTACATACTTTTGTCAAGTAGGGAAGCTCTGAGATGAAGAAATGAAGGAACATTGCATCAGAAAAACTAATAGTCCAGTGACTAATACTCAACAAAGAGATGAGACATACACACTTAATTTTGAGCACAGTTAGGTATTGGTAGACTTGCCTGTACCTTTTTTCCTGTAAGGGCTCTTTGGCCCTGTGCTTCTGTATGATTTTTCCATGTATTTGAAGTTGGTATTTAAAAACCAAAGGCCTCATAAATACACAAAAGTATTGCATGCTAATATCCTATGAAATTAAAGAATTCTTGATAGAGAGGAGATTAAAAATTACTGACTATAATGTTATAAAAAGCCCCAGCATTTGGACAATATTACTTTATGCATGAAAAATTTTGTAACATTCTGTACAACTGACTATAATCACAGATCATTTTTGGTAATGGCATTCTCTATAATGGAGTTAATGTTACAAACAACATTTCCCATCATTTTAATGGCAACAAAATGAGAAAAAAAAAAAAGTATTTCTAATCTTTCACATTAAAGGGCTATGGAACATAAAGATGTCAATTGCCTACCAATTGCTTAGATACACATCAACGTTTGGGTTTGCAGCTAGGTTTTAAATGAAACTTGCTAAGTCTCCACTGACCAATTATTATGGTTAAGGCAATGTGTCAGAGGAGGTTCTTAATGTGTTGCTTTTTTGAACTTCAGAAGAATTACATAAAGCAGCAAAAGACATTTTTGTGGGATACTATTATTACAACTTTCATATGGTAGAATGACCTTTGTCTAACAAGATGTCCTGGTTTGAGTGACACAGGACTAATTTCTTTTCTAATGCTTGGGAAAATTGTACTTCTAGAAGACTCTGGTGTCCGAATTTGTGAAAATATTTACTTTATAGCCAGCTATGGTGTGTGGGTGTCAAGGTCTCAGTGTTTTCAGGCTAGCCAGGTGCAGGGATGAGGAGGAGCGAGACCCGGGCACTTGACCCAAGCTGGCCAACAGGATTATTTCATACCATGAATGTCACATTCAATATAAATTAGAAAGTTTGCTGAGGAGGAAGGCTCTCCCTTGATGGCGGCGATCCAGAGAACTCCTTGCCCTGGTGCCGGACCCCTGAGGCCTTCCCTTCCTCCCAAAGCCGTAGCACTTGCAGTGTCCGGCATTCAGTGTCCACTGCTGGGAGTGCACAGCTTCCTACTGATATAGTTGGCTGAGTATAATCCTTATATATCTTTAGATTGGTATCGGGATCACTATTGGTTCTTTAGTGTTATTACTGTTAATTATTTAGTCTTATTCTATTAAATCTGTTTATATTTCAACCCCTAGGTTTCCTGGTTTTCTTCCCGATTCCCCCTTCCTGGGTGAGGAGGGGTCATCGGGTAATAGAATAATTGTCTAAACGACAATAAATTGTTGTGGGTTTCTCAAACCATAACACAAGACTAAAAAGTGCTGAAATTAGACAAACACAGATGATAACATTAGTGATTTGGGTAATATATCAGAAAAAATAAATAGTTTTGAAATACTCCAGTAATAAACAGATGCAAGCAGTACTAATTAATGACAATTGGAAGTATGACGGTGTGAGGAAACAGCAAAACCTCCATATCACACAGTGTTACTGCTGTCCAAGATTAGCATGAAATTTGTACACGTGTAACCCTTAGAGTTGATTATTTAAGTTAGATACTCCACCATTTCAAAATATTTCAGAGTAGCATTGCATATACCTTCGCAGGAATCTTCTGTATTACACAGCATTTCAACAATGGCTTTTATTTTGTTGTTGTTGTTGTTGTTCTATTTTTTTTGTTAATAAAAATATTTGATAAAATAGTAGAGCAGCTTATTCACTCTTTGTATCTCATATTTCTAGATGTTTCTGCAGGGAAGATAGTATAGTTTTGAAGGACTTGTTTTTTAATGGACAGAGGCGATTTTAAAGACTTAGCTGTGTTTGCATTTAGACTATTGGAAGTGAAGTGATACGTGACAGAGTCAGGGCTACAGCAGCTATTCTTGATACTATTTGTGTTCTCTCAGCACAGCCTTATGCTATAAAAACTCATTTTTGTAGGGAGAGTAAAAATTGGTTAAAAAAAATAAACAATCATCCCCTTGCTTGATCCTCCAGCCCAATCATCCAGAGATTATAGACAAGTTAAATCATTCCAAAAGAGGTATAACAATAATTATCAAGAAAAAGAAATGTTTCAATATACTTTCATGTACCATATCCTGTAGAATAATCCAATGACCAAAAATGCAACTCAAGTAGGGTTCAAGTTGAAAAGCACTTATTTCTTATAAAGCAAACATAAGAAATCAAAAGATTTGAACTCAAACCAACTGAATTATTTAAAACACTTTTATTAACAGAAGTAGTGCATGAAATTAATATGGAGATACAACCTTTCATTCCATTTTGTTTTCACAGGAAAATTGCCCATTATTCAGTGGCCTTTGGTTCATAACATAAACCTGTGTAAAAGGAGCTGAGATGGTAAACCATCTACAATCAAGTAGCATTTGCAAGGTGAAAAATAAATTATTATTCTGCTAAAGGTTATTCAAGTAGATGGACAGAATCACTTATACATCCTAGTGTAAGGTGAATAATGCAAAGCAAGTTGCAATATAGTTCACAAATGATATCATATATGTGAATGCAAGTTACTCCAGCTGACTAGGCCTCTTAAAACCCCCACCTTTCTAGTAGCAAACCTGTCAACAAAATATGAAATCATAAATCAAACACCAAACTCAAGGACTAGAGCCTAAAAGGGCCCTTTTTGTCAGTATCCTTCCACAGTAGGAGGGCTCCATTAATCTTCCTGAATTTCCTCAAGAGGTACATAACTCACTATTACGATTGCACAGATGTAACTGTAGGGGACTGAATATACACATGATAGGCTTAACAATGCATAAGTGAAAAACTTTTGAGAGCTTTTGCATAGCCACTGTTACTCCTCTTAAACATCTTACTGTATGCCTGCAATTATGAGTCTACTGGCTCATGGGAGTAAAAGGAAATTAAGTTTGAAATGTGTGAACTGAACCAGACCATATGGACTCCCCAGAAATATTTTCCTTAACAGGCATGCAGTTTTCATCTTCCTTGACAACTGAGAAACAAATATGCTGGTTCTGTTACCACCTAGGAGAAGTATACAAAATGTAACAATGAAAATGTATAAGCAATTCGAGCGAAATTCAACTTCACAATCGCTGCAAGTCCAAGATACCACTGCTCAGAAAGATCATTTTTTTTAATATGTATTATATAACTCCTGCAGAACTTACCAGTAATTTTTGAAGCATGGGTATAGGTTGATTCCATCTGAAATCTCTGTCATGTGTGATGTCTAGCTACACAATGTGTGATGTCTAGCTACACAATGTGTGATGTCTAGCTATACAATGATACAGTACATAGACACTCCTAATTACACAGAAAATGTTGGACTTTTGTGGGTCTTTTTGACAAATCTTCTGCATAGAAAGAAAATAGTTAAAGAAACTACTGATTATTTTATTATACACAAATCAAAATGAAATCAATTCTCAGGATAATTATCCTCTGCTTGCCCAAGTCACCATAACCTAGAATAGTTTTCTTTGTAAACTAAATGCCTATACAGTTCATCTGACGATACTAACAGCTTGTGATAATTTGCCCCTGTATATATGTAAAAATGAACATGATATATTTATGTAATAAACTCCCATATTCTTATATTTAAAAAAAAATAATCAACAACAGAAAACTCACAACACTGGCAAGGAATTGTAGAATTATATTCAAAAGGGAAGATTTTACCCTATATAATGGCATTTCAGATACGAGGAATACATAAACAGTAAAATACCTATTTCTAAAGAAGCTGATGAAATACAAATTTTTAAATAGGACCCACTAATTTCTGGACACCTGCCAGCAGAGAAACAGAAGCTATGACTTTTATTCATCTCTTTTAAATTAAAACTTCCTAGCTCTGCACTCTTTACTTTGTGTAAAAGAAAAAAAAATTAAAAAATCAGACATTCCAGTATATTTTATTTGAAAAAATTGTTTTAACCAACACTCTTTTTAGCAATTTCTGTGTTGACTGTATGTGGCAAAAAAAAAGCTATATCCTGCCACCATTAGTTGCACTAATAAGAACTGGTTTTGGTGAAGGATATTAAATTACTTACTATGTGAGTTAGTAATCTAAGAGTTAAAGAAGGATCTTTATAAGAAAAAATGTCAGAATTTGATTGTAAGTTAAATGCTTGCAAACATGGTGTAAAATTCAAATGAACAAGACTAAGGAAAAATATATTCTCAAATGCATTCATAAACAAGCCTGAGGCATTTTTTCATAACATGGCCTTATGTTACAAAGTATTAATTTTAATTCAATGCGATCATTTCAATTAGTTTTCAAGAAAAGAAAAATACCCTTTAAGGAAAGTTTAGGAGTTTTTGTACAGGCGTGTTGTATTGTTTCTGACAGGTGGTTTTCTACTTTGTATAAATCTTTGCCTTCATGTTGGAAAGCACAACAAAAATAACGTGTGCCTTATTGAAAAATGTGCGTTAATCACTGAAGATCACACAGTAAAACTTAGATGTTCACATTAAGAAGTTCTGTGGGGATAATGGACTGAAATAACGAGAGAAAGAAAAGCAATAAAACTTCAATCTGTTCTAAATTCCAGAAAAAAATATATACAAAGGGACAAAAATATATTTTTAAGTGTCAGTTGGATCAGATTGCTTCATAAGGTATAAGCTTTAAACTGGGAAAACTGCAATTTTACAATGAGACTAATTAAAAATTTCTCCATGCATGCTAAGAGCAGGATGCATGTAAATTCTTTTTTCCCAGAACTGGTAATGGATTTGATCTGAGCACTGATGTGCTCCTTCAAATTGCCAAGCCTCCCTATCTCACTTGCAAATCATCACTTGCCAAGGAGACCAGCTCCAGTGCAGGTAAGTCCGTGCTGGGGAAGGGGATCGAGGCGCAAAGGGCTGGCAAAGAGCTCTTTTTGGGGCTCTCAAAGCCCAGAGAAGCGGCTAGCTAATGCCAGCACCGGCAGCTTGGGGGAGGGCTGCTGATGTGGCAGGGACGGAGCCGGCACCACCCGTGGCAGTTCTACACGGGCCCTGCCGGAGCCCAGCCACCGGTCACTGTGCACCGAGGAGCTCAGTGGGCGCTCAGCGAGGTGAATTCAACTGGTGGTAACTGGTCCCCCTCCTGGCTCGAGAGGCAAACTCGACTCAAGTAGTGGTTGTTGCCCTCCCAGGATAGGACCTAGCCATGGTTACCACTTGTCTGAAATCCCTTGGGAGAAGGACTGTGGCGACCCAGACGGAGCTTCCAGACAACCATGCAGCCGTGCAGGTCTCTGGCTGCAGGGAGTGCCTGAGCCTGTCACTGGCACTGGAGGACAGCAGAGACACCACCTGTGTGCGGTGTGACCAGGTGAATGACCTGCTCAGCCTGGTGGCAGAGCTGAGGGAGGAAGTGGACAGGCTCAGGAGTGTCAGAGAGTGTGAGAGGGAGGTAGATTGGTGGAGCCACACCCTGAGGCCAAGGCAGCAGACAGAGGGCCCACAAGAAGTAAAGGATCCCTCCCCTCTTGCCGCCAGGCAGGAGGAGGGGAACTAAGAGACGGGGGGGATTGGAAACAGGTCCCTGCTCGGGGAGGCAGGCGAGTCCCCTCCCGGCCTCCTGCACCTTCCCGGTTGCCCTCACGTAACAGGTATGGGGCTCTGGAACTCGAGGGCCAGGCAAATGAGAAGATAGGTGAAGATTCTTCCAGGGGGTTGCCTAGGGTGAGTCGGTCGGTCCCACACATTAGGACTGCTGCTGTTAAGAGAAAAAGGAGGGTAATTGTTGTAGGCGATTCCCTTCTGAGAGGAACAGAGGGCCCCATATGCCGACCAGACCCATCCCACAGGGAAGTCTGCTGCCTCCCTGGGGCCCGGCTAGGGATATCACTAGGAAACTCCCTGGTCTGGTATCGCCCTCTGGTTATTATCCACTCCTGGTTGTGCAAGTTGGCAGTGATGAGGTTGCAGTCAGTAGCCCAAAAGCAATTAAAAAGGACTTCAGGGCGCTGGGGCGACTGGTCGAGGGATCAGGAGCACAAGTAGTGTTTTCCTTGATCCCTTCAGTGGCAGGGAAGGACACTGAGAGGAACAGGAAAACACACCTTTTAAACACATGGCTCAGAGGCTGGTGCCACCAGTGGAATTTTGGATTTTTTGATCATGGGGAGGTTTACACGTCACCGG
>VFFE01009145.1:1001065-1018485 GCA_008921705.1 Burhinus oedicnemus | reverse complement strand
AGTGTGTGGAAGATAACTTCCTGACACAACTGGTAAGTGAGCCTACCAGGGGAGGTGCCTTGCTAGACCTGCTGCTCACAAACAGAGAAGATCTGGTGGGTGATGTGGTGGTCGGAGGCCGTCTTGGGCTTAGCGACCATGAAAGGATAGAGTTCGCAATTCTTGGTGAAGTAAGGAAGGGGGTCAGCAAAACCACTACCATGGACTTCCGGAAGGCAGACTTCAACCTGTTCAGGACGCTTGTTGAGAGAGTCCCCTGGGAGACAGTTCTGAAGGGCAAAGGGGTCCAGGAAGGCTAGACATTCTTCAAGAAGGAAATCTTAGAGGCACAGGAGCAGGCTGTCCCCATGCATCGTAAGATGAACCAGCCAGGCTCAACAGGGAGCTTATGCTGAGACTCAGGGAAAAAAGGAGAGTTTACCACCTTTGGAAGAAGGGGCAGGCAATGCAAGAAGAGTATGGGGATCTAGTTAGGTCATGCAGAAAAAACATCAGAAAGGCGAAAGAACAGCTAGAACTTAACCTGGCCACTGTCGTAAGAGATAACAAAAAAGGTTTTTTACAAATACATTAACAACAAAAAGAGAGCCAAGGAGAATCTCCACCCCTTATTGGATGTGGAGGGGAAGATTGTCAACAAGGATGAGGAGAAGGCTGAGGTACTTAATGCCTTCTTTGCCTCAGTCTTTAATAGTAAGACTCAGCATATTCAGCCCCTAAGCTGGAAGACAGGGATGAAGAGCAGACTAAACCCCTCATAATCCAAGAGGAAGTAGTTAGTGACCTGCTACGCCAACTGGACAGCCACAAGTCTATGGGCCAGATGGGATCCACCCGAGAGTGCTGAGGGAGCTGGCAGAGGAGCTTGCCAAGCCACTCTCCATCATTTATCAGCAGTCTTGGTGAACAGGGGAGGTCCCAGATGACTGGAGGCTTGCCAATGTGACACCCATCTACAAGAAAGGCCGGAAGGAGGATCCAGGCAACTATAGGCCTGTCAGCCTGACCTCAGTGCCAGGAAAGATCATGGAATGGTTCATCCTGAGTGCACTCAAGAGGCATGTGAAGGACAACCAGGGGATCAGGCCCAGCCAGCATGGGTTCATGAAAGGCAGGTCCTATTTGTCCCGCTTGATCTCCTTTTATGACCAGGTGACCCGCCTGGTGGATGAAGGAAAGGCTGTGGATGTTGTCTACTTGGACTTTAGTAAGGCCTTCGACACAGTTTCCCACAGCATTCTGCTAGAGAAACTGGCAGCCCATGGCTTAGACATGTGTACTCTTTGCTGGATTAAAAGCTGGCTGGATGGCCCAGAGAGTTGTGGTGAATGGCGTCAAATCCAGCTGGTGGCAGGTCTCAAGCGGTGTTCCTTAGGGCTCAGTTTTGAGGCCAGCCTTGTTTAATATCTTTATTGATGATCTGGACGAGGGAATTGAGTGCACCCACAGTAAGTTTGCAGATGACACCAAATTAAGCGGGAGAGTTGATCTGCTTGAGGGTAGGAAGGCTCTGCAGAGAGATCTGGACAGACAAGATCGATGGGCTGAAGCCAACTGCATGAGGTTTAAGAAGGCCAAGTGCCGGGTCCTGCACTTGGGTCACAACAACCCCAGGCAACGCTACAGGCTTGGGGAGGAGTGGCTGGAAAGCTGCCTGGCAGAAAAGGATCTGGGAGTCCTGGTGGACAGCCGGCTGAACATGAGCCAGCAGGGTGCCCAGGTAGCCAAGAAGGCCAAGGGCATCTTGGCCCGTATCAAGAATAGTGTGGCTGGCAGGAGTAGGGAAGTGATCGTGCCCCTGTACTCAGTGCTGGTGAGGCCGCAGCTGGAGTACTGTGTTCAGTTTTGGGCGCCACAGTATAGGAGGGACATTGTGGTGCTGGAGCGTGTCCAGAGAAGGGCAACAAAGCTGGTGAGGGGTCTGGAGAACAAGTCTTATGAGGAGTGGCTGAAGGAATTGGGGTTGTTTATTCTGGAGAAGAGAAGGCTGAGGGGAGACCTTATTGCTCTCTACAACTTCCTGAAAGGAGGTTGTAGTGAGATGGGAGCTGATCTCTTCTCCCAAGTAACTAGCGATAGGACAAGAGGAAACGGGTTCAAGTTGCTGCAGGGGAGGTTTAGGCTGGACATTAGGAAAAATTTTTTCACTGAAAGAGTTATCAAACATTGGAACAGGCTGCCCAGGGAGGTGGTTGAGTCACCATCCCTAGATGTGTTTAAAAGTCGTTTAGATGTCGTGCTTAGGGACATGGTTTAGTGGCAGACCTGGTAGAGTAGGGTCAATGGTTGGACTAGATGATCTTAAAGGTCTTTTCCAACCTAAATGATTCTATGAATCTATGATTCAAAGTAAGCCCATAATACTCTTTGCTTTCTTGTAAAGAAGGCTTATGGTTAATGAAATATGGCTACTTAATACCAGATAGCTTCACCTGGAAGTTTATAAGTCTGGAAGAAAAAATACTAAATAACTCTTCATAATGTCATCATCTAAGACCCTACTGGTACAGGCACCGAGAATATTGGTGATCATTTTGATGTCTGCTGTTCTTGTTTTGTCACAAATCACGATTTTTAAGGCCTTTGGTGGTCAATTAAGAGGATGTATTAGGAACCAACAGGTAAACACTTGTGAAATGCCTTGAAGAAATTTGGGTATGTTCCTCTAAAAAGGTGACACAGTCAGTAGCCCAGTTAAAGTGCCTCTGTACCAATGCACACAGCATGGGCAACAAGCAGGAGGAGTTGGAAACCATTGTGCAGCTAGAAAGTTATGATCTAATCACTATCACTGAAATTTGATGGGATGAATCACGTGACTGGAGCATTGCAACTGATGGCTACAAACTGTTCAGAAAGGACAGGGAAGGAAGGAAGGAAAGGTGAAGGGGTTATCCTCGATGTAAAAAAAAAAAGTGGATTGACTGCACAGAGCTGTCTTTGAAAAGCAGCGATGAAGAGGTTGATAGCTTATGGGTAAAAATTAGGTGCCAAGACAACAATGGGAACCTCATGGTTGGTGTTTACTACTGTCCGCCCAGTCAATGGGAGGATGATGACAAAATGTTCTTACTTCAACTACACGCAGCATCACATTTGCAGGTTCTGATCCTGCTGGGGGACTCCAGTCACCCTGACATCTGCTGGAAAAGTGGCACAGCAAGCTGTAAGCAGTCCAGGAGACTCTAGGAGAGAGTCAAGGAGAATTTTTTAACCCAGGTGATAGACAGCCTGACCAGAGGAAAAGTGTTACTAGATCTGTTGCTCACCAACTTGGAATAACTAATTACGTATGTCAGGATTGGTGGCAGCCTTGACTGCGGTGATGATGCCCTGGTGGAATTCACAGTCTTGAGGAATATGTGCCATGTGAAGAGAAGAGTCAGGACCCTGAGTTTTAAGAGAATGAACTTCCTGTTGTTTAAGGGATTAGTGGATAAGACCCCTTGGGAAAATGTCCTCAGGCGAAAAGGAGCTGAACAGACGTGGCAGCTCTTCAAGTTTCTTTTTTAGAGCACAAGAGTAGGCAAGGAAGGCAGGAGATAAGCATGACTGAGTGAGGACCTCCTGGTCAAACTAAAGTGTAAGAAGGAAGTGAGTGAAAAGGCAGTGGAACCAGGGACATATGTCCTGGGAAGACTATAAGAGTGTTGCCTAGATATGTAGGGATGGGATTAAGAAAGCTAAGGCTCATTTGGAGCTGAATTTGGCAAGGAATGTGAAGAATAATAAGGGCTTCTACAGGTATGTTGGTCAGAAAAGGAAGAGTAAAGAAAATATACCTTCCCTGATAAATAAGACAAGAGAGCTGGTGACAACAGACATGGAGAAGGCTGAGTTTTGCCTCAGTTTTCCTTGGTGATCACTCTTCCCACATCTCTCAAGTTCCTGAACCTCAAGGCAGGGCACAAAGTCCCTCCCATTGTAACAGACCAGGTTCAAGACCACCTGAGAAACCTGAACAAGTCCGTGGGACCTAATGAGATGCATCCCAAGGTCCTGAGGGAACTGGCTGATGTAGTCATGAAGACACTCTCCATCATATTAGAAAAGTCATGACAGTCAGGTGAAGTCCGCAGTGACTGGAGAAAAGGGAATATTGCATCCATTTTTCAAAAGGTTAATAAGGAGGACCCTGGGAACTACTGACCAGTCAGCCTCACCTTAGTGCCCGGTAGTACCATGCAGCAGATCCTCCTGGAAGATATGTCGAAACATATAGAAGACAGGGAGGTGATGAGAAACAGCCAATATAGCTTCACCAAGGGCAAATTGTGCCTGACCAACCTAGTGGCCTTCTATGATGGAATGACTGCAACAGTGGACAAGGGAACTACAGCTGTCATCTACCCCGACTTCTGTAAGGCCTTTGATACAGTCCCTCACAGCATTCTTGTCACTAAATTGGAGACATGGCTTTGATGAATGGACTGGTAGATGGATAAGGAATTGGCTGGATGGCTGAGTCCAAAAAGTTACTGTCAACAGGTCAATGTCCAAGTGGAAATCAGTAAGTGATGTTCCTCAAAGGTCCATACTGGGACCAATACTATTTAATATCTTCACCAATGACATAGACAGTGGGATTGAGTGTACTGTCAGCAGCAAGCTGAAACCAAGCTGAGTGGTGCAGTTGATATGTTAAAGGGAAAAGGATGCCATCCAGAGGGACCTTGACATGTTTGAGGAGTGGGCCTATGTGAACCTCATGAAGTTCAACAAGACTAAGTACAAAATCCTGCACCAGGATCAGGACAATCCACAATATCAGTACAGGCTGGGGGATGAACTGATTGAGAGCAGCCCTGCGGAGAAGGACTTGGGGATATTGGTGGATGAAAAATTAGGTGTGAGCCGGCAATGTGTGCTTGCAGCCCAGAAAGCCAGTTGTGTCCTGTGGCTGCATCAAAAGAAGCATGGTCAGCAGGTCTAAGGAGGTAATATTCATCCTCTACTCTGGTCTCATGCAGTACCTGGAGTACTGCATCCAGCTCTAGGGTCCCCGACACAAGTAAGACACGGACCTGTTCGAGCGGGTCCGGAGAGGGGCCACAAATATGATCAGATTGCTGGAACTCCTTCTCCTATGAAGAAAGGCTGAGAGAGCTGGAGTTGTTCAGTTTGGAGAAGAAAAGGCTTCAGGGAGACCATATTGTGACCTTTCATATATAAAGGGGGCTTATAAGAAAGGTGGAGAAAGACCTTTTATCAGGGCCTGTAGTGACAGGAAAAGGGGCAATGGTTTCAAACTGAAAGAGGGTAGATTTAGATTGAATATAAGGAAGTTTTATGATGAGAGTGATGAGACACCGAAACAGGTTGCCCAGAGAAGTTGTGGAAATCCCATGACTGGAAACGTTCAGGTTGGACAGGGCTTTGAGTAACCTGATCTAGTGAAAGATGTCCCTTCCCATGGCAAGGGGGTTGGACTAGATGAGCTTTAGAGGTTCCTTCCAACCCGAATCATTCTGTGATTCTATGATTCTATGTTTTATATTTTTTTTTAGAGACTGAGAGCATTCTGTAGCTTGTAATACAAAGGAGCACAGAGCAAATTTTCTCATTTTCCCTTCTAGGCTTATGTTGCAGATGGAGGGGTGCAATTCATTCGTAGAGAGAAGCAGCAATACATTTATTGATACAAAACAGGGATTTAACAAAGTTTGATAGTAAATGCGACAGTGTTTTAACAAGATTCAATGACAAGGTACACTTGGTTATTTACTGCATGGAGGACAGGGTCAGACAGAACTGTCAGGGAGACCCTCCCGTTGAGTCAAGGCTTAGAAAGGACTTCTTTGTTTTCTAAACTCCTTCTCAGAGAGGATTCTAGGTGCAGCTGGATCCAATCCTAGTCCCACACTTGGTCAACAGTTTATATATATAAAGGATTATATACACACAATCAATTCTTTATATCATTTAGGTAAGATTTCAAAGTTTAGTATGCTATTAGTCATTTACCAAGGATCTGTTGTGGCAAGGAATCTAAATCTTGAGAAGTAACCTTGAGAGGTGTCCCTACTCAAGGGGAGATCCTGGCATGCAGCCTGCTGCTGTGCAGGAGAGCTCAAGGGTATCTTGGGCTGTTCATTGTTTATGGGTGTAAGACGATTGACCTATAGTCTTTCCAGGGGTGGAGGTGAGGCTGACTGGCCTGTAGTTTCCCGGGTCTTCCTTCTTGCCCTTTTTGAAGACTGGAGTGACATTGGCTTTCCTCCAGTCTTCAGGCACCTCACCTGTTCTCCAGGACCTTTCAAAGATGATGGGGAGCGGCCCAGCAATGACTTCTGCCAGCTCCCTCAGCACTCTCGGGTGCATCCCATCAGGACCCGTGGACTTGTGGATGTCCAGTGTACTTAACTGATCTCTAACTTGATCTTCCTCAACCAAGGGAAAGTCCTCCTTCCTCCAGACTTTCTCTGTTACCTGTAAAGTCTGGGACTCCTAAGGGAAATGGGAAGTCATGTCTGACTAATCTGATAGTTGCCTACAATGGCGTGACTGGATGGATAGATGAGGGGAGGGCAGTGGCTGTTGTCTACCTTGACTTCAGCAAGGCTTTTGACACTGTCTCCCACAGCATCCTCATAGGCAAGCTTAGGAAGTGCGGGTTGGATGAATGGACAGTGGGGTGGATTGAAAACTGGGTGGCAGATAGAGCTCAGAGGGTTGTGATGAGTGGCACAGAGTCTAGTTGGAGGTCTGTGACAAGTGGTGTTCCCCAGGGGTCAGTCCTGTGTCCAGTCCTGTTCAACATATTCCTCAATGACCTGGATGAAGGGATAGAGTGTGTCATGAGCAAGTTTGCTGATGACACAAAACTGGGAGGGGCGGCTGACACACCAGAGGCTGTGCTGCCATTCAGCGTGACCTGGACAGGCTGGAGAGCTGGACAGAGAGAAACTTCATGAAGTTCAACAAGGGCAAGTGTAAAGTCCTGCAGTTGGGGAGGAATAACCCCATGCACCAGTACAGGTTAGGGTCTGACCTGCTGCAAGGCAGCTCTGTGGAAAGGGACCTGGGAGTCTTGGTGGACAACAGGATGACCATGACCCAGCAATGTGCCCTTGTGGCCAAGAAGGCCAATGGCATCCTAGGGTGCATCAAGAGGTGTGTGGCAAGCAGGTTGCGGGAGGCTATCCTCCCCCTCTACTCTGCCCTGCTGAGGCCGCATCTGGAGTACTGTGTCCAGTTCTGGGCTCCCCAGTTCAAGAAGGACAGGTAACTGCTGGAGAGGGTACAGCAGAGGGCTACCAAGATGATTAGGGGACTGGAACATCTTTCTTATGAGGAAAGGCTGAGGGACTTGGGTCTTTTTAGTCTGGAGAAGACTGAGGGGGAATCTCATCAATGCCTACAAATACTTAAAGGGAGGGTGCCGGGAGGATTGCACCAATCTTTTTGCAGAGATGCCCAGTGACAGGACAAGAGGTAATGGGCACAAGCTTGACCATAGGAAGTTCCATCTGAACATGAGGAGGAACTTCTTTCCTTTGTGGATGGCAGAGCACTGGAGCAGGCGGTCCAGAGAGGTGGTGGAGTCTCCGACTCTGGAGACATTCAAAAGCCGCCTGGACGCCATCCTGTGCAACCTGCTCTAGGTGACCCTGGTCTGGCAGGGGGTTTGGACTAGGTGATCTCCGGAGGTCCCTTCCAACCCCTGTGATTCTGTGATTCTGTGATAGTTATCTTTGCATATTGACCACAGTACCAGCATTGTTCAAGTTATCCCTTGGCTATTGTGTTGTTATCTGTCTCCCTGAAACCATGAGCCAGGTGCAGCCATCATGACTACATGCACCCATTATGACCACTACTGGTGGTTATCACTTGGGCAGGGTTAAGGGAGACAAAGGTCAGGTTGGCACCTGGGGGAAGGAGACCATACAGTCACAGCTTAAACGGTTACTTCAATCTTATCACATCTGAGAAGCATAGAGCATCCTAGGACAGCACCGACGTGAAATTGCACATTCGATTTTAGCATAACTGTATTTTTTCCCCTGGCCCCATCTCTTTGGTGTCCATGACCAACCTGGATACACAACATAGGTAGAAAGTGTAACAACTTTTGAAAACTACAACCTTAATCACCTTTCTGTCGTACAGTGAGCTCTGAAGTGCATCAGTAGGTAGACCTAGGCAGAGGTAATATGTCCCTAATTGTCTGCAGTTTCAGGGGTAAGATTTATGATGCAAATAATTCTTCCAATTTGGTGTTTCTTAAAGAAAACCCTTACCAAGATCCAGTTTCCTGTTGATGAACTGTAACTCACTCACAAGAACAACCTTTCCAGGATTTAACTAGACCTATTAGTGCAAAATACCTTCGGTTCAGTCCCAATTTTGGTGAAGATATTTATTTCTTATAAAGGGGACCCATGCTCTCCATTGCAATTTAGTAAAATAAGATAATCGGATAGCTGTTCTTGAAACAGTCTTTGCATGCTTTGCACATGCTCTGCAAATCCTGGGAAGATTAGCATTCAAAGGACTTCCAGAGGAGCCTTCCATTGATTCTCTGGGAATCCCCGTGAGCTGGAAAATGTCACCTTCAGAAAACCGGAGATGTTTTTGATCAGTTCCTCTCTTGTATAACTTTTCTTTTACACTGTGTGTTATTTTATAGCTCATTTTAAAGTTTTTAATAAAAATTAATGTGGACTTAAAAATGGAAATATGAAGAAAGCTCAAAAATCAGCTGGACTTAAATTTTCAGCTACTTCCATTTTTTTCAAGCCTATAACCTAAATTTCCAATAACTTGTTACAATTTGAAATTATTTTATTTGAAAATAAGTGCTTAAATAATCCAAACAAAATTAGAGGGAGAGACAAATTGGGAGAAAGAAAAGGCAGAAGTGCCCATGTGATAGCTTCATACAGATAGCCCAGTCATGTATATATCTCACACTAAATACAAATCCAAGACTTTTTTTTTAAATATAAAATTCAAAGATTATTTGAGTGAAAATAAGATAATTCAGAAATCTTTGTCATTGATTTCTTTGAGTCTAATGAATGTCTGAAACTGAGAAGATAATATTGCACAGAATATTCTGAAATTCATATTTTTGTCCTCTCCAGGATGTAGAAATAGATAATACTTCAAAGCTTAACAGAACATTTCCTAAAACACATGCCACATTTTTTAAACTATAAAAGTTTGGAGGTTTGGGGTTTTTCATTGTTTTTAGGGTTTTTTTTCACATAAAGTTGGAAAATATTTTAGGTCATCCCATGTCTCATCAGGTCAGTTTATTTTGTTGTTGATGACTATGTTATACAAAATATTTTAGAAAAAGTTATTTTATTATTATGTTTTGTATGCAGTCAAAGGGTTTCTTTTCTTCACTGATGAGCTGTTGTATCTTTTCATTTCTCCCTCTGCCTGAATTTTGTCTCTTATATCATGAAACAATTGATAAAAATCCTACATAGATGATCTTTCTCTTCTCCCAAGTAACAAGCAATAAGACAAGACGAAATGGGCTCAAGTTACGCCAGGGGAGGTTTAGATTGGATATTAGGAAAAATTTCTTCACTGAAAGTGTTATCAAACATTGGAAGAGGCTGCCCAGGAAAGTGATGGAATCACATCCCTGGAGGTATTTAAAAGACGAGTAGACGTGGTGCTGAGGGACATGGTTTAGTGGTGGTTTTGGCAGTGTTAGGTTGATGCTTGGACTCGTTGATCTTAAAGGTCCCTTCCAAGCTAGACAATTCTATGATTCTATGATCTTACTTATTGCTTTTCATTAAATAAGTTTAATTTTATGATATTTAGCTGAGTGTGATAATTTTAGACGGAAAAGTTGAACACAATGTAAAAAATTAAGCTAATTATTTTGTTTGTATGGCATTAATGTAATTAATTTTATTGTTTCTCCAATGCAATGCCTTCCTTGTTAAAAAGAAGAACATTCTTCCATTCATTCATTAAATTTCTGAAGACCACCTGACTGTAATCTTCTGTATTCTGTGCTATATAGATCTGTCAGAGACTGAAATATACTAATTTATCTGGTGGATAGGCCACATTTCCTGCCCCTTGCTTCTGTTGTGATCAAGCCAAGCAAAAGATGCTAACTGGAAACAAAGAGAAAAATCAAGAGCAGAATCAGATTGTTCAGTTTGAATCAGGTCATTCTCCATCTCAGAAGAGACATTTTTTTCATGTTTAAAGTTTTAGTTCTTTTCCCATGTGTAACAGTCCAGTTGACTCTTCTAATGTTTGCCACTCTTTCATCTTTAGCTGTCTTAATTTTCTTACTCCAATTTGAACTCACTCTGCCTTATGTTGTCAGAGTAAAACCAGCTTTTACAGTGACAGATTTTGTAATTTGCAATTCCTTTCTCTTTTTGCATCTTCAGTTCACCTTTCCTGTGAAGCTTCATTAGCCCTAACAATTTTTATGATGTTTCCAATTAATTATGAGACACTTGGAGATTCAATGAAATAGTTCAATTTTCCTACTCCCTGACCACTTCAAGTGGGAATATCGGCAATATTAAGAAACCTATTTTGGGTAAAAGAAATAAATTCTTTCTCAGAAGTAGACGTAGGCTTTGGAGAATGAAAATGAACTATTGAGGAGGAATGGGCTGAAAGGAAAGGATTCAGAAATACTATCATAGAATTTCTCAACGACTATGCTAAAAGAGTGGTGTTGAAGCTGCAAATGAAACAATGGAGTGCAGAAGCAATCAAGCTGAAGTTACCGTTTAAAACCTCTATCCCTCATGTCCTATCCTAATATATTCATAGGAGTTAACATTTAAGCTTGATGGCAAACGGTCTGAAGTATAACAGGTTTAGGTACATAGGTGCACAATGTTATGCAAAAAATGCCAAAAAGGCAGATTTGGAGCTCTGTGTGTGTATATGTGTATGTTGTATATACACACATGTGTACATGCACCTGTGTGCACAGACACATACATTTTACATATATGTGTCTTTTTCAGTTTTCAGTGAAGTTTAACCTAATTTTTGGGGGCAGAGGATGGATGACAGGTGGGGGAAAAAGTGACATACAGCTTTAATGGACTGGCTTATAAAAATAAGTTCTTTACAGTATTTCTGAAAACTGCTGCTCTTTATATATCCTCGTTTTAGACATTCTTACACCCACTTGCTCATTTGCTCTGCTATTGAATGCAAGGATGTCTCAAGGTGACAGTTGAAGTAATGTTTATTAGTCTCTTTTCTTCCTAAAATCTTTCTTAGACTATACGAGACTAAGCTGATAATTGACATTTAATTGTGGGCACTAGGAGTATACTAAAGCTATAGTAAACATGATGATACCGTCAAATGTGCCTGCTAACTGTGAATCCTCAAGAGTTCCTGCTAGTAAATCAAGGACTTGACTTTACTTGCAAAAAGAGTGAAATTTGCACTAATAGTAGCTTAGTAAATGTTCAGTATATGCTACTACACTTTAAAATGTATTACCTGTTAAAATGAGAATAATATAGTTTAACTTGCATTTAATGCAGTTTAGCCTTCATTTCAGTGGGTTTTTAAATTATATTAAGCTAATGGATTTCTATTAATATGACCCAAAAGCAATCAAGATGGAACTCCTGCAGCGTAGCACACTCAGATATTGAAAAATCAGGTGACATATGTCTCCATAACTGGCATTTACTTGTCCATTTGGACAATAGGCTGTAAATGCACCTGTGACGTGTAAGAGTTTTGCTGTAAATACTACTATTTTTTAAAAGTTGTCACAATGCCTGTGAATTTGAAAGAAACCACAAAAAAGGGATTCTGCATTCACTTTTTTATTTTTAAACATTTAAAAACTGAACCCAAAAGATGTATTTATTGATCAATGAGGAAAGAAACAAGAGTTCTTATGAATATGATGCCAGCTGCCCTGACTTCTGTAAGTTGGAAATACTATTATTTTGATGCAGTCTCCTGCAGTTACTTTCTCAGCTTTCAAATACCTTTCCTCAGGCACGTCTCTCTTAACATACTTGTTTAATTCTGAAAGTAGTTTGAAGACATGAATTATCAGGTGGTCCTTATAAAGCACTGAATACACAAATGTTACCTTTATGGGAGTTTTGTGTTGGCTTTTTTTTTAAAAACCAAACCAAACCAAACCGAAACAAAACAACCAAAAAACTCCCTCCCCACCAAAAACACCAAACCACCTTTGGGGAGTGAAGCACTTCCTAGGTCAAAAAAATGCCATCCTGTTCAGGTTGCCAGAGATCAACAGATTTGCAAATAGCTTTCTGTAGTTTACATGGAAGGTATTGTAGGTAATGGACAGATGTTAATTTACTATGGCAGTAATAGCTGGTAATGAAGGAGAAATAAACTCAAACTACCTTTTAGGTATATTTTCAAGAGTGTTGCAAATGAGCTACACCTTAAAAAACCCAGGGAATATCTGAGTGAAGGTTGTCCTGATATTATGGAAAATAAAAGTATTTAAACTGAGAGTCTTACAGTGTGCAGTGTTTCCTGAGCAGTAAATTAATCTTTGGCTATGGGATAAAAAGACTGTTACTTGCCACCCACTCTACACTACTTAGACTTATTCTGAGTAGGTAATGCATTCGATGCTCAGCATTGCTGGTAGCTCTTTTTCTATTGCATGAACAAACAAAAACAATGATCTATATAGTTATTAAATAATGTGGAATTGCAATTAAACAAAAAGATGATGTTCATGACAGTCCTTAATTCTCATATCTTGGTGTTTTTTGTATGTTGCTTTTGCAGGAGGTGAAAAGCTGAGAGGGAGAAAATTGTAGAAAAAGCAGTGAATAACTTATTTTGGGAAGCGAGCTTCACTGAATGGTGCCATCTTGGGGCAGCTGTAACAACATCACTGATGTTTTATTAAGCAGTGTTCTGATTTAATCCCAGCTATGACAGTATTCATTCTTCTCAGGGCATATAGAAACATAGAATCGTAGAATAGTTTGAGTGGGAAAGGACTTTTAAAGGTCATGTAGTCCAACCCCTCTGCAATGAGCAGGGATCAGGTTGCTCAGAGCCCTGTCCAACCTGACCTTGAATGTCACCAGGGGTGGGCATCTACACTGAGAACTGTTTTATTTTGCTGTGTGCATCTGCGTACCATGAAACATCTGTTTAAATTTAGTCACATTTTTAACTAAAAGTATGAACTGCATTTTACATTCGATGATTAGTGCAATTACACGTTGTCCTGTAGGAATGGCATTTTGCACTTGAAAGAAATATAAATATTATCATAGAGTAAAAATTGAAGTAAAGCAGCTTTAAAGACAGTCACTCAACTTCATATTTTAAATTTAAAAACAAGAACCCAACACATAAATGTATGCTATTTTGTAAGTATGTATAAATTCTTAAATTTGTTATATGTATTTAACGATGAAAGAATTAAAAAAACAAATTAACAAATAACTACAGCTGTATGAAATCTGCTTTAGAGCATGCAACATTTTATATAAAGCTTAACAACTTTGTATTCATAGAAATCTTGAGTCGTGACTTAGTCTTCATTTAGTCCACCCATTTACAACCAAAATCTGCAATGAACACTGCTAATGAGAGAACTAGTTGCAAAGCAATATTCAAATAACAGCATCAGGATCTCTGTGGCATCAAGCATCTAACACTTTATGCAATTTCAGGTTAATTCTGACTGTATTATGGGCTATATACAATTCAGTGAAACTGACTCTTGGCATTTTTTGATTGTATTCATGGTTATGCATACTAATTTATGGATATTCCCAGGTAAATATTTTAATATGATAGAACAATACAGGCAGTCAAGATCAAGATTAAATAATAGATAATCCAGAAAGTAGAAAAGGGAATTAGTTCCATTCTACTTCTCTTGTTTTTGGAGCTGTTACGTACCAAACCAGTATTGTTTTAATGGAGTGAACATACATCTATTGGATTCACTTAATGTACATAAAACTGCTTAATTACAAATAGTCGCCCTGTAGTTTACATATAAATTATACTATATTTGCTGACTGACTTTATTGTAATGGGTCAACACGCAAATTCTCATGTAAGGCAATCAAAATATGTCTCCTTACAGTTTTGACAAATAGCATAGTTTTTGTGCACACTTAGTTGTTGGTAGTAGGATTAGAATGGGAAAAAAAGTCTGTAGAATAACTTTGCAGCTCATTGGCTCATATTTACAGACAGTGCTGCCCATGGACTTAAGGGCTTGAATACAGAACTTGTGATTCTTGTATTGTAAATAGAATTCTGAATATAAATTCATTAGATATAATGCTGTAAGTATTGGTTATTTTTACTGAGCCAACAAAAATGCAGTGGTAATAACACTGCTTATAAATACAAATACAAGTTTATGTTAATATTTTATCAATATGTATATTGTTTAGTCAAAAATATTTCTTTATTATTTTATATCCATAACATACTTGATATTATAAAGAAGTATTAAAAATCCTAAGCCAAGCTTAGAAAGTTAGCTTGTTGAAATGTTTTTGGAATGGTGTTTCTTAACAAACTTTCCAAAATACAGGGACTTGTAACTACTGATAATAATACAAGGGAAACACTGAAAGAAGGAATTCTCTATGTCAGAATAAAATAGACTTATACATGTAATTCCCTCTTTTTCGTTTAAGAAGGTGTGCATTAAGATAGCTATTTGTTGCTAAATAGTTCAGTTACTTGGGGTTTTTTTCCCTCTCTGAGTGTTCACCTAAGGATAAATAGTTCTGTCATAAATTTTGATAATTCCTTCCCCTTTTAGTCATGGTGCATGTCTATATTATATATTTCAGCATGCTAAATGAGCATTGTTTAGTGTCAAATAATACTACAGTATCGTTAGTTATATATGAATTAGTTGAATCTATTGAGGGAGGCAGAGCTAGGCTGGATGTGTCAATGTATATGCATTGTTGGACAATGAGGGAATGAGCAGTTCATCTTTCATTATTAAATAAATAAATAAATATGTATATATAAATCCTGAAAACACAGAATTTCCAAAAATGGTCTGAGGATCTGAAAAGATCCGAGATCTGTGGAGGATTGTATTGAATTCGGAACACCCACAGGAGCGGCTGCTAATACAAAAAACTGATAACATAGAATATAAGTTTCCATCAACTTGAACTGAGTATCCTGTGTACATAACATCAACGTGAAAAGTTTTTGCCTTTTATATCTTACATAGAAAAAAAAAAGGCAAAAAAAACCCCCCGAAAATCTTCTTGTCTGCATGCCAAATCCTCTACTTCTTCAGCCATAAGAGATTTGATAAATCATATGTGTCCCAATATAATGTCAATGGCTTCAGATTTGCAACTCAGGTGGTATTGACCTCCACTGTGACAGAGCTATAGCATGCAAAACTCCATCAAAGAACAGGAAGCAAAAGATGAGAAGATGTTCAGTATCTGTTGATCGTTCTTGTTATTTTAGTACCCCTGTTTTTCTTGCAAGTGCTCTTTGTAACAGAAGACATGTAGAGTGGGGAGAATTTATCATTGCAGAAGCTGACAAAAAACAATGATGCAGCTGATGATTTAGAAGTAAAAAATGAATTAGAATGTTTTGCTTTTTTTTGTCAAGTAGTTTTGACTTTAAAAAAAAAAAAGAAAAAAAAGAGATGCCATATTTGTATCTCCTATTTCCCCAACAAGTGATGCATTTTAAAAGTTTAGACTGTGACAACTTCCTGTTTACACTCTAAATTAACAATGTCAAGTATTGGAACCTTTATGCAGTGAAATTATTTCCAACTAGTGTTTTTCACTGGCAAGCGAAGACAAGATTGTAACTAAAACTCCTGTGACAAAAACCCCCAAAAAACCAGCAACAACAACAACAAAAAACCCCAAACCTTAACTTCTACTCTTTTTATGTTAATCTTTAGTGTGACAATTGCTGTAGTGCAGTTTTGTACTCTGAGATGTTCTGCTTTGTGAAAAGTAAGGGAAGAATTATATTATTTACAGGAACCTATTTATAATGATTAATGCATAGGACTGGCTGAAGTAAGACTTCAGGCTTTCCTTGGAAATTGTGGTTGTTTTGTGCCAGCTCTTTCCTGGAGCAATCTGCTGAGAGTTATACTAGAAGAGCCATTGGTTAACTCTTTTATACCAAGAGATTTTTTACACTGTGATTTTATATCCTTTCCTCTCTGTCCTTGTTTGACAAATTATTGTAGATGTTCTCAGTTACCCTTAGCTATACTTCAACCCCTGCAAAATTTTAGTGTATATATTTCTTGACTATGTTAAATACATACAGCCTGTCTTTCATCACCTTAATTACCATCCTCTAATTGCAATCCACACAGCTCTTCAATCACAATTTCTGCACTCTCTTCTCTTTTCCTATTACATTCCTCTTTCACCCTTCTTAAGTTGAAAACTAATTTGCCTCTTCATATTACCCTCTTACACCCATTTCTGTGTCTTATTTCATCCTGTCTGCTCTCCTTTTTGCTACTTTTGTCACCATCCATATAACCCTGAAGTGGTTTACCTACTTCTGTTATAATTATTCTCCAAAGGACTTTTAGGTACTTTTCCCTATTTAGGACAATCTCTATATTGTCAAACCTAGTAATTCTGTGGAATTCCAAGTCAAAGTGCATAACTCAGCCAATAAATTAACTCAATAATGAGATGATGTCTAAGTCCACAGATCCTTTAGCGAGACTAAATTTGGATATCAGGAGAAGACAAAAGGAGGGTAGAGTCATAAAAGTTACATTTTTCTTTTTTTTTTTCCCTCAAAATTTGGAACTACAGCTGTTTGATCTCATTTATCAGTATCTACATGTGTCCATAGAAAGAAAGTTTATAATAAATGACTTTTTGGTGAAACAAAAATGTTAACAAGACATGCTTCTGACCTATGTATTTTTTTATATATATAGTCCACCTTCCATTCTGTTTTCTGTTTTAATTTGTTCCTCCTTTGTTCCCACCTATCTCTTTTCTCCCTCCCCTTACCCCTTCCCCCCCAAAAAAACAACCCCAAACCAAAAAAACAAAACACAAAAATTTTAAATACTTCAGTTTAAATACTTCATTTTCACGGGAGTGTGAGGAAAGGAGAGCAAAGCTATTTCTAGGTTAAGAAAAAGAAGATGTTCCCAATGGTGAAGGAAAACCACACTTGCTTCACTGGACCACCAGTCATTGAACCACTGTCCATGCTCAGCTATCAGCTTCTGGATGCTGGTGTGCAGTTGAGTCCATTCCAAGGGGAAGAAAAAAATTATATAGATCATAAGACCCATCCAGGACATTTGCACGCTGGGGAGGAGGTAGATCCTGCAATTCAACACTGGCTTTCCTCCTAGCCTGGCCAAAGCCCTGGACCTTATCAATGGCTTATTCTATGCTGGTACAAAAGGCCCATCCTGCTGATTGTTTGGCTTT
>VFFE01009145.1:949097-1001045 GCA_008921705.1 Burhinus oedicnemus | reverse complement strand
CCTATCTCTTTTCTCCCTCCCCTTACCCCTTCCCCCCCAAAAAAACAACCCCAAACCAAAAAAACAAAACACAAAAATTTTAAATACTTCAGTTTAAATACTTCATTTTCACAGGAGTGAAAACGGCTCAAGGAAATGATGATTCTTCTTGTGCTGTGTCAAGAAAGGTCTGAGAAATTTGTGGTCTGCGGGATTTTCTGATAGTCAGCCGCCAGGTGTGAGGAAAGGAGAGCAAAGCTATTTCTAGGTTAAGAAAAAGAAGATGTTCCCAATGGTGAAGGAAAACCACACTTGCTTCACTGGACCACCAGTCATTGAACCACTGTCCATGCTCAGCTATCAGCTTCTGGATGCTGGTGTGCAGTTGAGTCCATTCCAAGGGGAAGAAAAAAATTATATAGATCATAACACCCATCCAGGACATTTGCACCCTGGGGAGGAGGTAGATCCTGCAATTCAACACTGGCTTTCCTCCTAGCCTGGCCAAAGCCCTGGACCTTATCAATGGCTTATTCTATGCTGGTACAAAAGGCCCATCCTGCTGATTGTTTGGCTTTCCAGTACTTGTACGTAGCTTGGGGATGGATCAGGAGGACAGGGCCGTAACTTGTCTCAAATTGTGCCAGAAAGCCAGTTCATTGGTCTCAGTCAGTTAGAACCAGCTTGCTCAATATTGGTGTTGAATGCAGAAAGTGTAGGTGGAATTAAAGTTCCCAGGGGCACCTGTAGCAGGCTATGTTTCATATATAGGTCCTCCCCTTCTCCAACATGACAGATTACAGTACTCAAAGGCCTTTCCCACTATTCTGGGGGTAATTCCTGACTCCCTCTTCACTCAGTGAAGGCTAGTGAGACATTGACATTTCCACAGGGCATCTCAGTCATCTTTCTTTGGCAGCCCTCTCCTTCACATTACGTAACTCAGTCTCATTAAATCCTCTTTGCTGGAATTTTTTTGGCAGCTCAGCCTTCTTGTGCTGCCCCTGCAGCTGTGGTCTCTATGCCACAGTGAGAAGGAAAGCATAAGGGATATTCATCAGATGAGAATCATCCTATTCACAGTCCTTATTCAAACAGTCATCCCTGGAGATAGTCAACAAAGGAATGAGTCTGTGTCTGCACTTCTTACAGAAATCTTTGCCCTTGAGAGTCAGGGGGCTGTGGAGAGGCTGTTGTACAGGCAACAGAGCGGTTCATTGTGTCTTCACAGATCTTTAAGGCTTTTCATCTTTCCACATATTTTTCGGGTGATAAAGGAACTGCTGCACTGCTCTTCCCATCCAATCTCCTCCCTGCTGTAGGAGAAATTGGAAAGAGAAGATAGTCAGGCCATCTGTCCTATGTCTGTCCTGGAACACAGAAGTGAGAAGGTAAAGCCAAAAAAAAGGACACTAAGCTAAGGCAACAACCAACTAAGGATGCTGAGCAGAGCAGATAACAATATTCCCAGTTTCTGGAGGACTATTGAGTTGCCCAGATGGAAAAATGTCAGAAATATTTCAGACTGCGTAAATTATAATTTCCTGAAGAGACCCTCTGATTTACATCAAGATTTGATTTACTTCTGGAGCAATTGTTGCTCTGTGTGTGTGTGTGTGTGTGTGTGTGTGTGTGTGTGTGTGTGAAAGAGCCGCTGGTTATTCAGCTCTGCTGGAGAACTCTGTGCTGGCCTGTTGTGGAAAATTATTGCCTCTCCATACGCTCCTGCTGCATCTGTCTTCAGAACTACCAAGGGCTTTGCAAAAGGCTGTCTTAACCTTCCCACCAAAGTATGGCATATGAGGTCCCTGCAGTTGTTCTGACCACAATTTAGTTTGCTATGAATTGTCAGCACTTGCACTGCATTGAGATAAGATATGCTTGCTGTGAAAGGAGTACTAATCCCTGTATTGGTTTTGGTGGGTATGTCATGAACTGTGTTATGGCCTCTGCTTACAGTTGTAGGTTTCCATGCAGAGAGGCAGAGTTGAAGAATCTCCCTTGATGGTTTATGATCCCACAACCACAGAACAGCAACCTTTGAGGTAGGCCCAAGCTGGCCGCGTGAATCAGCAAGGTCCACATCATAAGAACAAGTGATCTGCATGGTATTGCACACCTCAGCCGTCACTTGACAGGAGGGACGTCTACTGCAAGTGGGTTGGTAAATTGTCGGCAATCAGGAGCCATCTCCTTTCTTCTCTGCTGTTATTTATGCCTGGAACTTTATGTAACAGTGTTGTGGGTGGGCATACATCTTTTTGCAGGGGGTTTCAAATGCAGTCCTGTATGCATAAAATTATTTCTCTTGTTGGTGGTCATTCTAAGCTACCCGGACAATACAATTTCAATAGTCATTTCTGCACACAACAATATGTTCAAAATGTAACTAACTGATTTAGGGTTGCCCTAGGAAAACCATGTTTTCTCTTTTCACATCCGCAGACTCCAAAATGTAGCTGGTATTTTAGCTTTTGATCTATTCCACATGTAAACTGATGCAGTTCAAACCCATGCTTAAACCCGACCTTCCAGAATTCCCTGTGTTTAACTCTATGCTCCCATGAAAGGTCTTAGATAATTCTTTGCATTCACATTTCTTTATTCTGACATTCACGCACAGCACATGGAGGACATGCTAAATAAGTATGAATACCAAATGGGTGATCATAATTAAACTTTTATCAGCTATTCTGGTGCTAACTATTCATTGCACCAGTTTTATGCCACCATGACACCATTGGAAGTGGCAATTGATACTCTGAAGGCTGGGCATTTATTTTGTTACATTTGAGTAAGTTCAGGCAAGTGATACAATTCTGAAGTATTTTTAAAGTTCAGACAATGAACCAATCAAATAGATGGGGAAGTGATTCAGTCTGTCACTTGCTGCTTTGCTTTATTTTCTTAATCCAGTAGAAGGAGTAGTTTATAAAGAATATTGCACTTATTCTGAATCTACTAAATGATGAGGAGATCTTATTACAAAACCTGCTCTTCCAGGCCTATATCTGCTATGATTTCCAGTAGCTGCTATGATTTTCTTTGTGGTTGGAACACAAGAGAACTTTCTAGCGTTATAAAATCTTTATGGCCAAGAAGGAAAGCAATGACAAGAAAAATCTGCTGCAATTCTGCCAGTAACGGCTGACCTACAGATGACAAAGGGGGCCTGAGTATTAGATGGCACTGACAAGGGAGGTTTTGATTAGAGGATGGGTTAAACCATCTTGGTAGCTGAAAGCTCCTGACATGTTCACACAATCTATAGGAAAAAAAGTTGCAAGTAAAGGCAGGTGGTTACAAAATTCATCTTTGCTGTATGCTAAATTTCCCAGTTTGTGGGAAGTGTAATATATATTTCCCACAACCAGTTTAGAAACCAGAAACATACATTTTCCATACTCAAACATATTCCTACTTACAAGACGAGATTTTTACTAACTGGAAGAACAAGAAATGCTTCCAGCATAAGAACCATCATGTTTCTAATAGAGACTGACACTATTTGGGTTTTATTGCTAAGTATTAATCATTAAAAACCTTAGATATTCTGAAGTTGCTATAAAATGAAAATACAGTATTTTGGTCCCAACATGTTATAATGTATTTTTGCATAGACTTGTTTTGCTAACTGCTGCAAGACGCTCAATTATACGTGCAATTATAACTGTGGTGAAGAAAGGGTGGAAACACCAGAACAGATTATCATAACATAGAACAGTTCATTTCATAAGTAATACAATTCTATAGGAATTTATTTGTGCCAACTGACTTTATAACCATTTGATCATCTTACTTTAATTTTCCAAAATATGTCCTACATTAACCCAGCCTAGATTCCATTTTTTTTTTCTCATTTGTAGGACTTGTATGTATGTGAATACACATAAATATATATGTGTATATATCTACACACATATGAAGCTACCACTCACTGTCCAGTTGACTTGTAGAATGCTGTTTCAAGACCCACAATGAACTTTTTAAGTGAGATCTGCCAAGATGGCTTTTCAGGTGCAGATATATACCAAAGAGAACAGATTCATATCATATATGAATCATATATCACTGTAGCTCATTTGTCAGGTGGAAAATGGAACTTTTAATTCAGAAACATAGGCATCTTTCCTGGACTGAAACCCTGTGTCCCAAGTCATTTACCCTTACTTATATTCATTGTTGTGGAGTCATGACATTATAATGTAAGACCCAGATGCCAAGAGGAATATGTGTGCCTAAGTGTAAATCTCTTTCATAGAACATTTCTATGATCATTGAATACAAATCAGTACATACTACATGCAAAATCTTCTATTGGCAGTCTGCAAGAAAGTTTTTTGTAAATTAGTCTTATATTTATTTTTGGTATGGAAAAAAATTAAATTTAAAAACATTTTTGCTGTATATGTAATGTGCTGCATCATTGACATAAAGTCATTCCTACAAAAAAGGAAATGGTTTCAAGGCACAAATGACAAGGATAATATTGTTTTTCCCTATAAAATTTGAAGCTCTAAAACCTATTCAATTTAAAACCAGAGAAAAAGGTTTTTAAAAATTGTGTTTATTATTAAAAGGTAAATCACACAGCACATGTATACTAAATTCATTCTGACTCAGGACATAACATTTTTGGTTCTGACTCTTTGCCTTTTTAAAGACTTTATTTTAGTGTAGTTTCAATCAAATCGAGTCAAAGAAAAAAGATAAGTGTCAGGTGGTCCTAGTTCAAGGATAATTCCTCTGTATGCTGCTGTTGTATCTCTGGAGGCTGCAGACTATTAAACTGCACTGATTATACCTGTTATCCTAATGCATTATTCATGAAATTGGCACCACAGCATCTTCAAGCAGTCTGTCATTTTCCATTACTTTCCATCACAGAAACCGTATGCTGTTCTCATAGTATATTGATACCAGGGCATATACCAAGCAGACAGTCACATGGAAGCACTATCTGCTTTCAGATGAGCTTTTCAAATACTTATTATTAAGCACCACTTTTAATGGGCTGTTTGATTATTCAGTGCTTAAACTATGAAACTTCAACAAGGAGAGTGACTGATGACTGCTCTTTCTATGGTGAAGATTATTCAACTCTTATAAACAGCTTGCCATTCAACGGAACTGCACTACAAGATGTTTTATCAGGGATGTTGTACATTGGGTTTTGTTTTGAAGCTTTGTTCCTCAGGCATGTCTCAATTACAGTTTGAATATCTAAGAAGCAGTGCTTCATTATGAGAAATCAAACTTGTTCCCCACCCCATTGTATGTGGAATAAATCATGTTTTTGAATAACTGTTTTTGTCAAGATCACTTTTAAGTTAATCAACAATAATCTGATTCTGTGCACTAGCAGATACGCTTTCCTGAAAAATTTTGTGAAATTCTCTGTACACAATACTTGATGAAGGAAAAAAGCCCCCAAACCCTCTAGGTATCTAATAAGAAGGAATAACAATTAGACCTATTCTTATATATGTTTGATAATTTCACTGTCCTCTCAATTTCTAATCAATGTTTTTGTAGGCACTTATTTTATAATATGATTGTTTTAAATCATCAAAACCTTATATTAAGACTGATATTCATTGAAATATACTGATTTTTGACTGATTTTTTTTTGTTTGACTGGATTGTAGTCAACATTGAAGTCCATTGTCATCTGAGCCATCGGTTGGTGGAAACTGATGTTTCACCAAGTGTTAGGTTAATGATTGGACTTGATGATCTTAAGGGTCTTTTCCAACGTAAATGATTCTATGATTCCGTGATCAGTCACAAGATGTTCCACTGTGTTCATAACCTAACCCTGTATGCAGCATATAAAGATTTTATAGGGTTAAGACACAGGGGATTCAAATTCAGATGTACAGAAGGGATTTAAAACAGATGGTGTTGGCTCAGTTTTTCAATGTTCTTTTTATTCCTTTGGTACCCCTATATTAGAACTAAACTGAAAACTCAAGGTCTGGGTCACAATTTATCTGCACATAGGATTATTTGGAACACCTGAGGTGTATTCAGTAGAAATATACCTACATATAATCAATAAGACTGCGTTTGGTCCCATATTTCTAGACTAACCCATGCTGTTAAGATGACCTTCCAGGCATGGGGAAACAGGTTCCTGGCAGGTGCCTCTTGCTGCTATCACAGAGGGGTTCTATGTGTTCTATTCTGAACACAGGAGATGTTTTCACACACAAAACAAGTACAGTGGACAACCAAAAAGTGCACTTCAGCTCCATCTGGATGAAGTTAAAAAGAACCTCAGCAAACAATCTGTTTTGTTAGGTGGAGTAGATTGGTTGTTATCTCACATTTAATACAGTCTATATTCAAGGCATCCAATTTTCTCATATCTGTTTACCCTTAGTGGATCTTCGCAGGGATACAAATTTATTTCTAGTGGAGGGAGACAGTACTAGCTCTCAGTACTTTAAAGTCTCTGCAGGCCTATGATACAGGGGGACAGTTTTTACATGACCTAATAATAATCAGGACTAACTAATTCACACTCAGCGTGAGTCATAGAGTCATACAGTCACACATCCTACTTTCTGCTTCCCGTAACGAAGAATATTGCCCTATCAGTAAACGTCCCAAAAGCAAAAGCTTTGCATTTGGGATTACAGTCAGGTTCAAGTCCCATCTAAGTCAGAAAAGCAGCCATGTGTCAGTGTCCAGCATGCACCAATGGGCTTTGCAATCTCTTTCCTCCTCCTACGGCTGGGATGTGGGTGGTGAGGGCCAGGGCTGTTGTGGGGTGACCTGGGACAAAGTCTGGGAACAGCCTCTGCAGGTCTCTCCTCCTGCAGGGGTTGCACTGGAGCTCAGGTCCTTTGCTCTGGCCGCTAACCTGGGTTAATCCGTAGGGTTGCCTATGCCATGACATCTCCTCACTGGCCTGAACCCCTACCTGCTGCCTTGGCTGGGCCTGTTCCTGTCCCTGTCCCTGTCCCTGTCCCCATGGCCCTCCCCAGGCACCCCAGGACCTTTTCTGACCCCAGTTACTGTCACTGGTCCTTCTCTGCTCTCCTTGTTTAAGTACTGTGGCATTGGACCTCTTTTTGGTGAGATCCCTACCCTGCACTCCATGCTGTCACCCATGTTGCTGGGTCACCTTCTTCATGGATCTGCCCACCCTAGTGGCTTCCTGACACCATACAGTCTCACACCCATATGACTGAGATTGAGAATTTGAAGTGCAATTCATTCCTTTGGGTCCCAGAAGACATGAATACTCATCAAACAGCTGTGACAACTAACATTTGCAAACATCTGTGAAAGTGATGACAAAGCTGCTGCATATACAAATAAGCTACTTTCCGGCTGTTAGAAACAATGTCTTCATTTCGGAGCTGAGCTACGCTCGAGGGGCAATCTTCCCTATAGAAAATTCCTGTGCAAAAATGTTTGAGATTTGTGGATTCCTATATTTCAGTAGATATCATTTGCAATTAATTACTTTTCTGTTTGTTTGTTTGTTTGTTTGTTTGTTTGTTTGTTTTGGTAGTGTAGTGTTGACTGTACAATATTCATAATGCCACTAGTATTTTTGAGGTTTTGATAATGTATGTATACTGATGGTATATTCCACACTGTCAAAAAAAGTCCCCTGTCAACTTAAAAAATGAGCATTTTTATTTGTGGGAGTTTTGTTCCATTTTTGCAGTACACTCACAGCTGGTGATGTGACAGATGCAGGTTCCTGTAGACGCTATCCTTATTTTATTTTGTTGCATTTTGTTCAGAGTAATTTTCCCTTTTTTTCTCCATATGTTTGATAACATCAGCATATGTTCTCTGCCATAGCAGATGACCTTTAATTGTATCTCATGTTGTGAGGCTGATGTTATATGATTGAAGATTTACCTTGAGAACATCTCGGTAATGTTTAATGGGTCAGTCTTAACCATTCATTGTATTTAAACTGTCTGTACAAAATGCTTATGGATGGTTGGTTATTTGATATATGAACCAGATGTCTGGTGCAGCTCAGCTCACAGGAGCATTGCTTTGATACCAGCTATAGGCAATACTCTGAGCCTCACTGTTCAAGACATTTGACCATTTTGTACCAAGAGCAGGAAGACAGCTGATGGGTGACTGGCTAAATTATTTGATGTGACAGCTCTAAAAAAAAGGCACAGAAATACAGAGAACTGGTAAGAACAATTACATGCTACTCACTTTTTTTAGAAGCCACATTTTTTCCATTCCAACCATGCTGCTTTTCCCGGTAAATGTATTGGCTTTTGCAGTCCTCTGTGTGACTCCATTTTCAGGCATGCTTCCCTCAGCACACACTGCTGTGGTATTAGAAATGTCCTTATATGTCAACATTTACTATTGGTTTAACATGCTTTCTATTGACAGTAAAACTCTTTTCAGGTAAAACCATTTGTAATGGGTAACGTACTTTCACATATATGCATATGAAACCCATGCATAAACCCATGTAATGATAAACTAAGCCTGTCCAAGAATATTGCCTTGCCTGGTCCCATTTTAGGTAAAAAGTGGTTCTAGCGTTTCACCTTTGCTACCGAAACTTGCTGTCTTAAAATGAGTACCCATTGACTTGCCTGGATAGAAATCTCTGTAGATGTTTTCACAGAATCCCGGTACTAATGAATTTTGTTAGAGGCAAAGAGCATACGTAGACCTTGACTTTATGCTCTGAACTTTTCTTGATTTTGTCTGTGAGCAGAAAATCATGTCAGTCTGATCTTCACCAGTCAGATTACCTTCAGGGAGGACTCTTTGCAACAGATTCTGCTGATTGTTATTCTGTTGAGGAAATTTTCCAGAACCTGAGAAACAACAAACCACAGTAGTTTTCAATGTCACTATCATGCTTGTAGGGATGGATGACATTTCCATTTTAAACTCCCAATCTATTGTCGCTTTATTCCGGACAGTGATTACCAGTTGCTCTGGTGTGAAAAGAAAAAAGATGTCTGTATTTAGTCAGAATTAGTCAGAATTATCACTGACTTTACTGGCAGCCACTGCCTTACCCTGAAGCATCTGGATAGTGATTGCAAGACTTACTGATACAGCACTCCCAGATGATCCTGAGCTGCTTGCTGTGGAACTCGATCTAATGCTTTTCTAGTTATGACAGATTGACAGTTTAATAAATAATGTGCACTACAGCTGAAATCTCTGATGAGGTGCTACATTTTGCTGCTCAGGACTTTTCATTCCAACTCACTATTCTCAGCTTTGTTCAGTCACTGAATTATAGCTGTGTCTAGGGATCAAGCTAGACATCTGCTGTTTTAAATATTTCAGTATTTAATCCTTCTAGGAGTTTGATTTTACTTGTTTTGAAACCATTAAACAGTTTTTGACATATGACTCCTCTTTAATCAAAGATCAGACCAGAAATCTTCACCATGTATAACTTCTTATGGAGAAAATGCCAAAGTGACAATACCACTGTGTGGCCATCCTGTTCCAGTCAACAAGTAACTGAGTATCAATACTGTATTGGCGAGGCCAAGCTGAAGATCTGAGGAACATCAAGTGTGTTATTTGACTCTTTGATGCCACTAACGTAACAACTGATCTTTTGTACATTAAAATTTGTCATGTCACGCAATTCATTTAACAATACTATTATGCAGAGATCAGCAGGTTGCTCTTGACCCCACCTGGGCAAGTTGTAGTCAATAGATAGATTACAAATAGCACTCATGGTGCTGTTTCAGTTGCCATATGACTGGGATATTCCTAACATTGGCTGGTTATTTGCAACTTTACTTAGTGAATCCCACTGATGTGACAGTCATGTTCACTTCAGTAGAGCCCAGTCAGGAGCACTGACCTGTTTTCGGACATGTGAACCCTAACATTTCTAACATGTATGAAACAGAGTTGGAACAGACTCATCAGCAAAGGGGGTGCTACGAAGAGCTGTGAGCTGCAGAGGTCAAGCACATGACGAAGAAGGTTTGCTCCCTTTTTAGGTCTTGTGTCAGTAGTGTTGTATTTGAAAATGTTATTGACATATTTGAGATCCTCTAAAGGTATTTGTTCTTGCTTTTATAAAATTGGATGTTTTGTCAGAAGTAAATGCTGCAGATAATTTGTTTTCTTTAAGAGACATTTTCCTGTTTTATCTCCAGAGTGAGAACAGCACTCACACTTCACAGGACTACTTCAATAGATATGAACCTTGTTGTTACTCTAGGTCACTGATGAACAATGACCTCTTTATGTCCAGTTTGTGACTGATTGACTTCCAGCAACAGTCTCTGTTATTTACCATTTTCTTTACCTCAGGATTTCATTGATTAAAGACAATAGATAAAGCACGGAAGAGCCCACACAATTAGTTGATTACGGTGAGAAAATACCATTCGTGTCTTGTCTGTGAATGTAATTTCGTCTATCATCACAGCAGAACAGAAGTTGACAATAGCAAATGTAGAGAGCTCACCTAACTTTCTGCTGGAAACAGTATGCTTTGGTGCCAGCTTTTTTCCTTCCCCAACTTAAATGGGCATTTTTTTTTTTTTTTTAAAAAAAAAAAAAAAAAGGATTCCAGATCTTTCTTGTTTAAACATAAATTAATATATTGTGGTGTATTTACCTATGTATTGTTGCTATTTATGATTTGTGCAATAATTCACAAATATATATTACTATAAAGTGTTTTTTTTTCAAAATAAATTATTAATTTCCTGTTTTTAAAATGTCATTTATTGACATCATTAAAGACTTCATCTATTATTGATCTTATGGAAATCTGATTTTTTCATGTCCTGTCAAGTGTTACTTTAACTTGAACAAAAAAAATGTACATGCAAAGAAAGAGGCATAGCTTTCTATTACAATGTCTCAGCACAGGCTACCTATTATCTAGTCTCCAGAATACCGGGATGTCTAGACTCTATGAAATATTTGTAACTTATAGATTTACTCAATTGGATTTTAATATAAGAAAAAAATCCCATAGATAAGACTTGCATGTTTACTTGTCATTCATAATTGATTGGTGACTATTCAGAGAAATGTTTTAAATAATATTTCTTTACAACATTTTCATCAGCTACAACCAACTACATTAATACACCTCCTAAAAAAGCTGTTTCAAGTCTTAAGAAAAGAAAGCTAAATAAAAAATAATACCTGTCTCATTAATATTTAAAGTACCATTTGATAAAAAAGAAAAAAATGAAGGGTGAAGAATGCTGTCTAAAAACGATACCTAGGTGAATATAGTTTTTTAAAAAATCAGAATTAAAACTTTCTCTCTTTTGGGGGGGTACTATTCATTGGAATGTATAAAAGTTGGAAATAAGCAGCAGAATTGATTTTGATTTACATGTCTCAATAAAAAATATCTTTCTTGAAGGTATTTTGTACTTCACATATATTTAAAGTATGTTCTGTTATACCATTTCTTTGTAATCATTTACCCTTCTGTTTTACATTACCGATGGTGGGAACAATTTGCTGTTTTCATTTTCTGTCCATGCCAACTTTACATGCACCATGTTTGATGCACTGTGAAAGTGTCTACTTCAACAAGTAGAAGGGTGACAGTCTGGAAATTGTCTTTTGCTCATGGAAAAGTTATGGGTAAAAAGAAACTAAATTGACTATTATTGCTCGTCCTTTTCTCTGTGCTAATACACACCTCAGTAGACATTCTTTTAAGATTATTATAGCTCCAACTTGTAGATCACTGTTTGTAGGCTTTTTCAGTTTTGATTTAGACACTAAAACATACCTCTAATGATCAGCAGTATTCCTTTTGCCTGCTTAACTCTCCTTCATAAAAGTGCTGTAAAGTACAGATGCTGTAGTACCACTGACCTAAAAGATAGACTCCCCCCAAATTAATCAAAAGTGCATTATAGCCTGCAATTCACTTCACATAAAAGTCTAAATAAGAACAAACAAGTTTTAAGTCTCGTCTGCACCCCAACAATATAGAATGCCTTGATGAGCATTAATACTACTTTTCCAATTGTACAATACTGTTAATTACAATGGATGCTCTTCTGATTTATACCAAAAGACTTGAAAGGAAATGAAATCATTATAAAGCACAATTTTTACTAAATAATACAACAAAGAAAATTTTGGACATACTTGAAAAATTGTCACTTTCACTTTCTTGTGAGTAAAATACATCCAATGGGTTAAAATTTTGTTCTTACATAGTCCCTTCAATTAATTCTATTCCTTAGCAAATGAGTTTCAATAGCAGGTCACCTTGCTATTATTTTGTGAAGCTTTTTTTGAAATTTCACAAGAGTTGTTTGTGGAATCAGTCAGCTGTGAAGAATTTTGAACCTTGGCATGTGTTGAAGGAGGATGGAATTAAATACCATAAGGGAAGATAAATATTTCCAAAAATCAGTCCTATCCATGCCAAACATTGCTTTAATCTTTTTCTATTTGGAATTTATGAATTTATTTATTCAATATTTATTAATGTACCTTAGACTAAAAAGTAAAGTAAATCCAAGTTACAAACCCTGCAGACAGATAGACTTTAACGGTTCCAATGGTGCAATATAACGTCAGCAGATAATATGTTTTCAGTTGAATTTTTCTCTAGAGTGGTGCCATATCAGTGTGCTTCTGCCAAATTTTTCTCAGTTCAACACAGGTAATGTTCACATCTCATGTAGACAATTTCTTTAAATACATGCCTTGCTGCCTGTTTTTCTCCACCTTATAGTCAAAATGGAAGCAGAACTACCAAACATTATATCTTATTTTGGAATCACAGAAAAGAAAAACCACAATGAAACCCAAACAAACACAATAATTCATGGGTTTAGAATACTAGACTGGATACTGTTGTAATGATCATGGTCACGACCTACAAGGATTACCTGACCTGCAGGTGTGTAAGGTCATGACCATGGGGTTCCCAGGATTACGTAATACAGAATGACACAGAGGTTTGGGTTTCTGTGAATTTCTTTATTGCAAATCACTACTAGTAAACCAAGTATGTATTATAAGTTTCTACAAAATGAAAACTAATAAATCAAATATATATACACACACACACATATGTTATACATATATTTTATACATATATAAAAACCAAGTTACAACAGAATTACCACTAGTAAAGGAAGTATATAGTTATGATAATTTTATGTATATGCACAGCTACATGTATTATGTGAGGTGTTACCAGTACAGCACTCATCAGACTGCTCCCAAGAGTGGGGTGGAAAAATCTATTTTCACAGATGCTCTGCATCACAGAGCTTGGAGTCACCCAGACATCCCTGGCGAGGGTCCAAGCTTTCCAGGAGATCTTCTGCAGAGAAGCTTTTGCAGAGACGTTTGTGCAGAGAAGCTCCCACCACAGAGAAGCTTGCCTTGAGTAGGTAGCAAGTTCCTTTTTATATGGTTTTGGTGTAGATATGTAAGTGGTCATAGGACATCAGTTCCTGGCTTTGTTCGTCATCACAATTTCTTTGTTCTGCCAACTGTACCTTATTAAGGACATCTCAGCTCCCAGTTAGCTTACCAGGGATGCTCCAGTCTCTCACTGAGCTCATCAGGGACATCTCAGAGCCCCAGTGAGTTCAACAGAGTGCTGAGCTCATCAGGGAAGCCTAGGGAGCTCCTTGCTGAGTAGATCTCCATCTTCATCAGTATGTTTACCAGATCGCCTTTATGACTGTTCACATCAGCTGGGAACTGCAACACTACAGCACACCTTGAAGGCAGTGGAAGAATATTCAAAAGCAGACAATGCTGTTTTGATTGCTTAGAACTGTCCTTTTCTTGGAACCCTTGTTATATACCCAATAGACCTTTATTTAAAAAAAAAATAAAAAAGAATCCTGTGTTGTATAACCTAGGTGTGGAAGAGCAAGACAAACACAGGCTCTTGTTGGAGAAAAGTGGTACTAATAAATGCACTCAAGCAGAAATCAAAGATATGCAATTATCAATTATTTTGTAGATGTAATTCTTTCTGCTTTCCTTTTGGGTTTCTCAGGGCATGTAGTCTTTCATTTGGCACCCACTGACATTAATATTGCTGAAGAATTATCAGTTCATTACCAAAATGGTTTTTCACTTGCATTTTAAAACTGTTAAAGAAAATACTTTTTTTTGCCAATAGCAAAGATGCTAAACTTCACTTGTTCAGTCTTTTTGGTAAAGGGCTTATGACAAATTTAAATGAATACCTTTCATTTAATATGAATTACTTTATAAGAACAGAATATTGATATTACTGTGGCAGAATTTCCATTATTATCCCTAACCCAGGACTAATAAAACATTTATTAACCCAATAATAATGTTTCTACTCAGATTTATTTAAAAAAAACCAACCAACCAAGACCTAACAAAAACCCAGAGAAAAAAACCAAAACAACAACAAACAGTTGCATGTACTGAGTGAAAATTAACAAGCTGCTGTTTAGGAATAAAACACTAACATCATTCATTTGACTGCAAGGCTTTTCTTTAAGTCAAAATATATGATGTAAGAATATAGTTAACTAACTATACAGATTAATTTCTTCTATTAAAGGGAAAAAGTACTGCAATGAAACATTACATATGGCACAAGAATATGCATTCTAACAAAAGTAAAAATAAAAATATCAAGGTCCCGCATTAACTAACTGAACTACAGCCTTATTTGCAGGATTTTTAACTGCTGTATATGATGAAAGTATTAATGATCTGAAAACATGTAAACTGTATGGCAAAGGTTCAAATGCTGAGGCAATCAAAATTATAAGTTTCCTGATATTTACTTGTTGGACTATTTTCCCTGTGTTTCCTTATTTATAGAGGTCAAGACAGTTAACACTGAATGACCATTATATTTTGTTCAGGTAAGTGCATCCCAAGTGCTACATGATAAGCTCCAGTTTTAAGTTCTGGAATAAAACTATTAGTAACAATTTGTATGATTCCATGCACCCTTGTTTCACTTAGTAAGATGTAGTGGGTTGGAGAGCTTGAAAGAATGAAGTGTGGAACATACATAATCTCCTTTGACATTTACTTTTGTAGCTCTAGTGAAGTAATGGAATATATTTTCCTGCTCTCATATTCATATAACCTAAACAACCTTGTAAACTAGCTTTATCCTTCCATTTTAATGCTAAGTTATAAAGAATAAAGAAGTAAAATAACATTATTTTTACGTATTTTCTTTTTCTTCTCCTGGCATGTTAGTCATAAAAATCTGACTTTTCTCCTTTTTTGAGTGCTGATACTTGGACCTTGTTGACTGTAGGTCAGGATGAAGGTTTATAGATTTAGACTGTAGAACTACACTATATCAAGATTTGGTCTTTTAATAATTTCTTTCCTCTTTTTTAGTAGGATGAACACTACTAAGTTATGTCAAGAAATAGTTAGAAATATAGACTATGTTTGGCCCTGGCCAGAAGAAACTCTTGATGCTACTGTAGCAAAAGAATGCAATCTGTCAAGTTGAGTAGTAACAACTTTTTCTCAAATGAAAGAAGGACACTTTGAGTATTTTTTTCTTGTACAGTCACTCATTCATAGTTAATAAATAAGTTTCTTAACAGAAACAACACAAAATATAACTTTTATAGCAGTCACTATTTACTACTCATAAAGCTGTTTTCCACACATTTTATAAGATCTTCAGAACTCACTCTTCCAGTCTCATATAGTCTTAACATGTTCTACAAACCCACTTTTATGTAGTTATGAACAGATGAAAAGAGTAAGTAGAGGTTTACATAATGTATTTAATATCAAACAGTATTATTTCAGTTTCATAGTTATTTCAGCTTTCTTTCCCCTGAAAGTTACTTGAATTTTGTCAATGATTATTTCTCATGATACTTGTAACCTTAGGCTAAAAATTGCTGCATTAAAAAAAGAAAAATTGCTACATTAAAGAAAAAGGAAGAAAGAAAAAAGGTTACCTGAAAACATAGGAACTCCCCTATGATTTAATAAGCTTTTCTCTTTCCTTAAACAGCAACATTACACACAAAACAATAGCATAACCAGCTATCAGGCCTGATGAAGGAGCTGGGCTCTGTAAAATATCTTGTTGGTGTAACTGAAGGCAGAGTAACTGAAAGTCTCAGTTAACTTGTGAACTGAGGTTATGAAAAAACACGCATCAAAATGAAATGTGTTTTAGAAGTAATACTAAAGGAGGACTGCTATTTAAAACTTTTTTTAAGCTTTACTTAGATGTTTCTGCTAGTAAAATTCTATTTAGAAGTTTTTAATGCTTTATTACTTAACTGAATTAAAAAAGAAAAGCCTTAAGATTCTGGGAAGTTTTTCGTTTGGTTTGTTGGTTTTGAAGTTTATTTCCAGATTAGCTACTGGCAAAGGAAAATCTTCAATGAAAATGACAGGAAGGAGTGAAAGGAGTTCTAGGAAATATTAACTATAAGAGGTGTGGTAAACAATCCCCCAAGCCTTATTTTCTCATGAATAATATGTCATCGTATGCTAGTCGTAGAGTATACCAGTCATATGGGGTATTGAAAGCCACTCTGATAATGATCATAGTACTATAAAAATATAAAGAACTAATTAATAACAGCATTATTAGCAGCCTCACTATCACAGAGCTATGCACATTTCTTTAACAGCTAATTTTTACATGATTAAAAGTCTTTTGAAACTTCTGTGACTTCTGGTAGGACAATGTATTTTGGTGGACCAACACTGCACACTAATACAAGGTTTTTGTCCTCTTTTAAAATAGAAATTGTTCAACAATTAAGGTTGTAAAATAATCAGGTTTTCTCCCTACTGCAAGTAAGTGCACCTTAATGTTATGGCTTTGCATTTGTAGTGTATGAAGACGTAAGGAGGAAAAGTTTCAGGACAAGAAAGAAAAACACCGCAAGCTGCTATGGAGATGCTAGGAATACTGTGTGCAAGAACAACAGTTTTCATTATCTTTATATATAAGTATGGACTCCCTAAATGCTGTGCTGTGGCAGATGCAGTAAGTTAACTCCACATTCACCTACACTTTCAGTTGAAAATAATGGAATTTTCTCTTAGGATCAGAAGCTGTACTTCAAACAGACTGGCTTTTCTAACAGCCTTGGGACTGCATTTCCAGGGAAGACAAAGACTCTCAAATGCACTTGAAATTTACTGCAGAATGGAAGAATAAAAGTGATTCAGATATTTACAGCAGCCAGCACATCACTCTTTCATGGTATGCTTTGGAGGAAAAGACATTCCTATGCCTTGTTCTTTCCTTTTTTTTTTTTCTTGTTTTTCTTTCTTTTTTTTTTTTCCCTAATGCCTTTTGAGAATTTTATCTTAATCCTAAAGGACAAATTCCACAGGTCAAGAGGGACACAGGAAGCTGGCTGTTTCCTTCTGCGTTCTTGGTACACTTCAACACTGCATTCAGAAAGGGAATTTAATATTTTAGAAATAAGGAAAGGTGCAAGAGTTCACAAAACCTGTAGATGTATAGCTATTTTAGTAGTAATAGTATTTATTTTTAATTGTTTTCAGAACACAGATCTTAATCACCCAGTTGCTATGATAGCAAAAGCTTAACTTTCAATTAATTTTGAAGGAAGACATAGTCAATGATCAAATCTTTAATTAAATGTACTCTTGGGAAAAAAAATGAATTGAAAAAATAATGTAGAAGCCTGCCATTTGGCTAAGAGCTTTATAATAACAAATGGCACTCTACTGCATTTGAAAGACAGTGTAGAGAATCTATATATGGCAGTATAACAGAAGAAATAGTTTTGATGCTGTACAGTAACAGTCCATTGTACCTCCTCAACATTATTGTGCCTCTGCTGTTCTCATGTCTCTTGCTGGGACCTAAGCCCTGTCTCACTTATTTAAAACAAATTAGACTTCAGTAAGTCCACAGTTTCTTTCTAGAATAAAAAATACAAAATGTATTCAGAAAACAAGCTTGTCTAAATAGGCACCTTATTGTTTAGTACCAAGCTCCATTTCTGTTAAAACAAAACCAGACCCAAACACCTATGTGTTTCTCCCTTCAAGACATTCATTTCCTCCTGTACACCATCATTTGGAAAAGAACATGCTTAACAATGCTGTTTTCTTATCATCACTCAGATGGGTTTACTTCTAATTTCAAAATCATACTACAGGGAATTGTCTCTGTATTCCTTGAATATTATTTCTCTGCCCTGATCCATGGAGTTTTCTAGGGGGTGAATACCTATCTTTTGAATTTCAGCAACAGACAGGGAGAAGCAAAACCTTACTATAATCCTGCACAATCTCAGGTCATAAAAGCATGAAAAAAAATTCTAAAACCCTCTCTTTTCACAGAGGCATACTATCTATGTATGTACTGCTTTGGGGAGATATTGAACATCGTATGTTAAAAACACTTGTTCTTGTTCAGCATCCTCCTGAATGTAATGAGTTTTAAAATGCCACAGTAGTGGAGGAGTAGGACAAGGAAGTCTGAAAAGGTGTTACAGTCTCTGAGAAGGAGGCCTGCTTATATCTTGGATACTTTTATAACAGGCCCAGGAAATCTAAATCTATTTGTCAATAGGAGAATGAATATATTTAATTCAAATACATGTACAGGTACCCTGCTTATGTTTGTCTATGTGCTATTAACAGTATAAGATATAAGCATGAAGACTAATGTTTGTCAAAATGGATACAATGTTAAGATAAGAATATTCATACCCTTCTTTGTAGCTTTCCATCTGCAGCTTTGTCTCTCTTCTCACCTCCTCCCCTGCCCTGATTGTCTTAGTTACTTGGTTTTCTTTTAAAGAATAGTATAAATTGCTTCAACAGGTAAGGTAGTATGACTACACCTCTAATTTTCTATTTAATTCCAACTATTAAAAGATTCTGGAATCCCTCAGATGGTATGACATAAGTGGCATGATGTGACAAACTAGTGGAATGTGGTAGGAGTTATAAAGGGAGGCATACTTAAAACTGCAGACTTTGTCTCTTTCCTTCTTTTAGGCAAATGTTCCATACATATCTTCTGGCACACTGTTATCTCTGAAAACCAATAGTTTTATACATTCCTCCAAGATTACAGTGCCATAGAAAAGTGAGAGAATAATCTCAAAGAGGATATGGAATTATTATTTTTCTTCTTTTCTTTCTTATGCAAATCATAACTTCACAGAGCATGAAGAAAGTTAAATTCCATCTGGTCTACATTCAGTTCTGGCCAGTAGGAAGAAAAAGAAAAGGAAAAGCATATCGCCAAAGCCAAATTATCTTCTTAGAAATAAAGTTAAATGCTTTCTTTCTCTTTGAAGAATATGGTAAGAGTAACACCCAAACAATATCCAGTCTTTGATAAGACTTTAAACTGTAAGAAGGGCTAGTCATCAGTCTCTTCACCACCTGGCAAAGAATAAGCAAGAAAAACCCTTACCCAAGACTCTAGATGAATGGGAACAGAAGGGGCAAGCAAAACAGGAGTAGAACCTTTCTCTTTCTTCAGTTTTACACTAAGTCTCTAGAACTCAGTCCTTCACAATATTATCACAGAATCTTAGAAACATAGAATGGTTTGGGTTGGAAACATAGAATTGTTTTGGGTTGGGAACTTAAAGATCACCTAGTTCCAACCTCCCTGCCATGGGCAGGGACACCTTCCACCAGGTTACTCAAAGCCCTGTCCAACCCAGCCTTGAACATTTCCACAGATGCATCCACAACTTCTCTCTGGGCAATCTGTTCCAGTATCTCACCATCCCGACAGTAAAGAATTTCTTCCTAATATCTAATCTAAATCTACCCTCTTCCAGTTTAAAACCGTTATCCCTTGTCCCCATCTTTTGTCCAGGCCCCCTTTAGGTACTCGAAGGCTGCTATAAGGTCTCCCCAGAGTCTTGTGTTCTCCAGGCTCAACAGTCCCAACTCTCTTAGCCTGTCTGCATAGGAGAGTTGCTCCAGACTTCTGATCATCTTTGTGGCCCTCCTCTGGACTCACTTCAACAGATCCATGTCCTTCTTATGCTGGGGGCTCCAGAGCTGGATGCAGGGCTCCAGAGCTGGATGCAGATGGGGTGTCACCAGAGCAGAGTAGAGGGGCAGAATCACCTCCCTTGACCTGCTGGCCAAGCTTCTTTTGATGCAGCCCAGGATATGGTTGGCCTTCTGGGCTGCAAGCGCACATTGGCAGCTCATGTTGAGCTTCTCATCAACCAACACCCCCCAAGTCCTTCTCCTCAGGGCTGCTCTCAATCCATTCTCCACCCAGCCTATATTTTTGTATTTGTGCCCCGACCCATGTGCAGAACCTATTGTAAAAGTCATTATCAGATAAGTATATGTTCTGCTCTCCTGGCTTTTGATCGACATGCTCCAGTACAGACAAAAAAAAGCTGTGTTTAAGTGACATTTAATAGTTTCAATGATGCAATTTTTTATAGTTTAAGGAGTAAATATGCAAAAGTCTACAAAGTAAACAAAAAAAGTAAACAAAATAAGTTATGAGATAAGCTGAAAGTATGTGTCCATGAATTATAACTGGTTTCATTGTACCCCAAACTAGCTATTTCTGAAGTAATAAGAAAAGAGGAGTTTGGACTTCAGATTAAGAAATGGCTATTTTTTTTTATATTTTGGAATAAAACCTCCAAACAAACTGGTGATTTCAACTTTCTGCAACATTTATTTATAAGAAACTTAAGAAACTTCTTTTCTGGAAGTGTTCAGACACAAACTTAACAATTATAAGATAAATTTTAGGAAATAAATTAATTCATTGCTTACTACTGCTACACAGGTAGAAGTTTCAGTTATTCTGTACTAAAATATAGGAAATGTATAAAATTAATTTCTGTGCAGAAAGCTCATATAATGCAGGTAATTCAGACACTTTCATAGAGCTGGATACTTCACCTTGTATTCACCCAGAAGGTTACCATAATGTATGTATCTAGACAGACTGAATGGGTGAACCCATAGCTATGTTCAAAGCTTTTTGCCCTTTCTTACTTGTATGGGATCCAACAGTTCGTAATACTTTTGTGTTACATGAAAACTCTTATACAGAACTGTTTTTCTTTTGAAATAAGCAACTGTCCTGGTTTGAGCGACACAGGACTAATTTATTTTCTAATGCTTGGGAAAATTGTACTTCTAGAAGACTCTGGTGTCTGAATTTGTGAAAATATTTACTTTATAGCCAGCTATGGTGTGTGGGTGTCAAGGTCTCAGTGTTTTCAGGCTAGCCAGGTGAAAGGATCAGGAGGAGCGAGACCTGGGCACTTGACCCAAGCTGGCCGACAGGATTATTTCATACCATGAACGTCACATTCAATATAAATTAGAAAGTTTGCTGAGGAGGAAGGCTCTCCCTTGATGGCGGCGATCCAGAGAACTCCTTGCTCTGGTGCCGGACCCCTGAGGCCTTCCTTTCCTCCCAAAGCCGTAGCACTTGCAGTGTCCGGCATTCAGTGTCCACTGCTGGGAGTGCACAGCTTCCTACTGATATAGTTGGCTGAGTATAATCCTTATATATCTTTAGATTGGTATTGGGATCACTATTGGTTCTTTTGTGTTATTACTGTTAATTATTTAGTCTTATTCTATTAAATCTGTTTATATTTCAACCCCTGGGTTTCCTGGTTTTCTTCCAGATTCCCCCTGAGTGGGGAGAGGTCATTGGGTAATAGAATAATTGTCTAAACAACAATAAATTGTTGTGGGTTTCTCAAACCATAACAGCAACACCAGGACTGCTTCACAGGGAAAGGCTGATGAATGTCAATCCAGTTGGTCCTTTAGGTCATGGTATGGAAATAGGAAGTTTAAGGTAATGCAAATCTATACTCTTTTTCCCATGGATATTCTTCTGGTTATGTTTGTTTGAAGAGATATAGGGAATTTCAATCAAACTCGCTCTTGAAAAATTTCTACTGTATCATAATCTTCAGGACCTCTTCTAATACTACATTAGCTATGGCATGTTATCTCTTCAAGGTCAGACAATTAGACCTTGAATCCTGGGCTGGTAGTCCTAGGATTTTGTGACTCTTTCAAGCTCAAGATCGTCTGATAGTCCAAAAATGTTCAGAAACAGAAACAGAGGAGCTCGGTTGATTAATTTGGACAGAAGTACCTTGTCAGAGGTTGAGGAAGGGGTGATAATTCCCTGACCATATAAAGAAATGGGATTAGGTGCCTAATTTGTGTGATACTACTGAAAAAAAAAAATAATTTTCTCACCGTTCCATGTTTAGAAGGCACTATTGAAAGTTATTTGGAAAAGATGCAGAAGTTTTTGTGGAATAAAGTAGTCTATTCTGCTTCTTTGGGAAATATGAATATGGTTGTTCTCTAAGATTCAAAAGCTATTTCCATTCATATGTCATTCAATCTTTTTCCTTAATGGATATTGTGTCTTAGTAAACTTCTAAATAATTTTGCTGCGTGAAGCTAGTAGTGAAAAGACCTATGAGGAGTGTGACAGTTTCTAAGTGTATTGATTCGTAAATCCAAAGTTTTATGAGTTGTACAGTAGTTCTGTTAAAGCTTTTTTTCTCTGAGACCTTAAATCTATTTACATGGGTACACACTGAGAAACCCATGCAGGAATAACTCCATGTGTGGGCTCACATCTGCACACCGCATTCCCTACTCTCCATTTTGGGTAGATGCATGTCCTATGCTTCCATTTTTCTGTGAAGCTGGTAGCATGAAGACTGTGCAGAAAGTATGGTGATTCTTGTGTTTGCCCAACAACTTAGGGAATGAATAGTGATCAAAAAGTAATTGTTATGACAATATGACACTGTTTACAGAACCTGCCACAAATGAACTTAACTGGTAGGGGAGGACCATACTAATAAAGCACACAGCAACTATGCTGTTTGCCATATCTTACTGCTGATGTATCTGTGAATTGCTGGAAATGGGCAGGAAATTGACAACAAAGAGCAGGAATCGCTCTTACAAACCTTTATTTTACCTGGCCTTTGTTGTTGTGTTATCTAGTGTATTCCTTAGGTTGCAGTGACAGAAATCCAGCATGATTAGAGCAACAAAATGCTAGTGGTGAACTCTTCTGTCTTACTTTTTCTGAGCAGAATTTCCTATCTTCCATTTTCCAGAAGGAAACTGTGTGTAGGATCATTTACCCAACAATTAACCACAAGTCATTTGTAAACTGAATTTTTATCAGGGTGTATAATTCATGAGTCTCAGTCTGCAAATACTTTTCTTCAGCAAATAAAACTATAAACTTCCTATTCCAGAAATGAAAAGAACTGTGATGCACACAAACACCTGGAGGTCTGGAAAATGCACCAGCAGTGAGGAAAATATGCATTTGTCAGTCTTATACCTCAAACACGTTAGAAAAATATGGCCAATAATATTTGAGCGCTGCTTAGTCTTTTAACAAAAAAAATGGAAAAGAAGATGTAAGAAATAGATAAATGTTTTTAAGGGCTTATGAAGCTCATTTTCCCAGAAGTTCTGAAGCAAATTCTTCTGTAATTCCAGTATTACAGTGAGCCATTTATTCTAAACACAACAGGAAAAAGAGTATCTATCACTTGGATATTTTTAAACTGTCTCCCATAATACATTCCTGATAAATTAAGCATTGTGGGGCCAAGCTATAACGGGGAAAGAGCACTACCAGTGAAAGCACTATTGTCCTTGTATTACCTTTAATCTCAAACTGCAGATGCACAGATAGGCTTTGTTCTTTGGGAAGAAAAGTTCCTTTTTCACTATGTTCAATTCATTTGCTTTGAATAGCACAAATACATCCACACATATTTTTTTCTCTGAGTTTTTCATCAAAGCATTTATCAAAGTGAAGAGTCATTGACCTTCTCTTCCTTTAGTATTTCCCTTATATTGAGTCACCACCTAAGTAATGTTGAGTTTTGTCTTAATACTCAATTATAACCATATTTGGAAAAGGACACTGCTATCAAAATACAGCATTTTAGAGCCATTTTTCCATTACTAGAGAAGAGCTAATAAGTGATTAAGTCAATAAATGATGTATTAAAAGTAAAACTTTAAAAATATTTATAAGCAATCATGGCTAGTATAAAATGTAACATTTATCATTCATTTGGAATCTATTAGAAATATTAACAACTGGGTATGAAGTTTGAGTGATCAAAGTGCAAGCATAAAATATGCCCCATGAGCCCCTGTTTAACAGCCAAAGGGACTTCAGCAGGTGAAACAAAAAAACACTTCAGCATGAAGAGTGATCATATTTCATTTTTAATGAGTCTGGGATTAGTGCAGAAATCATTACTTCATCAAAACAACTTTCCAGCTTTTTAGATGCACAAATTTGAAAGAGGGCAAAAATGTCTTTCTTGATATTACACCTAGCCTGCACCTACTCTTCCAAAATCATATATTTCAAAATTGCATTAGCTCATTAAGAAATACATAAGGATTCCAAAGAATTTTAGAAGATAAAAGACGTACTTTGAATAGGTTGAGGAACTCATGAATGTGCCCAAATAATATACCAATGTACTTCTCTATTAACATAATACCTGGTCATGACATGGAAGCCAAAGTCGTGCATACGTTGAAGTTAAAAAATCTGGGGAATGCAGCTCAGTCTTTGAACACAAGAGTAGGGAATTTTTTCAAACAGAAATAGAATATATGTCACTCAAACCAATGAAGTATTTCTTCAACATCCCACACAAAAAAAGTCTGTTATAAAAGAAAATCTTTGGACATTTTTAATTGTCCTGACTTTATAGTAAAATGAAGTAAAAACACCAGGAAAAGAAAGAAAGATCATACTATATCAGTATGAACTAATAATATAGACAGCATATATTTCTAATATAATTGAAGTGTCTCTGATAACATTTTAAAACAAAATAATCAGTGTAAATGTTTGAGGCAACTAATTTCAACGGTATAAATGTCCAAAATGTATAGTTCTGCAAATATGATTGCTGCACATGTGCATGCACAGAGTTTTCTAATTACATATGCAAACATTTGCTTAAGAAGTACTTCAGTCAATAGGGAAGAGAGTAAAAATTATTCCGAACATTTTAAAATGATACATTTATTTCCTGAAAACTACACTGAACTGTTTAAATACAAACACTGACAATTTTTTCTCTTAAAAAGTGAATTAGAAATTATAATACATTTAAAATGAATGTTAATTTGTTTCAGTTTTGTTAGGCCTAAGATGAACTAGGTTTTCTTCATGATCTCAAAAGCTGCTAATGCTTTTTTGTCACAAATACAATTTTTTTGTCATGCTCTTGTTACTCATGTTTGTGCCCATGTCCTCTTGGGATCAAATGGCAACAGCCCTCTTCCTCAGGCTTTGGGCCTGCAGAACTGCTGCTCACTGCGAGCTTTGTACCACCTGTAGAACTCTGGGCACCTGTATGGGAGTGGTTGGTTTCTCTGTACTGGCCATCATCATTGTCACAAAAGAAGGCAAACATGACCCTCATCCAAGCTGCAATTTCCCTCCCCTCCTTCTCCATCGTGGAAAAGAGGTTCCATACCTGCAAAACCGGTTCCTGCACTGGTAGGAACAGTGTATTGTTATGTATATGGGATGATCAGCAGTGGATTCAGACATCTGCACATGGTGGGCCATTCTCAAGGCCCTCTTCAAAAACATGACTCTTAATCAAATGTCAGAACATCACCTTGAGGACGCACACCATGAAGAGAGCTCCTACTACCTTGAAGTGTAATTTCTTAATATAACCCAATGACTAATTTAAGTCAATACATCCAGCCAACTGTCCAGGGAATATTGGCACAACTTTCTCATTTGCTAGAATTAAAATCCCTACAAAGTCTTTTCAAGTACACCTAAGCTTTAAGTACAGCCTTGCAAATACTTAAAGGGTGTGATCAAACCACTCTTTCAAGTTCCCTTGGTTATTTTAAAGCACTATGTTGTCTGGGGGTTTTTTTGAGAGTTTATACATTTTTTTCAACTACAGGAATAATTATTTCAGGAGCTTTATTTTTGCTTTAAACTGCAATGTTTTAACATTCTTCTCAGGATACGGATAGTAATAACTGGATCTCTGTAACACTCATCTCTTTACTTCTGTTTCACAGTCCCAGTAATTACCTATTCTAGTTATGGCATTGGAAACTATTGGAAACTCCTATTTAGTTGATTATCTGCTTAGTCTTTCGGAGTTTTGCATACTAATGTAGTGTCCTTAACATAGTCTTTCTGTAAGCACAGCTTATATTACTTAGTTCTGAAAAGAATATTTTTCATGTCCTAGCTTACCAAGTGATCCATACCTTTTTGTGGCAATGATCTGCACTCTTCATTATTTAACCAGTTGCACAACCTTTGTCATCTTTAAAATATTGACTATAACATTATTTCTTCTAGGTCATTGATAAAAGTCAAAATAATGTGGGATAAGGCATCTCTTCCTGCTCAACTTCCCTCATAATTCATTCACCCATGTTACCTTCAGGATTTAATCACATTTATTAAAAAATTATTTGTGACAATATTCTATGTTTATTTATGTTACATTTTAAATAGCCTAAATGTACATTTTTATATCACATTAAATTTGATGTTTTTTAGGGTATGACTGTAAGACTTAAAGTACATATACAAAGTTCTGGAAGGTATTTTGTTTAAATGTGTACCTGGATACAGTTATACTTTAGTTCCCCAGAGCAGATGGCAGAGCATACTTATATGATGCAAAACATATTAGACAGGTAGGCTTTCATCCTTACTATGTGCACTCATGACTGAAATAGGTTTGTAAGTAAACCATTCTCAACCTGTCAGAAGTCTTCCTCAGCGATATTGCTAAGCACATAAAAAATGTTTTGTAACTTATATTTGGGTATTAGTGTGTGAGAGCTAGGGTTTGGGAAATGGAGAGTGAGATCTTTGTTTATTGGTGACTCTAGACTCCAGTTTCTTACAGTAAGGAGAGGCATATTACCACAGGAGAAGGCACTGTACACTGTTGTTCATTAGACTTTTTGATAGGGCAATGAAGAATTAAAGAAATAATGGACTGCAACTTACATTATCATATTCTTGTAACAAAATTCCTTAGCCTGATTTTTCTTATTATTTCCAGATAGAAAGATTTCACAGACAGTAAGAGTGAGATTCATGATCAAATATGTGTTGATATTTAGTCCACCTGCATTTCCTGAAGTGACCATCATGGTTCATAAGATGCTTCCTTTCAAGCATTGAATAACTTCTCTACTCCCATACTCACTGGAGGTTCTGTAGATCAGCTTTGTGAAAATAACATTTCAAATCAATCATACAACAAGGTAATGTCACAAGTCACATTCAAAGAAAGCTACACTTCTGACCCCTTTCAGTGTACCCTCAAATTCCTCCTTACATTATGTCTGTACTACCCCGAGAGGCAAACCCTTCCTCCAGCCTTGAGGGTACATTAGACTCCTATAACAGGGCCAGTCTGTATAGGTAGAAATAAGTTGCTTATATAAGGCACAGGTGAACAGCTTTCCATCTCATGGAAGAGCCTGTCAAAGCTGCCCTGCCTGCTATGTTCAACAATAAAAGTCTTTGCTTCACCAAAAGCACGGGAGAAATAAATCATCACACGCGGTCCCTAGCGCTGGACTCCAAGGCCCAAAATGTGTGTACTACATGATGAGACATGTACTCCTGTTCCTGGACCAAATCACATGTGAAGCTGAAGGAAGGGCTTTCTGCACCTGTTTTCTGCACTGTAGAAGGGATCAGAAGAGGAAGAAGTTAAAACTGATTCATCTCAATTTAAGATTGACAGTATTAAGGTTTTACAAGGACACATCACCTCCCACTGCCTCAGTCACAGCTTGTGGCATTTACTTAAACAGCACTAGGTGTACACTTCTGCAGATCAGTTCAAACTTCTTAAATAGAGACATGTCAGCAGCATACCTGGATTACAGCATCAAAACAAAGAGAGGGGATGTGTGTCTGGCACGAGCATATGTGATGGGAGTGTTTTTTATTCCAGAAGATGATTGAATTCAGCAATCAAATGCAAGAGGCACTTGGGCTCTGCTCCCAGACATATATATGATGATATTTCTTATACAAATACTTGGTCTACATGGCCTTGATTGTAAGTTGTGTGTGGAGTAGGAAAGATTAGGTGAGCTTGCTAAATAGATGAGTTCCTGCTAGCCTTCAGGACTAAACTCTTTGTAGACATTGACAAAAAAAACATATTAGAATAGCTGCCTCTTGTGTACCTTAATACTTTTAAGATTATAGTTTAGTTCCATCTCACTACACCCTTCAGATATAATCAGGTATGTCCCCCAGGATGAGCAGTTGTCAGCCAGTCTCTGTACCATTTTCACAGTTCAAAGGGCTTCCGAGAGGAATTTCTCTTTAGTTTTTTTTCAGGCAAGTATAACTATCTGAGATGTCTTCAAACAATGCTCTTAACAGGAGAGCACTGACGGTTAGCCATCTATTTCAGTATTTTGGACAGTTTGTGTTCATTTTAAATGAAATTTTTAAATATTTGCTTTAGGAAGAGAATAAAAAGTGGTCTCAGAAGCTCTGGTTGAGGGCATAGCTATATGGATGGAGATGGGTGTCAGAGGTTTCACAAACAAGATAATTGACCTCAAGCACTAACACATATTAAACGGCACTAGATCCCCAGCAACAAAGGGATTGTTCCCTCAAATATCTACTTTTAGCCAAATAAATCTCATTCCTAGAAAGGGATTCATTTGCTTAACACTGGTGTCCAGTTCCATATTAGTCTCATGCTAAACTGTTGAACGTGCTAAACTGTTAGCCCTGGGCCTTTTAAGGCATAGCAGTGGTACAGGTATGCCCTGGTGTAGTCATCCATCATTGTCCCTTTCTGCCAAAGTGCTTCTCAGAGATGTAGACTCAAAGTTGAACTTAAGCCTAATATTTTACCTCTATTTCCCTACCGGCCAACCCAAATTCCTATGGCCCCTTTTTACAGGCTCCAAAAGCTTCATGTTCTTCAGTCCAGCTCCAGTGGCCAGGGCACAGGAGCCTCAGCAAAGTCACTTTCCTCATGAAGAACATTGTGGAGCACATGGAGCATCCATACTGACAGAAAAGAAGAGCTGAACATGCTCAGATGTGTTTGATAATGTATATCAAGGGGTATGCTAAAAATACATAAGAATTGTAATGTTCAATTTTATTACACATTCACAGCACCCACCTATGTATGTCCTGGGTTGGCTGGATCTCCTCTACTCCTGCTCAGCAGCCCCAGGTCTCCACACATGTGATATAAGTATGCCTAGGGAGAGGGTGAGCCTGCCTTTGGGGTCCAGCTGGCACCGTCTGCAGTGCTGTCAGCTGGGATAGACATCACTTCCTGGGTCTTCACTTACTGCAGTGGCTTTGTCTTGTACTTCATCACACATTTCAGTTAATTCCTTACGTTACTACATTCTATCAGATCTCCACGGGGGTCAGCAGCTCCCAGGGCCTGGGGATGACAGGGGCTTCCCAAGGGTCCATCAGGGCAGGGCCTGGCAGTCAGGGCCTGTCCCACCACCCCAGGGAGCAGCAGGGCAGCTGGGGGGCACCAGGGTTGCCCCAACCCCAGGCATCAGGCACCTCCCTGAAGACAGGGATGAGCTGAGGCCAGGCTGGGACAGGCAGGGCTAGCAGGGCCATGACACACCCTTGTTGTCTCAGAGAAGCAGATGCACGTGTCCCATGTGGCCCTTTGGCACTTGTAAGTTACACCTGGAGGACACTGTGTATGCTCTGAAGACAGTATTTACCCTTACCAGGGTATGAAGCCTCACCAGCCAATCTACTCTTCAAGGGGGCTGGCAGTATCATACATCATGGGCAACCTGAGGACCTGCTTGGTTGGGACTGGGCCTGTCCATATCCCTTCTGCCTCTTTGTCTCACCAAATCCACGTGCCTTCAGGCTTCTTCACTGATCTTTTTAGAAAATGAGAGAACTCCTTTCATAGGCTCCTACTGCTGTAACAAGAGCAGCAGACACTTGGACTTATAGGTGTTACCTCTCTGTGATGCAGGGATGTGGGGGCATCTCCTAAAAAAGACTTTTCCCAGCTTCAGTACCAAATGTTTTCATACCACAACTGTAGGAAGAGAAGTTTAGAGCTGACAGCAGTGATGGCAGTGTGGACCTGTGCCTGCTCTTCTTTCATGATCACTATCACTATCAAGAGTGCAACAATCCCACCACCTCTTGCCTGATTTCCATCCCAGTTACCTAGCTCTGTGGAGCTGTTTTGAACTGGCTTGCCACTTGGGGGAACTGGTCGATGACAAGCTGCATTTGAAGCCAGCCACCACGTGCCTCTTGCCCATACTGTAAATGCAAAATTCTAGGTTTAGTGGAATGGCTGCTGGCTGAAATGTCTAGATTTTTGGTTTAGTTTGATTTTGTTTTTTCTTTTTTTTTCTAGGTGTGGCAGCCCCAGCCCTCTGCAAGTTGCCAGACGTTAGATTACCTGATTAAAGGGTAAGTACTGTAAACACAAAGGGAGAAGGGAGCAGGGGAGGATCAGAAGAGGTCTATGAACCTAGTAACCTTATCAGTGAGAACAGAGCAGATGGGGAAGACCATCCAGGGAGAGTAATTATTGTCTCTGGTGTGAAACCCACAAAAAGTCACCTTTTGATGACCTTAGAGAAACTCTCCCTGCAGTATGTAGCTGACTATAGGGAGTTACGGTTTAAATGGGTCTAGGGTTCATTATGGCGTGTGGAGGGAAGAGCATTTGGGATTGTAGAAAACTGATGGAGTGCTTTAAGGTGACTGTGGGAGCATGAGAACCTTATTACAAGATATTTAGGGGATAGACCAAAGGCAGGGAAAGGGAGGAGTAGGGGAGGGGCATTTTCCCATAGATACCACTGCGTTGAAAACAGAATTTACTTTTTGGGGACTATACATGGAGCTGGCTGATGCGAATTACAGAGGTGATAGGGTATGCTTCAATTTCAACCTCTGCAGGTTTGACATTCGCTTGTGTGGCAAGAAGACAAGTTCAGAAAGAATTTCTGCTGTGGTGAGAGCTGGTTAGGCCACGTAAGACCTCCAACTGTTGGTTAGTTTTTCTTGAATAGTAAGTCTGCTTTAAGAGGTTAACTTTTTTTAATATTTTATTTTCCAGTTTTTCTTGTCAATGATGCAGTTTACAATGTAACCCTACAAAGAGTGATTTTAATGCCACAGAGAGTACTGTAAATTCTAGATAGGAAATAGCTATATGGAAGCAGAGGAAGGTAGTAAACTCTTTAGATCAGATGACAACTAGAAGAAACAGATATGGAATTAGTTTGAAAAAGAAAATATCATGGCACATTCTGAACCTGTTCATATTAAGATAATATCAAGCATGATTTGTCCATACTATTTCCATTACAGAATAAGCTAACCTCAGATAATCATATGAGGTTAAAGTACTTAAATCATTTTGTAAATGTGAAAATGAAAATTGAGACAAGCAATTGTGGTGGGTTGACCTTGGCTGCCTGCCAGGTGCCCACCCAGCTGCTCTCTCACTCACTCCCCTAAACAGGACAAGGGGAAAAATGAGATGGAAAATCTTATAGGTCAAGATAAAGGCAGGAATATCACTTACCAATTGCCATCACAGGCAAAACAGACTCAGCTTGGGGAAGATTAATTTAATTTATTTCCAATTAAAAGTAGAGTAGGACGGTGAGAAACAAAACCAAAACTAAACCCAACTCCCTCCTACCCCGCTTCCTTCCAGGCTCAACTTCCCTGCTTCATTCTCAACTCCTCTACTTCCTCCACTCCTTGAGCAGTGCATGGGTTTGGGGAACATGGGTTGCAATCAGTCCGTAACAGCTCCTCTCTGCTGCTCCTTCCTCTTCACACTGTTCCCCTGCTCCAGCGTGGGGTCCCACCCATGGAACACAGTCCTTCACAAACTGCTCCAGTGTGGGTCCTCTCCATGGGCTACAGTCCTTCAGGAACAGACTGCTCCAGCGTGTGTCTCCCACAGGCCCTGCTGGAAAAACTGCTCCTGTGTGGGCTTTTCTCCACAGGCCACAGCTTTTTCCAGGAGCCTGCTTCTGTGTGGTCTCTCCACGGGCTGCAGCTTCACACACATAGAATCATAGAACAGTAGAGGTTGGAAGGGACCTTCAGAGATGATCTAGTCCAACCCCCCTGCCAAAGCAGGTTCACCTAGAGCAGGTTGCACAGGATCATGTCCAGGAGGGTTTTGAATATCTCCAGAGAAGGAGACTCCACAATTGCTCTGGGCAGCCTGTTCCAGTGCTCTGACACCCTCAAAGTAAAGAAGATTTTCCTCATATTGAGACGGAATTTCCTGTGTTCCAGTTTGTGCCCATTGCCCCTTGTCCTGTCACTGGGCACCACTGAAAAGAGTCTGGCCCCATCTTCTTGACACCCACCCTTTAAGTATTTATAAGCATTGTTGAGATTCCCTCTGGGTCTTCTGTTCTCCAGGCTAAAAAAACCCAGGTCTCTCAGCCTTTCCTCATAGGAGAGATGCTCCACTCCCTTGATCATCTTTGTAACCCTCCACTGGACTTTCTCCAGCAATTCCCTGTCTTTTTTGAACTGGGGAGCCAAGAACTGGACACAGTACTCCAGATGTGACTTCACCAGGGCAGAGTAGAGGGGGAGGATAACCTCCCTCGACCCCAGGAGACCATTGGCCTTCTTGGCCACAAGGGCACATTGCTGGCTTGTGGTCAGTTGCTGTCCACCAGGAGTCCCAGATCTCTCTCTGCAGAGCTGCTTTCCAGCAAGTCAACCCCTAACCTGTATTGGTGCATGGGGTTATTCTTCCCTAGATGCAGGACCCTACACTTGCTCTTGTTGAACTTCCTTAGGTTTCTCTCTGCCCAACTGTCTAGCCTGTCCAGGTCACGCTGAATGGCAGCACAGCCTTCTGGTGTGTCAGCCACCCCTCCCAGTTTGGTATCATCAGTGAACTTGCTGAGGATACACTCTGTCCCTTCATCCAGGTCATTGATGAATATGTTGAATAAGACTGGATGCTGCACTGACTCCTGGGGAACACCACCAGTTACAGGCCTCCAACTGGACTCTGCCCCACTGATCACAACTGTCTGAGCTCTGCCATTCAGCCAGTTCTCAGTCCACCTCACCGTCCCCTCATCTAACCCACACTTCCTAAGCTTACCTATCATCCCTGCAGACCACAGCAACAAACTGCCTATCATTTCCAAAGGCAGGTTGTGAAAAAAAAAAAAAACAAATAAAAAAACCCCCCAAACAACAATACCCCAACATTGTTAATTTTATATTAATAAAAATCAGAAACTTTATATATAAAGGTAAAATTAAGTTACTTACTAAAGTTCTTCTGAATATAATGTTTCCTACTCTCAGTACTTGTACAGAAGCAAACAATCCTTCACTAATTAACTGAAATGATATGAAGACAATATGAAGCAGTAGAGTACTGTGTACCATATTGCTGATCTAGTCATAAACCTAAAGGGAGAATCAGAGTCAACTTGTAGATATCAAAGGTTCCCCTTAATCCTGTTTTTAAAAATAAAATTTTGGTTGTATGTCTTTCTTAATAATTTCTCCAGTTTTTAATGACTTGTGAAAATTTTAATTAGAATAATTATAGAAGTGGAAAAATATGCTGGCTGAAAGATAAAGTACTGATTTTGTATGTTCTCAGTATATAGATGCATAAGAATTTCTGTGTATAGTTATTATATGTGCTTTGCAGCTCAGTTAATGTCCATTTCCCAAGCCACAAAATGTAATTTTTATTCCAGCATCCTGCAGTGAACACATAATAAAATAAAATTAAAAAAAAAAAAAGCAGAGAAGTTATTCTTGATGGTAAGAGCGTTTGGACTGGTATTGAAAGAGGAAATCAATATGAACACTGTCACTCAAACTGCTTTATCCTTTTGATGAAAATGGCAGTAAGCCTTAGTAGAAAAGATGCATCTTGATTTAGCAGAGAAAAATAAATAAATGTACTTAATTATTGATTGTGTTTATTTTAGGAGACCAGAAATGGCACATATGATAAACACTTCTGTTAAACCTACTGAGGCAGATTGTGGTTTTGTTTTGTCCCATGTGGCTTGCCCAGAGAGATGGTTTTAGATAAAGAGTTTTCATATTTTCTTGCAAAACCTCCAATTTTCCTGAAGAAAAAAAGTGACAAAATGCACTAGATCAGGTAGTTATTGCCCAACTCAGAACGGATTAGCAGAATGCTTTGCCCAAACACTAAAAAAGGCATTAGACAAAAGTGAGGGTAGACTCTTGCAACAACATATTGCAGACTTTATTCTACTATGAAGCTCAGCATCAAGCAGCCACATGAACTTGCACAGTTATTTCTTATAATGCTATAAAATAAACTTTACATGCCTAGGCAAGATATAAACAATGGAAAATCAACCATCCCCATGATCTTTTATAAAAGAAACTTTAAAAAGTAATATATAAGAATTCCATAATAGATCCTTTTGCCTATTAATATAAAAAATGAAATCTCTTGCTTAAAACTCAGTCAAGGAATAAAGAATTCTTGGCCTATAGCTTCGTCAATATTCTTACTGGACTTTTGCATGATTGAATCATCTAGCAAATTAAATTTGTTCCATTTAATGGGTGCAGTTATCTTATGGGTTAGTAAAATCCTATGAAAGCCCAGTGGAGGGAAAAGGAAAAGAAAATAAAAGAAACACAGGACAATAAGGAATACAAAACATTGTAAAATCAGTGTTGTGTGGATGGCCAGCTGTTAGGCCTGCTGCAGTGACAGATAGAGATATGCATTCTTGTGTTCTTGCTGTGCTGCCTGTTTAGAAAGCATTTGAAATGGCATGCATCACTTCTGGGCCTGACTGCTCTTTGTTTCTAGCCTTAGCAGTGAGAATGTTGTCTGCCTGGCAGTGATGTCTGCCATTTCAGATGTCTTTTTTTTTTTTTTTAACTTCTTTTTTCATTGTTCCAAAGCTTTGCAGCAATTGCTGTAGCTCTTCTTGGACCCTTGAATGCTCACAAGGCTGTACTTGGCCAGAAGGTATAACATTCTGATTTTGTCACTCTAACAATCTCTGCTGATGTTAGGTGTTCCACATAGATTCATATGCACCTGTTCAGCAGCTGCTAGAATACATGAAAACTTAAATGGGAGGATTCCACTTCAGAAGGAGGAGAAAATATTAAAGGAGATCTCTGTTGGTCTCATCGTGAATCTTCTGCGTCAACAGACAGGTGTATGTCTACCCTGATTTATGAGAAGCTTTGAAGACAGCCAGATGGTCTAGGAAATAAAGGAATAAAAAAGTTGCAAAAATCCTGTTCAATGGAATAGGCTGGATTGCCTAGCAGCGTTGGTCATGTAGTCCAAGACAACACAATTGAGGGGGGGTCCTGGCCAGCCTCCTGTCTTAACAGAAGCATAAATTACTTTAGCTGCAAATTGGGATTAGGGAACTAAAATGAGCCAACAATAACCCCACCTATGTAAGTAGAAGAGAGGAGAAGCCAACTGCATTTGGGATTTTCTGTGAGCCTTGCAGGGTGAAAGAGCATTACAGGGGTTGAGGATATAAAGAGTATATTAATGTAGAATGAAAACTGTGTTAGGATGACAAAACTTTCCGATGCTGCACGGGTGCTAGCCAGCTTCTGGACGACTTGTAGTGATGCAACCACAAATATGGGTTCTGCTTACATGATCCTTCTAGAGTTGGAGCATGATGTTTGGGGTTTGTGGTTTGGTTTTCTCTTAAAAAGTAAGCCAGCTCCAGGTAACTCTTGATGGTTTGGGGTCACTCATTCTTTCTTTTGGAAGAACAGTTCAGGGTGCTCATAATTCAGCATTTATTGAAACTAGAGTAAACCCATTGTTTGTTCAGTGCTATGCCAATTCAGTATTCTGACTAGTTTGCTCTGTATTTCTGTGGGGAAAAAACAAACAAACAAAAAGTTGAGCAACTGAACAGCAGTATAGTTGTAGCTCTTAGTTTTATGCTAATGCTGAAAACTCTAAAAGGAGTCAGGTACATATGTGCTTTTCCTTATTGTTTTTGTTTTTCTGAAGTATTTTCAAAAGAAATTTACTTTTGAGGTCCATCAAACTACACAAAGAACTCTTAAAAGCTATGAAATAAGTATCAAAACCAGAAATGTGATCTTAACTGCATAACTATACATATGATGCAAGTTATCTGCCAAATATTAGTAAATACAGATGTATTCAGATCTGATCTGTATGGGGAGCAATATTGTGATGCAGTTTTGGTAGCATACTAGTGATATTTCTGTAACTAATAGGTAATAATAATGAAAAGTTAACAAAATACTATACCTATGTAATCTGAATCTGTATCTATCTTTTAACTAGTCTGTTGGGGTTTTTTTGTAGACTAACCTATTCAATGACTCTAGTACAAGTATGTAGAGATGAGTAAGTTTTGCTAATAAAGCATTAGTTATCAGTAACCCACATCTTGTAGGCTGTTGAAAAAAAAAAAAAAGACTGTTGCAGGGAACCTCAAAACTGCAGACACAAGACGATACAAGCGTCCTAAGGGAATGAGGGTAAATCACAAATGATTAACTGTGTGTCACTTAAATTCAGCCTTAATAGCCTGATAGGAGAGGTAGTAGGGCATACGTAATCATGATATGATTGAAATCACTAAAGCTTTCCTTGGTCCTGGTTTCTTCCACTGGGCTGAAGGGACATATAAAAATACTATGAGAAAATATATTTCTGAGATAGTCTTCCCCGAACATCTCATCAGATGTCTCTAATGTGTCGAGTCTCATTATATGTTCTGATATAGTATCTCATCATATGTTCTAATGTATTGAGTCCAGGAGACCCAGAAGTCAAGAGATTTTAGAGAAAAAAAAAGAGTTGGAGAGCACATAGCTGGAGATTTAGAACCTCAAACCCAGGCCTTGAGACTAAAGAGGATCAATGGAGGTCTTCCATCTAAGTATTTCATATTACTTAGCATAACAAGAGAAACTTTTAAGCAGCCAGGACATCTCTTGTCATTCTCTTTTGCAGAAGAGTAGTTTCTGCAAGACTGTGAGGTTCTGAGATTTGTCTACTTGGAAATTATTTTTCTGGCTCAAACTATATGATGAGTCAGGCCTGGCAATGGTTCTAGATCATATTGATGTCTTCAAAACAGGACCAGTATTAAAAGCAGAAGCAGCTTCATTTTGATGTGTGGCTTTCTTTTGAAACTGCCAGTGTGATCATGGGATGTGCATATAGCAGCTAAATGTTAGACTGTCACATGGCAAAGTAGGAAAGATTCAAAATGCTATGTAGTGTAATGCAGTGCAGTTCTAGATAAGGCTTATTTATCAAGCCAGCCACTTTGAGCCACCTGTCCTAGAGAACCTGAATGACTCTTTATCAGGGACTGTAGTGATAGGATCAGGCATAACGGTTTTAAACGGAAAGAGGGTAGATTTAGGACAGATATTAGGAAGAAATTCTTTACTTTGAGGGTGGTGAGACACTGGAACAGGCTGCCCAGAGAAGCTGTGGATGCCCATTCCCTGGAATTGTTCAAGGCCAGGTTGGACAAGGCTTTGAGCAACCTAGTTTAGTGGAAGGTGTTGCTGCCTGTTGCAGTGGGGTTGGAACTAGATGATCTTCAACATCCCTTCCAACTCTAATCATTTGATTATTCTATGATTCTATGACTCTTCAAAACAGGTATCAAGGCATTGTAAATGTAGACACTATGATTAACAGGGTAGTGTGCTGCAAGTTTTGTAAAATAGTCCTTCATATTGATGCAAGCCTATGAAAGTGTTGGCTTACTATCATAGTCCCAGAGGCTGCAGAGAAATGTGAGGTAGAGCATGACAATTACTCAGTTAAATCTATCAATGATTGAGGACATTTATAAATAATGGACCATTAGTGATGACAGAGATATGACTTGTTCGTGCTGAAACAGCACATGATGAGAACAATAAGCATAATGGCAAAAAGCTTTTACAATCAGACATCAAATGACTAAGGACCATTTCACTTGTTACCAATATTAATAATGTCAATAACAATACTCGTAGACATGAGAAGGTTCAGAAGGTTTTGAAGGATTACGTCCCAGGGCTATGACTAACAGTATGTAACTCTGATTCCTTCCTTCCTTCCTTCCTTCCTTCCTTCCTTCCTTCCTTCCTTCCTTCCTTCCTTCCTTCCTTCCTTCCTTTCCTTTCCTTTCCTTTCCTTTCCTTTCCTTTCCTTTCCTTTCTTTTCCTGTGTTTCATTGGGCTAATAAAAGCAAAACTTGCTCTGACAGAAACCATTTTCAAAATTAAAAATAATTCTATTTGGATTTTCACCTCTGTAAAAAATATAAACCAATGCATTAGGTGTGGAAAAGACAGAATATGAAGTCTAGCTAGTATTCTTTACATCACAAATAACATTGAAAATATATCTATAGAATTATTTAAAAAAAAGAAAAGAAAAAAAAAAGAAAAAAAGAAAAAGGAATAAAATGATCACATTAAATTTGTGTTTTGGTTTTAGATCCCATCCATGTACTGGACCAAAGTAATGCTAGCTGTAGCGTTAACCGTAGGGTCACTAATGACGCATTTATAGTATTGATCACATAATACACTGCAATAAGCAGGATTAAACAGATAGAAATTAGTGTTCTTTTAAATGTCAGAATATTAGTTATTCAAATTTACAATGACTTGAATGCTAAATTCAGCCAAGAGCTTTGAATTTATCACAGATGAAGTTATTCCTTCTTATGTTTAACTTCATTCCCAATGTAATTTAATTAAATCATCTTCTTTCCCTCTCCTTTTTAAGGCCAGAAGACTGCTTAAATAGGAATTATTTAAATGATAAGACTGCAATTTAAGATATCTAATTAAAATGCAGAATTGTGCAGATAAATAAAGCAGAAAGTGATCTCGCCAGAATCCTCAGCTGATTCATAAGTTCTAGCTACATTATGAGCATTTTACAGGAAAGAAGCAGTACTTTGTCTTTCTGACAGCAAAGGTTAGACTGACCATTAAAACAGCAGCCAGGATGCATGCCAGGAACAACTTTGTTTAGCATGTGTTTAAAAAACCCAGAAGATAAAAGCCACCACCTACTATCTCAATGACAGCAGTCCAGCAAGGAAGGTGATCTGTATTTCGAGGACTAACCCTTCAGGAAATGAGAAATTTCTAGTCTTCAAAAAGTAGTGAAGACATATACTCATATTGCACTTCTATACTGGAGCCATTCTGAATTCTGTTTTTTTCACAGTTGTGCAGTTATGGAAGCATCAGCTGTCCATGAAATGTATTTTACCCTTTCATTAGATGTAAGTATGGACTAGATTTTTTAAAAAAAATAATAGTCTTAGCAGCATCCTCCTATTGTTTTGGTTTTGGTTTTTTTCAAACCAAAGACATTCTTCCATTTTAATTTGAATGAAGAGGAGGATCGGACGTGTTAGATGGTTATCTAAGTATTTTAGGTCACCACAATGTCTTTTTTCATATGCTTTATAAGAAACACAACACGAACCACACAACCAAAAGCAACAGAAATTACTGAAAATGCCTTTGCAGGGGAAGAGTGAGAGAGTAGATTTGTTTATGGCTTCTTTTTCTGTGTGAAATTAGAAAGAAACTTTGGAGTTAAGCAATTGACAACAATGAAAGTAGTTTTTATTTAGCTTAAAATACATAATAATAATAATAAACCTTATTTAAGATGAGACAAATAGGACAATTTGACCCTTGGTAACGAATAATGATAGCCTTTTAAAAATAAAAGATTTTTTGTTACTTTCTTCCTTCCCCAAATATTTAACAAATGTATCAAGAAATAACTTACTGACTCAACAACAGAGTTTTATTTTTCTTGTCAGAGAAAGTATTCATTACAATGTTATTAAGAAAAAAATATTAGTTTCAGTGGACTTTTATTTGAAGACTTTGGTTTGTTTTACAAAAATATAATCCACTGGTATTGAAACAGTTCCACAGCTGCTCTTTTTAAAATAATTGATGAAGAATACTTCAAAGAACCTAAATGTTGCTCTTGTTTCTGCTTATGCACAGGATAGGAATGACAGAAATGATAGGAATGATAGATGCTTTCTTTACGCTCAAATGTATTCTTCCAGATAAATAGAAATCACTGAAAAGTTCTGTCAATATGGCCATAGGAGTTTCCGATTTATCTCTTGAGAGGAGAATTTTCTGGCTGTTTGGGGTTGTCTAATGCTTCTCATTACATGTGTTACATGTCACAAATTGTCGTTTTAAACCAAATTAAACCCTCCATTTAAGTGAGCACAAAACCTTTCACTGACAGGAGATGCTTCTGTGTACATTATGAAGCGAAACTGAACTTCCACATGTCAATGCAGACAAGCCATATATGGATAACATTTTTCAGTCTCGGTACTCTTTTTTGTTTTTATCTGGTGTTATGCAAAATTAGAATTTTAAATTCTGAATGTAAAATGTGTTTCACCTGCAGGTTACCTTCATCATCTAGAATTTTAATTCAGTTCTGGCTAGTGTTTGAAGCTATTCTCTTATAATAATGAGTTTAATGGGCATATTTTCTTTGATTTCATTTTATCCCAAAATTAAAGAGTGGTTTCCAAAAATACGGTTGAAGCTGAATAACCAGTATGTTAAATACCAACCCAATATAAGACTTAAAAGTCTATATATTATGAAATATTCTTTGAAAACAGCTGTAATTACAGATCACTTATACTGAGATTCTTTCCTTCCTACTTTTCACTTTAACTAGCTTTAAAGAGAAAATAATACCCAAAATTTAAATTGTAATTCCTGTAGTACATTCATAAAATGCAATAGAGCATAAATGCAAAGAGCATTATTATGATTACTACAGTATAATCAAGTTCACTTACTCTAATTCTCATGAAATGTTCAGGTTAAAGTTTTCGAAAAGGTTTTCAAGCTTGCAGCAAATACTGCAATCTAACACATAAGTCATAAAGGAGAAGGTATTGGAATTCTCTTTGATTTTCACATCAGCAACACATGTAGAATACCAACTTCAACAGCACAAGCTTAATATTTATTAAAGACTCCTCAGGATACACTGGAAGTAGTTGTGTTTGAATAATTTAAGGTATTAGGACTTTTAGAATTACCATTCCACATGAACTAAAACTGTTATTAAAAAAAAATTTAATCATAGGTAGCTGCCATTTTTGTAAGATAAAATTGAAATTTGCTGAAATTTTGGGGTGATTTCATTTATGTATTTTATTTTAATTAATTTTAACATCTTCTTACTCCAGTTCAGAAGACAAAGTTATACAGAAGGTTGACATCGATTAATTAATTGTAAGTTTATTTCAAAAAATGTTATATAAAGAAAAATCAAAATCTCTAAAACTGGATGCACAGGAAAATAGTGTATGCATATAATATAATTTTAAATGATATTTATAATTAAAGTTGATAATTTGGCAAGAGCCTTGATCTAACAGTTTCTAAATCCATCTTTTTTAATATTCACCACAAGATTATGCATGTAGCTGCTAGAGTTGGCGGGTACTTAGCCCACTTTTTGTAACTGCAGTAGACTTTACAGTAATTCTGCTTATGTTCCACTGATTAATTTTACTTACTTCATAAATCTTTGGAAAAATACTTTAAAGGAAAAATTTTAAAATTGCAAAATTACAGCTGTAGACATCATGAACTATAGCTATCGAGCCAGATCCTTATACTTGTAGCAAAGCCTTAATACCTGTGAGGACTGCTCATATCATAGATATACTAAAGTATACTGCAGAACTCAATAAGAATGTCCTTTATAAGGACCAGTTTAATCTGTTTAATGTTTGTATACCTTAACTGTGCCATGGTTCTCTCCCAAAATCTGTCACTGGGTCTTTGGGTGAACGGAGAAGAGCTACTTTTTCATATGCACTTCTATGTAATGGCAGCTCTAGCACATGGAGGGTTTAGCCATCTTCCACCAAATGACTGTAAGATCTCACTATGTATGGCCACTCCAGGGCTTCATGTTTCAAAGACTGAAGGGAAATGATATGTCAGAAATTACAAATAAAATCATTAACACATGTAGAAATTTTTCTCTATAATAAACTATACTATTTAACGTAGCCGTCTTGTTAAGCCTCTGAAATGATGTAGGATAAGCTTTCATTGGGAAAAATAAATATCTTGAATTTCTAATAAGCAAAACAATGACAGGTTCATTTTGATTCAAATTTCATCTCTGATTCACTGCTCAAGATTTTTTCCTGCAGTAGCTCTACTGAAGTTAGCAAAACTATGTGACTAATAAATGTGAGTCACTGAATTGGGGTAATACTAATGGCCCTTCACTGGCAGCCTGGACTCTAAGATCCAAGCCTGCTGGCCACAAAAGCTTCTGTGCTTTCTTTACAATCAAGTAACATGATTGTCAACGTATTATGACAATGAGCTCTCTGTGTTCCTTTTAAGGGTTTTGTTGGGTTTTTTTCCTTGGGTTTTGGTTTTGTTTTTTTTCACCTACAGGACTGCGTATCTTTGTTCTCTGAGGATAATATTACAAGAATGATAGCAAAGACAAAAGACATACCATACTGATAGATACTGACAGTTTGTTTTTGAAAAGACAGCTAGTTTATAATAGAAAATGAACATTAAAATTTACAAGTTAAGAATGAATTGTAATTTTTTCTACATAAAATTGTTTCTTGTCTAAATAGCTCTTCAGAACATAACACTGAATAGCTTGAAAACTCCTAAATTTGTTGTCAAAAATTTATCCAATTATCTATGATCTCACTAGTTAGTCTACCTCAGTACCCAAGCTGAACTACAGTCCATTAACTGTAATATCACAACAGACATAAGGTGATCATTACTGATGATCTTGCTGAACTTCTTTGTATGGAATGTTAGAAATTGGCACAGCTTGATCTTAAATGCAGTCTTTGAATATACATGGACTTACTTGGGCATACCATTGCCCTCTAGCCTTTGATGCACTTCTCCTGTGTAATTCTGAAACCTACAAATCACTCTTTAGTAGTGTTGGAGTAAATCGCCCCCCTGTAACAACAACATTCATGCATTGATATGCAAACACCATTACCATGTAATTTCAAGCCTGGTCCTGGAGTTAATAACAATGGAGAAAGAAGACAGGAAAATCTAGTCTAGAACAGCATGCGAAGATTAGTGGGAAGTGATAGTAGGCAGAGACAGTATAATTCATGCAAGTTTTTTTAACCAACCCTTGTTTGGTTTTAATGTATCTTTTGAAGTAAAGTGTGGTGAATTAACTTCAGCCAGCAGCAAAGCAGCACACAGCTGCTCACTCACACGTCCCCCCAGCAGGTGACCCAAAACATACAGAAAACAAAATGGACGTCAGGATTGTTTTAAATAATCTCACTAACACAATATTGAAAATTAAACACAAGTTTCCTAAGCCTGCTCAGTATAAACTCTTGTCCAGACACAGCATGCCACTGAAGGCTCGTTTTAGATTTCTTCCCTAGCACAACCTGGGTTGTTTTCTGGATGCAGTTTCCCAGTTTAGAAAGAGGATCTACTTTCCACTCTTCCCTGACTGTATTACCCACCATTTGGCTGCATGGAAACACATTACTGAAAACTGGCTAAAGCTTTGGGATAGCTCCAGATGGGTTCTGAAATTATCCCCACCTCACCCCCCCACCCCACCCCCTCACCCCCAGTTTTATTTGAATGGCTGTAGTTGCTTCTATAAATGCAAAATTGTATGTGTGCATACATGTACACTTTGTGTAGCAAGTCGAATGAGGGTATTTTTTACTGACTCCAAGCTTGAATTTCATTGAAATCTCTCTTGCTCTGTTAGAGGTTAAGCTGTTACATGGTCCCATGCAGGTAGAGGGCAGAAACTACGGTCTGCTTGCACCATAGTTTGCCACCAGACTAACTCTGTCTAGGTCGGAAGGGTGAAAGAGTGTTTCTTCAACTAATCTTTTGATAGCTGGTGGGGATGCCTGAAGCAAGGAAAACAGAAGAAGAAAAGGAAAACATGATAATTTCCAAAGTTTCAAAACACTTTCAGTACATGTTCACACACCAAAAAAAACCCCCCAAAAATCTTTTTCTCTTAATCCAATGGTTAGTCTTCTAAACAATTGCATTTTAGAGGCTTCTAGCTCTACTCAGCTGGGAGATGCCAGAGGATTTGGACTTTTAAAATTCTTATGAGCATGGCTACTGAGTATGTGGTACTATTTTCTACAGCTGCTGTATATGGTAATGCAACAATGAAGATCTTTTTAATAGGCAAGAGAGTTTTCAAAGAGCTGAAGTTCAAATACAGACTGAAAGTACTTTTTTTTCTCTCCTCCTGATTAAAAAGACCCAGTAAAAAAAAAATCCCAAACTAATCTTTGCAACACTGAGTGAAGGGCACCAGAATATTGAGGAAAAACCTCAATTCATTGCAGGGTGGTGACTGAAATTAGACTTTTAATACCCATGCGTAGGCACCTAATAAGCCATTTATTTTTTGAAATACTGAATAAAGTTGGTATAAAAAAGCCTGGCTGAAAGAAATAAGTTGAGAGAGATTTGAGATTTTCTTCAAGATATTCAGATGTAATAGCTGGCTCCAGACATATTGTGATAGTTATCAAGTGGATGGCTAATGAAAAATTAACTTGATGAAGGGAAATTAATAAGAAATACGTAAGAAGTTGTAGCAGATGGAAGAAAAAAACAAGAAAAAAGGAAAACATTTACTTTATTTCGAAGATGTTGAAGTTGGAAATTTTTTGTCTCCCATAATAGTAAATAGTTAACCCATAAATGTAGAGAGTGATATTCATCGATGTTCAGCTTATGATCCTATTTTACACTGTCTAATTCTGCTGTATTTCCCTTTAAGTCATATCAACTACAGTCATATTAACCTACAGTTAATTGCAATGGTTTCCTAAAGCAGCTGGCTGTGAAAGATGGGAAAACTGCTTCCCATGCTGCAGTTACCTCATCTCCAAAATTCACGAGATCTACATCCTGGCAGTTATGCAGTTTTCTAGCAGAAAAGTTACTCTGAGCTATATAATTTATCGCCCACACAAATAAGTATAATTTACACACTACAAGCTAAGCATCTAATTCTCACCTTCTTCCGTCTTCTACCTTTTTCTCTTGATGCCAATCATTCACACCACAGAGAAACCCATTAACTTGAGTTGAGCTTAGCCTACAGGCAGTGCACACAGGAGGTTTTCCAACCTGTGTAAAAGGATGAATCCCTTTTATGACATTGAAATCTTGCCTTTTGAATTAAAGGAAGTCAAGAGACAGGAAACAGAGAGCTGGTCATGTTTCTTTCATCAGACAAAATGAGATTATATTGCATTTTAAAAGTGTATAGGATGCAGAATTGAACTGTGGATGCTTGAAAAAAGGAATCCTGATTTCATTTGACCTAAGAAAGCTGCCTCAGGGTATCTTGTAATGGATTGGTGGGAAAGACAGCTTCTCCCCATCCGCTGCGGTGACTTTTCAAAACCTGCTTTTCTGTCTTTGAGTGCAAGAGAGTGCAAGGAATTGAGGAAGAGCTGGGATATCTATAAGGAGCTTATCTTGTAGTGTGAGTTTGTTCTCTCATCATCAAAAACCTTTTGAAAAGCCTCATCAGCATGCCCTCATCAACAATTTTACGACCTCTCCCTCTTGTATGGTTGTTATTTTCTGCATCAGGAAGAGTTTGATGCTATGAACCTAGTCACCACCCTGTGATTCATCCTAACGTTAGCAAGTTCAGAGCCTGTGGATCTGACTTCTCTTTATTTTAACTGCTCCATGCACAGCTCCTCTGACAGCCATTGCCCAGCACCGTTCTACATCTCTTCTTGAAGTCTTGTAACAATCAGAAATTTCCTACCATTTCACTGACTTCCCAAGACAGCTGGGCCCAAAAGCTGTTCTTGATACTGAATTTGTTGATGAAGTTTTTAGATGGCGCATTTGTGGTCCATCCTTTTCTCAGAGAGTGCTTTTAAAGAGGGATGTAGTAAGAGTGGGGAGATGCCTGTGACTTCCCGTTCTTCAGCCACTTCTCCTGTATTATATTTGGCTTGTAACACTTTGAATGCATCTTCATACCTGTTTCTTATACCACCACCATCATCAAAGTGTTGTGAATGTCATTTGTGAGACTCTTCCCTGCTGATAGTGATGGACAACACCAAGGAACGATTCTCTTCTGATCAGCTTTGCCATTCCAGATTCAGTAACAGAACAGACAGGCATTATATATTATGATATATTGTGGCCTTGATCTGGCACACAAGGCACGGTAAGCTGTTTTAACTGTGAGATTGGTACTTCCTCTTTGGATTTTGCTGCTTCCTTAGGCTTGCCTTATATCAGGGTTGTTGGAAGCAGGGAGAGTACCTGTGTGCACAACAAAAGGGTACTGAAAGTTGTTGAGTGTAGCACTGAGCAGGAGGGAAAATGCAGAGGATACTGTGAGAAGAGTGCCATGTCCTGCAAATCTGCTGTGGCTAAGGACCCAGGAAAGTCTACAAGGGAGATCCATCCTTTGAGATGAAGACTTAGATGTCTGAAGTGTAACATGAAGCCGTACAGCCTGGGAGAGACACTGCAGATAAAAATCCCAAATATCTGTTCTCTAACTACTCAGCTTAGGAGAGATGAGTCTAAATTGACACAATCCAACTTGCAGTCATCATTAGTTGAATCACCTGAGATAATTCTGTTCTGCTTTCTCTGCATTTATGTATTTTGTACTAACTTTCCATTACAGAAATCTGCTTATCTACATGTGATTTCTAAATTACTCCTGCATACATATCATTGTCTAGTGACAGGTGATAATGCTTTACATTCCCCACTCTTTAACTTCCATATAGCCGTCTTGACCTCTTGCTGCGGAAGTGGAATTAATAGTATGTAGACTTTTGTCAGCCCACTTCACGGTGAAGTACTCTGTTTCACACACTGAAAGAAAAGACACTCAGCACCCAAGTTCCAGGACTCCCTGAGGTGTCTTAGATATGTACCGTCCAATATTAACACATGCTGTGGTACTGAAGTTTAAGTTCACTACCTGTTTAAGCTCATGCCATTCACTTTGTATTATCAAAACAAAAAGATTTTAAAAATAATAAAAAATGAACACGTGAGAAACATAGTTTGCACCCATGCCATAACTTCATGAAAGACTATGAGTAACTAAAGACATCCAAGGACAGGGAATAGAACTGCCTTTATTTGTTTTAGGGCAATTGATATGCTAAAGCATTGAAACTACCACAGAAATACTTGCATTATAAAGTAATGAAGAAAGAATGCCCAACAAACAAGTCGGCACCTATTGTGCAAGATTTCTCTGAAGAGCTGCTTTTTTTAAGCTCTTCTTATATTTAAACACCTGTATGAAGTAGTCTCTGTTTGCAATTACAGGATGTTAATTTCCATTTTAGTAGGTGTGATACCATTCTGGATGCTAGTGGTTGCTGCTTAGACAAATTCAAGGATATCAAGCAAGAAGCTTTTCGATGAGTTGCATCAGAGTCAGGCTTGAAGTAGGTGTCTATACAATGAAACCAAAGCTGATTTTATTACAAAATGTAAATTATGGAAAAATGTTTGTATCAAATTACATAAGAAAGTCCATAATAATGTTTTAAATTCTCTGTCTGTATGACTATGCATCTTTTTTTCCTTACATGACTAATATTTATCTTTTGACTTCCATATAGATTCTTTTCTTGCCTGTGTAAGACAGATATGTTATTCAAGACCATACACTGTTTGCTTTATAAAATCCTCTAAATCCAAGCAGATAAAGATTTCTCCTTCAGTCATTCAATTATACTTGATTTGATTGCATTAGCACAATTAACCCCTTAACATTGCAAAATACATGGAACCGAAGTACCTTTATTTTCAAAGGAATATATGAATAGATGTTGAGTTTTTTATAGTCCTTCTATTCCTCATAAGGAAACAGTATTACGGTTTCATAGTGACTGCACTGAAATAGATTTTTTACTAAAATAAAGAACAGTTCTTGACCTCAGGCACAGCCTCTAATATTATGTTTTGTGGTATAACTAAACATAAGAAAATAAAAAATAAAAAACCCACAACGGCTTCCATTTCAATGCAATACTAAAAAATGAAAGCATAAGCAGGTTTGCTCATTTAACAAAATATTTGAAACAATTCATATTATCTTTTTACTAATGCATCACTTCCCAGTTTTGGGGTTGTGAACATGAGGAAGAAATGTACTCTTATTTAATTGCAATATTCGAAGAGCTTGGGCTTCCTTATGCTAAGATCCTCATAATCTAATAAAAGACAGTCCAGAGTTAAATCTGACCTAAACACATATCACAGAGCAGGATAAAAAGAGAAATCAGTGTACAGACAAAGGAAATTAAATTTCTCCATAGCATCTGTAAGCAGCAGAACTAGATGTAAAGTTTCCTTAGATTATCATGGCCACCACTTGTCTGTAATTAGTAAAAAAAAAAAGCTCAGAGGAACTCAGAAAACTTTTTTGATTTGGTTTTTTTTTTGATTCATTTATGTAAATTATATTTATAGGGGTAATGTCGGTTTAGGTGCAGTTAGATTAACTTCAGTATAATTTTCTATTTAAATGTTATTCATTATCAGATAGAAACTTAGTCATCTATCTGAAAGCTTTTGTTGTCTCATTAAGCTTGATTGTGAATGCTTTAGGATCTCATAAGTGACATTAAGACTTCTAATACTATACTGGAATAGGAAAGCACTTTGCAAAGTTAAAAAATTTGCTTTAAAAACAGAATTTAGGTTTGTATACCAAGACTGTAAAGAACATAAATGTGACATTAATTTTGTGTGATATATTAAATGAATGGAACTTCTCAAATCAAAGTAATACAGGAAAATCATAAAGTACAGTAGTCAGTAGTTTTCAAAGAGAAAAAAAAGCACAATATATATTTTTCATAGAGACAGATAAAAATGCAGAACTGAATGCTGGAAGCTTCCTGTATGCTTACCTACATAGCTCCTTCAAAGTAAAAAGATAAAATTCTCCAGGTGCATGGTTATGTCACATATGCTCCAGTCCTGACATGGCTGAGTGTCCGATTAGGATCCTGAAATTCTATTTCAAAGTACTGGGTTTTAGACATTTCAGAGGGAGATGCAAAACTTTCACCTTTGGGAGTTTCATGCTGGGGATCTCAGAGCTGGGTTCTTTAGTGATTGTATCCCAGAGAACATGCACTTACTCTTTTTTTTCAGTGACAATAATGACAGTCAGCTATTTAACAGCTTTAGCATTGCCCAAAACCAATATGCAGGAGAAGAATGATGCAACTTATTCAGTTATGGTGAATAAAATAAGATGTGAAGAAGACAGTTAACATAAAGATGTATGGCACCTCCCTGTATAACAGATTATGAAAAAAAGTATTAAATAGTTGAAAACTTTTACTTGTTTCTGTAAACTGCATTCTTTATTTTCCTTATGGGTGGAGGGCAGTAAGAAAGGAGAGCTACTGACCTTCTGCACATATTAGCACGCTGCAAGACTTTGTGTACATAATTGGCTGAATAGGAACCTCCGGTATTATTCTAAATGTCACAGGCCTTATAATCTGAATTAAGTACCTTAAGGCTGAATTGTTCATCACTGAAATACAAATAAGCCCTCGAGAGTTGCAAGCATGTGATTCCGTTGCTAAAAATGTAAAACAGAAGGCATATTAGAAGGGCTCATACATAATAATGGGTAAAGGACAGCATAGTCAATTTAATCTAAATTTCTGCATTAAATGGCTTATTGTAATGAAGTTATTTCTATTATGACAGATAAAAGTGATTGCATATAAATAATGCTATATGTTCAATATTTATTATTCATGTCTGACATATGCATATTGAAAGACAATTGTACATTCTAATCCCTTGTGGCAACATCTAAAAGTGTTATAAATTAATAACTCACAAATTGTCATACAAATTAAAAGCAATCATACACGTTAGTCTCTTGACTTATAGCTGGACTTTGCAGGCTGTAGACATTGTCAGTTACGATAATCCTCAGTAAGTCTTTCTGTTTAATTACGAACCCTCTTGTATGCATATGATTTAATAATTCATGCAAACTACCATGCTGTTTGTTGTGATAAAATTTTTATCTATGCACACTGGGAACAGATGAGGAGTAGTATTAGTGCTCAGTTTATTCTTTCCCAATAGTTCATGACATTTACATTGGTCTCCTGTGATCATTAATATGCCAATCCAACAGTTATTTTCAACCATCCTTTTGGATGATTGGCACACTGTCTGCAAAAATCCTTTTTCATAAATTGAAGCCAGCAATATCCCAATGCTTCTCTGGATGGTATTGAATTTGTGATGAAGTCCAATTTATTGGTCAGCTGCGCACAGATACTTTTTGTTTATTCCTTACTAGATGGCAGTCTTAGGAGCCAACATCAAAACTGGTATAATTTGGGTACTGATGCTCAATAAATGGTCTTTATCATACAAATACAGGAGGAATACATTAAGTGCTAAGCAAAATGATGAAGACCAGTTGATTTATTCAGTCTGGCCTCTATTTTTATTGGAAAGAGTTTCCATTCCAAAAACTTTTAAGAGAATCAGGGTCTCCTCCTTCACAGAAAAAAATTATGCCTTTTTTATCTGTTTATGATGGAATCTTTTTTTTAAAAGTCTAATCATATACAAATGTGTTTGTTACTTAATATCCCCAGTCTAAGAAAACCAATAGGTACTTGGAATATGAATAGCTGGGAGGCTAGAAAAACTAATCAAATAAATCAAGAGTGCCTGTGCATGGGTGTCTGTGTTCTATCTGCAGGACTGGCATCTGCATAAGAAGAAAACCCACAAAGAAATATACATTAAAAAAAAATGTCTTCATGAACAATACCCACACATTTAATAGTGGTATAATACATGTAATATGTTAAATAATGGGCCAATAACTGGGAGGGCAGAGAAAGAAATTAAAGCCACTAAAGTAACCTTCAATTTAATAGAAGGCTAGGAAATTTTTTTCTAAATCAATACAGATTTTTTTTTAATTTTATGAATTTCGTGACATACCAGTGGAGAGAAGAAAAATGATGAATTTGTGGAAAAAAGTATAGCATAATATGGTACAATAATAATAAGACTGAAGATATGAGCTGTAACTCATTTCTGTCACATTAGCAGCTAATTTTTGGATCCAAAATATACAACATTATGGAAATCACAAAAATTCCACTGAAGTCTGCTAACCTTTAGTGAACCTCATTCAAGAAAAACTAGGCGGCCATTATCACAAATTATCTTCAAAACCAAAGAGTGTCATTGCACAGTAGAAGAAGTCTCTGCAAGTGAACCAGGTTCTTAGGGTTTTTTGTGTGCAGTGCTGTGGTGTCATAATGCAGTAGCAAATGGACAAAATAAATTGTTCACTAGCCAAAATGCAAATAAATGAATACCAAACTTGCCCTCAGATGAACTATTACAAGAATTACTCATTTGTGCAAACTGAAGCAAACACTTTATTTCCAAAAGTGAAATCTGAGTTCCGTTTGAAAATATTATCATTAACAGGTTTCTTCTGACTGTCCTTACTCAAGTGGAAAGAGATAACAACAATTTAAATACAAAATGAAGGGAAATACTACTCTTTCCTACCCTCTGAAAAACTCAAGGCATCTCTATCATACTTCTGTTTAATATATCTCAGGTAGATGAGTTGTAGAGGAGCTCAGTGACAGAAGAATTATTTTTTATCTGTCTGAAACACAAAACCATGGACAAAGGCCAGAGAAGAGGCCACCTCTTTCCTTCCTTCCTTCCTTCCTTCCTTCCTTCCTTCCTTCCTTCCTTCCTTCCTTCCTTCCTTCCTTCCTTCCTTCCTT
>VFFE01009145.1:744381-948564 GCA_008921705.1 Burhinus oedicnemus | reverse complement strand
CAGCCACCCCTTCCAGTTTTGTGTCACCAGCAAACTTGCTGGTGGCACACTCTATCCCTTCATCCAGGTCACTGAGGAATATGTTGAAAAGGACTGGACACAGGACTGACCCCTGGGGAGCACCACTTGTCACAGACCTCCAGCTAAACTCTGTGCCACTCATCACAACCCTCTGAGCTCTATCTGCCAGGCAATTTTCAATCCACCCCACTGTCCATTCATCCAACCCACACTTCCTAAGCTTGCCTATGAGGATGCTGTAGGAGACAGTGTCAAAAGCCTTGCTGAAGTCAAGGTAGACAACAGCCACTGCCCTCCCCTCATCTATCCGTCCAGTCACGCCATAGTAGAAGGCTATCAGATTAGTCAGACATGACTTCCCCTTGGTGAATCCATGTTGGCTACTTCTGATAACCTTCTTTTCCTCCAGATGCTTTGAGATGACGCCCAGAACGAGCTGTTTCATCATCTTTTCAGGGATGGAGGTGAGGCTGACTGGCCTGTAGTTTCCCGGGTCTTCATTCTTGCCCTTTTTGAAGACTGGAGTGACATTGACTTTCCTTTAGTCTTCAGGCACCTCACCTGTTCTCCAGGACCTTTCAAAGATGATGGAGAGCGGCCCAGCAATGACTTCTGCCGGCTCCCTTAGCACTCTCGGGTGCATCCCATCAGGACCCATGGACTTGTGGATGTCCAGTGTACTTAACTGATCTCTAACTTGATCTTCCTCAATCAAGGGAAAGTCGTCCTTCCTCCAGACTTTCTCTGTTGCCTGTAAAGTCTGGGACTTCTGAGGGTTGGCCTGAGCAGTAAAGACTGAAGCAAAGAAGGCATTCAGTAACTCCGCCTTCTCTGCATCATCTGTCACCATGGCCCCTGTTTCATTCAATAGTGGGCCCACATTTTCTCTAGTTTTCCTTTTGCCTCTGATGTACTTGAAGAAACCCTTCCTGTTGACCTTGATATCCCTTGCCAGATTTAATTCCAAGGAGGCCTTGGCTTTTCTTGTTTCATCCCTGCGTACTCTGGCAGCATTCTTGTAGTCTTCCCAAGTGGTCAGTCCCTTCTTCCACTTACTGTAAACTTTCTTCTTCCAGTTGAGCTTTTTCAGAGGCTCCCTGCTCAACCATGCAGGTCTCCTGCTTCCCTTGCCTGATTTCTTGTTCTTAGGGATGCCCCGATCCTGAGCTTAGAGGAAGTGATACCTGAATATCAACCAGCTCTCTCTTTATTCCATCTGAAATTTTGACCATAGATATTAGATGCTGTAAGAAAGTGTATCAGGAAGCTTGCTTTACAAAGTTTAGGAGAATAGAATCTTTAGGGAACAGCAAGTGGTAAATTGAGAAACGGTCACAGACAGGATTTTATATGCTTCCCTCATGGACTGTATGAATGCTTATGTTCATGTTCTGCTTTCACAGACTCTTCTAATTGGATGGAGACAGTGCTAGATAGCTTCTGCATGGTATGGATCTTAATTTTTTTAACCCTTCCTATTAAGACTAAAATAGTATTCTTCTCTAAACTGTTCCTCACAGTGTTGTCAATCTTAAATTGATTACATGTGATATCTGTAAACTAAAAACCTTTATTTTCCCTGATTATTAAAATTTCCAGTAAAGAGAAGCAAAACACTTTTGTTAATTATCTTCAAAGTTCATTATTTTAATTCTTATAAATTATGTAGTGTCATGACTAGTATCATTTTATCTAAAAAACACTTATGTAAACCATAATCCAGTTTTAATGGAAGAAAAGTTTCAGTGTTGCTGCTAATTTTCTGCACATCTCTTTACAGCTACTATAGGATGAAGGATAACATCACATGGAGATGACTTCTGGAACTGTTTCATGCAACAAAAATGACCACAATTACAAACATTGTTTTTAATAAGTAATAGGAATATTACTGTTTTCCTCATTAAAATTTACCTTAAATTGCAAGAATTTTTGAAACTGTAGGAATTTTCAAGAGTGCTTGGCATTGTTCTAATGCAGCTCCCTTTGAAGAATCTGTTTGTAGAAAAACTTAATGACATGAAACGAAGAAAATTTCAGTTAATGATAGATGGTTTTAGATGTTTTTTTTATATTGACCTTATTTATTGATAATATTCTGCAAAATATTACTGTTAGGCCTTCATTAAAGTGATTGGGGATCTCCAATTACATAACCTTTTGTGAGGATTCTGTCCTAGTTCTGTAGACACAAGACGCTTAAATAGATTATGTCTACAGATTGTAAAGGAACCCTGTTCAAACTCATATCAAGATTATTTCTATTGTCATAATTCTCTTTCAAGTATTCCACAGGTTAATGAAATAAGTAGGTCTAACATGAAGTTTAAAACATTTTTTGCATGTTGATTATACTCACTCAACTCTCATTGACTCAAAGCCGTGAAAAGGGATGCAGATGTTTTTTTAAGGGAAGAATTACCCTAGACATAAGGTTAAGAACTAATTTTTACATCTTAAAAAGCACAAAATTAGGAGAATATTCTATGGTATAACTAAGAAGACATAATTACATGGCAACTCCGATCTGTAGATCCCAAAATCTTTGTGTGAAAATGAACCCTTCTGATTCAGATTTCCCTTCACTTTCCAAAGACCTACTTTCAAAATACTTATTAATTCCAATAAAGATAAAATCAAAACACCTTTGTGTACATTTGACCTGAAAGGAAGTATTAGAAACTCAGTGTAAATTTGCTTTAGTTTTCTAAAGTCACATTTAATATAATACATTTTCTATTACATAGCCATACAACCCTTTGTATGCCAATTAAGAACTTTATGTTTTTACAAGAAAGTTTTCTTTTTTTAACTGTAGTATTTTTATATCCTGTTCACAATGCCTTGTAGCACATTTGGACACACAGTTTTTGTAGCTAAATGCTTTGAGAATTTGGTAATGATGGAAAAATATATGCAAATTTTACTATCTGACTTAAAAATGTGGGAGTCTATAATAATCAGTTAACAAAGCACAGAACCTGAAAGAAAAGTGTATGATCAATCATCTACAACTGTGCATTCCTGTCTGTGTATATCTGTAAATTATTTCTTTTATGCACTATAACTCAATGTCCTGGTTTGAGGTAAAACAGGACCAATTTTGCTCAGTAACTACTTTTTAGCTAGGCCTCTTCTAACAGCATTTCCTCTTTCATCACACCTCTTTACCACAACATTATTTCTTACAATGTATTTTGTTTCTCCATCTCCTTTTTTGGTGTTTTTCTATACTTAAATCTTGCTGTATCATTCTAAAGCCCTTTTTAACCACTATTATTATAATATTTCTATCAGATTGAAAATGTCAGGTTCATACCCATCCTACTGTACTCTGTCATGCTACCCTTTTCAACCAACTCTAAGTGCAATCTGTCCAACCTAACTCTGATTGTAAATGCCATCTCACATCTGATTGCATGTTACATACATACAAATAACCCTGTTCACAAGATTTAAAAAAAAAAAAAAAAAAGATAGCCTGAAAACAACTTAATGTTTAATCAGAGGTAGATCCATAAATAGTAGGAAGGAATGCAGCATAACTTATTTTCATGTACAGCCTGCTTGGAAAGCATCTATGAACAATAACAGATAACAGGATTGGACTTTGAACTGTAATACTGATCCTGACACCAAGGCTTTTTGCTGCTTATTATGTGCTTGCTACTTGCTGTCTGCCATTTTTATTTCGATTGCAAGCTCTCTGAGACAGGCTTTGTACAACATGGATTAAATCAAGCTCTTCATTTCTTCTGGCTGCTCTAAATATGGATCTTAGAAGCCCTTACCAGTTCACCCACACCTGGCCTCCTAGACTGGTTTCAACTCTTTTTTCAAAAGCTGAGTTAAATAGGAAAAACAAGTGTACTGTGTGGCAGAAGCAGTCCACTATATCCAGCTGTTTTTATGTTATATTAAATTACTAATTTTAGTTTATATTATATTGTTATATTATATTACATAATTTTAAAAACGAAATCAGATTTTTTTACAAACTACTTAGACAAGTGTATCTCTACAGGCTGTACCCATTTTCTCGATATCATCTCATAATAAGTATTCTGTGTCCTTTTATAAAATTCTTGTATACCTTCAGACATCAAAGAAATGGGAAGCAGTGTCAGTGGAATGACACTTCAAAATTCTGTTTGAATCAACAGTCATTTAGTAACCAATATTTAGAACTAAAACTCCTCTAGGTCATTATTTCTCAAATATCTATTTTGATAATGTGGTTTAACCCCAGCAAGCAACTAGGAGCACGCAGCCACTTGCTTGCTTTCCTCAGCTGGGATGGGGGAGAGAACTGGAAGAGTACACGTGAGAAAAAACTTGTGGGTTGAGATAAAGGCAGTTTAATAGCTAGAGCAAAAGCTGCTCACACAAGCAAAGCAAAACAAGAAATTAATTCACTGCTTCCCACTGGCAGGCTGGTGTTCAGCCAACTCCAGGAAAGCAGGGATTCATCACACATAATGGTTACTTGGGAAGATAAATGCCATAACTCAGAACGTCCCCACCTTTCTTCTTCTTCCCCCAGCTTTATATACTGAGCATGATGTCGTATGGCATGGAACAACACTTTGGTCAGTTGGGGTCAGATGTCCCGACTGTGTCTCCTCCCAACTCTTTGTGCACTCCCAGCCTACTCGCTGGAGGGGTGGTGTGAGGAGCAGAAAAGACCTTGACTGCTTAGCAACAAGCAAAACCATCAGTGTTTTACCAACACTACTTTCAACTCAAATCCGAAACAGAGCACTATACCAGCTGTTAGTAAGAAAGTCAACTCTCTCAGCTGAAACCATGACAGGTAAATATGTAGATTTTGTAATGATATTCCAGGTTGAACTATCCTGTCTATATATGTCTATATCTTAGCATGGTCCCAGAGAAGCCCAGATGCATCTTTCCATGTGTGAGAATTATGCTCTTGCATCAAGACGTCGCATGGTATCCTGGGCTGCATTAGGCAAAGTATTGACAGCAGGTCAAGGGATGTGATCCTTTCCCTCTACTCAGCACTGGTGAGGCCACACTCAGAGCACTGTCTTCGATTCTGGTCTCCTCAGTGCAAGAGAAACATGGACATACTGGAGAGAATCCAGCGAAAGGCTACAAAGGTGATGAAGGGACTGGAGCATCTCTCCTACAAGGAAAGGCTGAGAGAGCTGGGACTGTTCAGCCTGGAGAAGAAAAGGCTCGGGGGGGGCATCTTATCAATATACATAAATACTTAAAGGGAAGGTGCAAAGAGGACTGAGCCAGGCTCTTTCCAGTGCTGCCCAGTGACAGGACCAGAGGCAACGGCCATAAACTAAAACACTTTTTTTCTTTTCTCTGTGCACAGATTTCCCAGAGATGTTGTGGAGTTTTCACCCTTGGAGATATTCAAAAGCTGTCTCGATATGGTCCAGGGCAACTGGTCTAGGTGTCCCTGCTTGAACAGTGGGGTTGGACAAGATGATTTTCCAACCTCAACCAATTTGTGATTCTGTGATTCTGTGATTCTGTGACATCTGACGTCCTTTTGGTCTGTTGCTGGGATAAATGGACAAGCTGCTGGAGACATGAAGAATGGTGTTTTGCCAGCATTCTCTTAGGTAATATTCGGGCGATTAAAAGCCTAGCTTTAAAGAAGAACAGGTCAGCCAGAATTTGTTCTGAAAATTTAACTTACAACAATAATCCAACGCTTTCAGAAACATTGGTGAGACACAGCTAGACCTTGATAGCCTATATAAATGTATACATTCCCTTATAATCAGGATTGTGGAGCCGGTTATGATTAACAAAATATTCATGTTAATGAAAAAACTTATAGAGACAGTGTTTTGGTCAATAAAGATATTCTATTTTACACTACCTGAGGATTTGACCCTGAGATGCATGAGATGTGTCATACCTTTTTTCTCAACTTTTTTTCACAATATAACTCAGTGGGGTAATTTAATTTTGACACTTATCTGGAGGTTGGAGAAACATTGAAACATTCATGGAACATAAAAAGCACCTCCAGAGTCCCTCATGTTCATATTTTGTCACCTGTACATTTTGTTTAATTTATAATCTTCCATAGGTGATGAACAATAATGAGAACAGCTTAGGTTTGCCAGAATCAATATGTGTGCTCTGTTAAGGGCCATGAATTACCAACAACATTTTCAACAATGAAACACAGCTTGTTTGACACATTTGTGTATCTTAAAAGCCAGCTGAACATATGAGGTTTTTCAGAAGATTCTTTAAAACCAAAACTGTAAAGTATGTTGATTTATGCCTCGCCTTGATACTGAAATGCATTATAATTATCCTAGACAAAGTTTTATGTGGCAACATACCCATTCCATAAGACATACCTCCAATGAGGCATTTTAGCCAACACAACCATTTGTCATAATATAAAATGTGTATGTATATATATTTACATTATGTATAACTATATCACATATGTTTGTTTATATAGAGGTATGTATATATGTCTGTATATGTGTGTGTATATATATCATATATATAAAGACATATGATATCATAGAATCACAGAATCATAGAATGGTTTAGGTTGGAAGGGGCCTTAAAGACCATCTAGTTCCAACCCCTTTGCCATGGGCAAGGACGCCTCCTACTAGACCAGATTGCTCAAAGCTTCATCCAACTTGGGCTTGAACACCTCCAGGGAAGGGGCCTCCACAGGTTCCCTGGGCAACCTGTTCCAGTGCTTCACCACCCTCAGAGTCAAAAATTTCTTCCTGAGATCTAATCTAAACCTACCCTCTTCCAGTTTTAAGCCATTACTGCTCATCCTATCACTACATTTCCTTGTAAAGAGTCCCTCTCCAGCTTTCTTGTAGGCCCTTCAGATATTGGAAGGCTGCTATAAGGTCTCCCTGGAGCCTTCTCTTCTCCAGGCTGAACAACCCCAACTTTCTCAGCCTTATAGCAGAAGTGCTCTAACCCTGTGATCATCTTCATGGCCCTCCTCTGGACCCACTCCAACAGGTCCATGTCCTTCATATGTTGGAGGCTCCAGAGATGGACACAGTACTCCAGGTGGGGTTTCACAAGACTGGAGTAGAAGGGCAGAATCCCCTCCCTTGACCTGCTGACCACACTTCTTGTGATGCAGCCCAGGATGCAGTTGGCCTTCTGGGCTGCATGCACACATTGCCGGCTCATGTTGAGCTTCTCATCAACCAACACCCCCAAGTCCTTCTCCTCAGGGCTGCTCTTGATCCATTCTCCACCCAGCCTATATTTGTGCATGGGATTGCCCCGACCCACCTGCAGGACCTTGCACTTGGCCTTCTTGAACTTCATGAGGTTCTTACAGGCCCACCTCTCAAGTCTGTCCAGGTCCCTCTGGATGACATCCCTTCCCACCAGCGTGTCAACCGCTCCACACAGCTTGGTGTCATCGGCAAACTTGCTGAGGGTGCACTCAGTCCCTACATCCATGTCACCAACAAAGATGTTAAATAGTACCGGTCCCAGTACTGACCCCTGAAGAACACCACTTGTCACTTCCCACAACTTGGACATCAACCCATTGACCACAACTCGTTGAGACAAGGATGTCATGCGTGACAGTGTCAAATGTTTTGCACAAGTCCACGTAGATGACATCCACCCTTATCCACCAATGCTGTAACCTCGTTGTAGAAGGCCACCAAGTTTGTCAGGCACGATTTGCCGTTGGTGAAGCCATGTTGGCTGCCACCAATCACCTCCTTATTTTCCATGTGCCTTAGCAGAGTTTCCAGGAGAGTCTGCTCTATGATCTTGCCAAACACATAGGTGAGACTGACCAGCCTGTAGTCCCCTGGGTCTTCTTTTTTACCCTTTTTGAAAATGGGGGTTATGTTCCCCCTTTTCCAGTCAGCAGGAACTTCACCAGACTGCCACAACTTCTCAAATATGATGGATAGTGGCTTGGAAACTACATCCACCAGTTCTCTCAGGACCCATGGATGAATCTCATCAGTTCCCATGGACTCGTGCACATTCAGGTTCCTCAGCTGGTCTTGGACCATGTGTTCTCCTACAGTGGGTGGTACCTCATTCTCCCAGTCCCTGCCTTTACCTTCTGCAACTTGGGCAGTGTGGTTAGAGCCTTATATAGATAAGATATAGAAATATATAGCTCTATCTATGTATGTACTGGTCCTAAAAAACCTGTAGTCTCATACTAAGGTGTCTGCATTTCCATACCAGAATGTTAGATCTCCATTTTGATAAGGTCTTATAATCAAGTCAAGTTGTACTTATGCAATGCAGCATAAAACCTCATAAAAAGCACAAATTTGGTATTTATTTCAGTCCTGTGTTCTCTGATGTGACACCGATTTATGGAGTTCTCAGGCTCTGGCACTGCGATGCTTCATGTTACATTTTAATCATAGAATCATAAAATTGTCTAGATTGGAATGATCCTCTGGTGGCTGTAACCCAACAGTAACAATTCAAATCAATAAATGGGATGGATCCACCCTAAACTTCTTCATGGAATGGGTGGAGCAAAGTCTTTGTTCCTTTAGGGGGAGTTTAGAAGGTGCTTCTCCTCCGAATGAAATCAAGTGCTTGTGTATTAACCACATTTCCTGTGCTGATATGAACAGATCTATGAACACAGGTAGATTTTTCAGCAATTATTTCTATGATTACCCTGGCCAAAATTTAATTCTTTCAGAGCAGATGCTAAATCTCCACTACACCAGATCTCTTGTAATTCCTTTAAAAAATTTTGGTTTTCCTTTTGTAAATGATGTTTTAAGCACAGACAGCTCAAGTGAGATTTTCAGCAATCCGAGTGTATGCTAGACACTACCCATTTTCCTTTCTGGGTTCATTCCAGCCCTAGGAATAGTAACTTCAAGTGCAAGAGCTTTCCATTTCTTCCCCCTATACTTCCTGACCTCCTTCTGACTTAGGTAGCCAAGGATCTAGCTGCATAGAAAAAACAATATTCAGAATTGTTTAGGCATGCTTACCGCAGCCTGGTCCTCTGTAAGGACTGACATAGCATATTTTTCTCTTGCTGCACTTCTGACTCTGAGCGTGTATATCCATAATGTTTAACAGGAAGCGTGGAGCAAAGAGTAAGTACAGGCTTAATACATGTAACACAAGTCTTTTTTGTAATGTCTGCATCAAAGATGCACTGGAATCATTACTGTCATCATAACTACTGTTTAAAACCAAAAGATGCCCCTGGAAAAGCAGAATTGCTGGTGTAGATGAACTTTGATGGTGTTTCTGGAATTATTTGAGCTGTTCATCAAAATGCTTCATTTTCACCTCTGTGCAAAGCCACAGGAATGAGATTGAGCTTAATGGCTAGCAATTTAACAATTTAGTAGTTTGGAGGTATATGACCTAGGAAAAGTATCTGTGATTGGCTTTGATCACATTTTTGCAGTGTCTTTATAATAATTGCTTAGTATCATTATTAAACACTTTTCAATGTAGTTCTGTGCTATTATGATTTTTCAGCTTAAATACATTATCCTCTAAAAACCATGGCCTTAATGTAAAAGGAGGAAAACATATACTTTGCAACATTTTTCTTTTTTTTTTTTTAAGATAAAATACATGAAGCGGCAGAGAAAAGATGAACACAATTACTTGATCTGGTTTTAATATGCGATTTAGGCTTTTTCACATGCATAATCTTAATCAGCTATAAACCAAAACAGTATTAGAGATACAGGAGTAATAAGAGCTGATTCTTACCCCATGCTAACAACCGAAAGATGAGGGTGGGAGCAAACTGTATTGATGGAATGTGCTGTTTCAGGAAAGATAGATACTTTAATCAAACCAGTATTTACATAAAGTTAAGCACGTGCTTAATTTCCAGCAACCCAAGATGGTTCATCTTATGAAAGAGGATGAAATTAAAATTTCTTTAAAAATCCACTAAAGATACATACAGTATAGTGCTAGTATTTATATTTTAGAATCTCCTAACCTTATATTTAACAACCATTTCTCTGAACTGGAGAAATTTCTTTATTTGCCATCCTGGTTAATGTAAGATCTAATTTAGACTGTAACAGTACAAAAAAGGAATTTCACGGTGTTAGTCTGTGACCTTTCAGAAGAATGTGAACTGTAATATATAGACCCAATATGCAGTCTTTTCTGCTGTATGAAGATTACATTTCAGAGGTTTGTCCACATCATAAGGGAAAGATATGTTTTAAGATAACAGAATAGTATTTGAGATATTTACTTAATGCTATTTAATTTCTCAACACCCAGCCTCAGAACTACTAAGATGGTTCTTCTCATTAAGTGTATGATATATTATAAATGATATAGAAAACCCAGTTATTTTTAATCATTTGAACAGTTGAGACAGGAAAAATGGATCTAAGGTTGACAACAGTTCTAAGCTGAATCACAATGATGAATTTCATAGCTTTGATCATATAAAAAGCCATTGGGATTTCGTTAAGAAAAAAAAAAGTTTAAGTGTCAAAAGAGGTAAATTCATGATCATTTTAGAATTTCAGAAGGACACAGGGAAATAAACTTGCTTAGAGGTAGATCATTTTGTTTTGGTGTGTGGCAGTAGAGGAAAAGGAAAAAAAAGATCTGTTACATTTTGAATTATGACAATTCGTTTAAAGTTGTCTGCCAGGAAATGAAAACACATCTTGATTCTGGAAATAGCAAGCATGATGTAATAACTATAAACCCATCCAACTCCTACAAGCTACAGGAGAACAGGACGTGGGAAGCAAAAGACATTCTCTAAACTGAAAGCATGAAGTTAGCCCTTGAGTACAGGAAGAAGGAAATAAATAAAAATGACACATCTGTACTGAAGATATTAATTATTACCAGATTTTCACACACAAATCCCACAGGTTGCCTGTCAAAAGAAATAAATTCAAAATCAAAGCAGGTTATTATTTATGTGTAGGTAAAGTAAGAGGAAGTTTATCAAGGACAACCCATTCTCCTGGCATAGAACAAAACTCTCTTCTTTCCTGGCAAGAAGAATTGTTCTTTCCTCTGGGGAATGCTTCTTTTCCGAGAACAGGATTTTCAAGGGATGTGGGTTTTCTGTAATGTTCTTTTGGGACCTTCCCTGATCTAGTCATATTCCAGTTCTACATATTGTATAAAATCAGAACAAGAGCGAAATATTAAAGATTCACTAACATTAGTTCTGTTACTGCATACTGACTATGTGAAAAAAAAAAATCTGCATTGACTCAGTGCAATATTTTAAGTCTGCAAGGCAGGGCCAAATTGAAAAGCAAGTACTTGAAGCAACAAAGAAACACTGATGTGTTATATAGGTAGAATAAACGAGGTTTAGATACATCATTTAAAACACTGCAATGAAGATGAGTCCTCCATGTTGTCAACAGAGACATGGTTGTTGACAAGGCTAACTATGGTAGTTATCTTTTACACACCACAAGTGAAGCGGAAAACATGTACTGGAAGAGTATGAGACGCCTGATCCAGAATCAGAATAATAGATTTTTTCACATTCAGCAGACATATTCTTGTCCGCTTATGGTCAACAAACTCCAAATGAGAACAAAAAGGTAGGTAGGTGGAATTCAAAGGTTTAACAAATTTACTAAAAGGGACATCATTTGTAATTTGTAGGCTGACTGTGGGAGAAAAATACATATCATTCATGTTGGAAAGGGAAACTTATTATGTATCCACCATGTATTGGTGGTTCAATAAATGTACCAGTTTCAGACATGTTTTCTGTAAATAAATTTACCAAAGCAGAGCAACTGTGAACTCAGATGCTGTCACAAACAGGAAAAAGATTGTCCACCAAAGCACACTTTGCAAAGTTTTTAACAGGAAATGTCACATTTTATGTGGATTCCAAACAGACTGGAGGCTTAGTCTGGCACAGGAACTATGTTTGTACTGCTTTATACATCCAGTGTATGGACTGCTCCCTGTTCCTTAAGCCAAATAATATTTGGCATTTCAAATATGCATTGATGTAGCCTATTCCTCCATCATGGAACACTGGTTACATTTACAATTCATAACTCTTAGAGCAATCTGTGGTTAGGTACATATCCCATGTGCCTCTGTGCATCTTCATCCAGACCCTTCAAGACAGCAAACACCATGTTCAACTGCACTAGTGGCTTTCATTAAAAAAACTTGCCATGAGCTCAGCATTAAGGTAACATCCGTTAAAAGATGCAGTAACATTCTGCCCACTGCCACTGCTCTTCTTTGTCACTGAAACTGTATATTCTGCCTATGCTCTTTGGCTGACAGTCTTTGCTGTCTTGGTCTGTTCATAGATAGATCTTCCTCAGTCTCTGTCATGATGTCACTCCAGCTGCCACTGGTTAGAAACATCAAACTGGATGGGTAAAACAGTACTTCTAAGAAATTAGGATTAAACTCAATGTTAATGATACAAGTATGGAGAGGTTGCTTTTGCTGTCTTCTTCAGGAAGCTGCTGTGAAGAAACAGCACAACCCTTGCCAACATTTCTTATCAGTTGAGACAACAGTAACTATTGCTCCTGTGGAGTCATGCTGCCCTCAGCCTCTGAGAGTCAGTTTAGGATTGGCAAAACACTTTAGGAATGATTGTATCACTTGTCCATGCAGTCATTATCCAGGTTGTCTGTGGGTGATTTACTGTGACAACCTATCTGAGATCATGGAAGCTTTTGCCCAACATAGGCTGGCCAACTGGACAGCCAATAGGACAGCAGGAAAGGCCAGGTAAAATGCGTCCCATGAGGCTTTTATGGGTATGTCACCTGCAATTGCTGGCATTCATTTGCTCCAGAAGTACTACCAAGAATCAGCAATAGATTAAACCATTAGCCAGCCACACGTAATATGCTAGAGCCTTTAGGGATTCATCTTTATATGAAAGAGGATAGGATGACAAATCCCTTTTATCCATGGCTATCAGAGCACATGGGGCATGAGCAGGACTCTACAGGGAACAAGATACTCCTTTAATCATTTTTACTGTGCATTCATTTTGAGACAGTCATGGGCCACACAGCATCTCCGTGGAAGGTACATTAATCCAGCTGAAAAAATGTGCAATCTGAGGGGTAAGATGTATGATACCATTCCCAACAACGTGCAGATTACCACTGACTGCTGTACTTAGTGCAATCTATGTGAAGTTTTTTGTAGTATACTCAAGGCAAATTAGTATCTTTTGTGCTATTTTCGATCTTGTATCTATTATTGGTATATGTTTCCAAATGCAGATTTCTAAGTAATCGTACTGTAATGGGACTAAGTACAGCAATATAGCAGGTGCTTTGAGTCACATATAGATTAAAGATGAGGAAGTCTGGAGAATGCTAATAACTTGTAAGAGCCAGCCTCACCAGGTGTTAAGTGATATTTGTAGCACACTGAATACTCGTAGCTTAAAAAAATCCCAAAGCGTTGCTCCTGATTCACTGACTGTGTTCAGCACTTTCCATGTTTTTTATGGTGGGGATGTAAAAATGCGGACCCTTGTACTGCTTTGCTAACATACATTCGTTGTTCCTGCAGATAGTTTTAAAGAAGGGTAGAAATCTCTCTACCTTTCTTTCATATCCTGTCTAACAGACTCTTTATTGTCTCTTACAATCAGTTTACATCAAAGATACGTCATCCTCCTAAGATCAAATTATTTCACAAAAATCACTCTGGGGACATCATGAGGGTACATCTACACTTTAAACAGGCTAGGTTGATCAGATAACAGAAATGTGGAGGATCAACACAAGTTAACTCATAGTGCCAAGAGTGACTATGTAAAAGTAATTGGAATATGATAAAGATAATAGAAATTGTTTTGCACTTGGTACACTTTTTCTACATAGATATGAAATACATGAACAGCTGTATTTGGTATTCATGTCAATAAGTTTATTCCATCCTACAGAAATCACATTGTCACTGTAATCACATGAAAAAAAATTATCTCTGAAAATTAAGCTGATAATTGCTAATTTAATTTGTGATGATCTAATCTAAAATGTGAGGGATTTTTGGCATGCATGGGGAAAATATGTTTTTATCTATATAAAAGCTATCATTGACTGCAAGAGAATTTGTAACATCTAATATATCTTGTCACAATGGATGGCAGATTTTACTGAAAAACTTACTAATGAGACCATTGTTTTTGGATTCCTTACCCAACAGTATAATTGCAGCTGACAAAAAGCATCTTAAAATTCTTTCAGCAAAGGTGTCAAAATAATTTTCATTTAGTCTTCCTTCAGTAGTCTTCACTCCCAATGGCAAAGGACAAAAAATCTGTGCTGCGAAGAACGTACTAAAAATATACAAAGGTTTGGAAAAAATTAAGTTTATTATTTTTAAGTTAATAAACTGAAAACAGGTAAGCATGAGGTTCACTTAACAAAGACATTTTTTACATATTAACAAATGCATCACAGATAAAAATGATTCTTGGCCCACTTTGAAACATTTCGGGAGGCAAATGGCACAAATGAAAAGGACTGCAACCAAATCTTGAAATGGAATTCAGGTAAATAATAAAAGCATAATTGCATGTAGAATTTGAAAGAATATTGACCTTCATCATTTCACCACTCTATAGTGAGTGTGTTTTCTCTATTGTGGGGAGATTTTATGAGTGCATGGAACAGATTCCCAACATAGCAGTAGGCCTGGTGTAAAAAAGACTGAAGAGAGGTAGCCTGTAAGCAACATTTCTGGATAATGTAAAAAATTTCATTTTTCAAAATTTGTGAAGTTTTGGGAGATTTTGGACTCACAGGTACTTAGTCAAAATGACTTTTGTATTTTTTTTCCCAGAATAGCCTTATTGGCCAAGATGTCCCTGCCCATGGCAGGGGGGTTGGACCAGGTGATCTTTAAAGGTCCCTTCCAATCCAAACCATTCTTTGATTCTATGATTCCATGATTAATTCTTCATGTTTCTTGTATTTGATTATCAGCCTGTCTGCCTATAAGAGAATTGCTGGTTTTGACAGGAAGTAAACTACCTCTGTTCTTCTGGGATCCAGCAAAGTCTTTGCATGTATATTCTACTTCAGCTTGCAAATGGCATGACACAATATAGTTTAACACTGAGTGTAACACTCATACCCTAAAATCTGCCTTTGTGAGACAGATCAAAGAGTTTATTTGGGGTATTTTTTTTTCCAAAATTCAGAAATTTTGTGATACATTGGGTAGATCTAACTAATCAAACAGTGCTGTATTTAATCCATATAAATTCATAACCAAGTCAAAATTGTCTCTTCTAAACATAAACACACATACAGCTTTGGAAAAGATGAAACCCTAAATTTACAGAGTGGTTCTTATGATGTGCAGCAATACTTATTTGTTTCATTGGAATACGTATTTCATATATCTATATCTATCATACAATATATATATATTTCATATATACATATATATGTTAAAAAAAAACTTCAGTGGAATTCGTACCAGACTTTTAATTCTTTCTCTCTTATACATGGGAATCTCTTGAAATTTAAAGGGCTTCAAAGAGTTCATATAAGTTCTTTAAATGTTCAAAGACATTGCTCGTTTAATTTATATTAGTTTCTGAAATATTTTGGTACAGAAGAATGTCATTTACCATATATAAAAAGCAATTATTTAATGAAAGTCAAAGTATATTAGAAAAAGTAATTTAGAAAACTCTCTAAATGTGTGTATGCAATTAAATTATCAAGAGTTGAAGTACAGGACATTCCTGAGAAGGCTATCAAGCCAGTGGATTTACAGAAGAATAAAGGTAGCTCTATTCAAGGCATCTAACTCATTGCAAACAAAATCCAGTAAAGCTGTCCTTAGTACTTATCCTCTAGGCTCCATTGAAATTAATGGTTGCTGTGGTTTCCCGGATTTTTGTGGCAGTAAAGAATGAAAATCCTGAATGTCTGCTTAACTATACAGACTTACTCGTTTTAATTTTGAGGGTGTGAAATAATAAAAGTGAAAAACTATACATTTCTTGATAAGACTTTGCCTGAAGTATTTACCGCAGGAATTTTCCAACATTGTCAATATTGGACTCATGCTTGTGCCACTGAACTCAGTGTCCATCTTGAGTGTGAAGAGCACTGGACTAGCTTTGAGCACTTCTGAAATTTTATTCTAACTTCAGAAATATTCAAGTTAATTTACCATACTATAATTTATACTAACAGAACTTGACACAGACTTTGAGGAACTTCAGGATTCAAAGGACATCTACCAAATATACACAGAAACATGTACTCAGATTTTCCTTTCTCCAGCATCTCTATGTCGACATCATAATTTATGATACTTTTCAGGTTACACACACTTATAAATCATACCTAAATATAAATTAACCTTCAAGTGAGATTCATATTTGTTTATTAAACGGGATCTGGAATCCATGCCTTAAGATGTTTTGGCTTCCTGCGTAGTTTATTCATCTAGAAACAACTCCTGAAATTTTGAAATCTTGGAGCATTATGGCTGATAAGCAGTTTTATGGGTTTTGTGTAAAATCAGAAATGTAGATTGCAGAGAGTATATATATTTTGTATTAAAGGTCCACAATTTTGGTCCTTCTGGCAGATCCTGTGCAACCACCTCAGAAGCACAGTTCCACAGTAACTAGAGTTCAAGCTCAGCACTTAACCAGATCAGATATCACTAATTTACATATTGTCATTTTTTACATATTCATGTTGGACATCTTCGTATGAATAGCTAAAGAATTTAAGTTATGACTTCAAGTCAAAATAAAGATTTCAGTGGCTGTTTGGATGGGTCTTAAATCAGACAATAGCCAAGGCCTTCATATGCCAAGTTCACCACCAAGTGAGTGCCTGCAGGATGTTGTGCAAAGTTCATACTAAGGGCCACAGAACTTCACATCAAAGACAGAAAGTCTTTGGCTAATGTTTGACTTATTGTACACCTTTGAGCTTTTGTGATGTATTCTGCCTGATGCATGGGACCAGGAGATGCAATCACCTAGCAGTAACTGTGTGCAAGAGCTCTGATGAGCTTCAGAAGAGGTGTTTGAGCTGAGGAGTTGGTAGGGTTTACTTCTACCTCTGTTCTGACTTTTCCAGTTTCTCCACAGGAAGCCAGTGCTAATCTTAATATGAAATTCAAGAAAAGGTGTATTCCAACTTTAAATACCTTTTTGAAAGAGGAGAGGGAGGAAGATTAAACTTTGTCAAGCATTTTTATTGGTGCCAGTGATCTCAGTCACTCATTTCAGACTGTAAAGTATAATGTGCTTTCCCAGTGTTTGTACTTCTGTGCTCAGAACAGTAGGTTGTTTGGCACGTGAAGCTGAATAGGAGCATGGAGATCTATCAGTTTGAATTGGATCACATAGTAAGAGTCTACATTTATTTGTAACAGTGACAACAGTCAAAAACCAGATTCTGAAGCATTTAAATTGTTTCCATTGTTAATCCTCCAGCCTGTACAGGGCATTTCCAAAACTCTCTCTCATACCAGAATTTTAAAAATGAGTGAATTATCCTTTGTCATAACACGTTGTTCCAGTTAATAATCTTGTCACACCCAGGAAGTTAAAATAAAAATTAAAACTGTTTGAAGAATCAAGCTTACCACAAAACAAAACAAAACAAAACAAAACAAAACACCCCCCCCAAAACCCACAACCCCCCAAAAAGTTATAATCTAAAAGGATATAGGTTAGAAGTATATGAGCCAGATAAAAATTGAATACATAAAGAAATCAAATTAGTAGTCCAAGATATCAAACAGTTTCTTAACTTCAAATTATTATTCTTTTTTGAAAGACTCTCAAGGTATTTGAAAATCAAGAATCTATTATTGTAGTTATCTAGATTTGCTCTATTCTATTTACTAGTTGTGCTTTGAAATACATGATCCCTGTTTGAAAGACAGTGGAACAAAGAGGCATTTTTTTTAATATTTTGCTTTTCATGTGCCTGAATGGTTGAAGTCTGTCACTGACAGCACTCAAATACATTGTCATTGCACCTACTAATGAGGGCAAAGTTGTACAACCTCAGGTTACTTTATTAATTATTTTCCAAATTTTTATACCGATACTCTTCATGGAAACAGCGTGTAGTTTTCACAGAGATAGACTCTACCATATAAGAAGATATGAGATACATATGGTTTCAAACCAGACCTGCCTTTTAAACCTACACACCTCAGCATGTATCAGAATGTTGTATAAACTATCGCCTATTTCCACTTGACATTCAGCCACCAACACTGCAGTGTGTGAAATCAGGACACAGTGTGTCAGGATAGCCACAGGTCTGCCTATGCTGCAGGCTTATACGGACACATTACAATACAAGCTGAAATGAGTTTAAATAGTTGCAGGCCAATGGCAAAGGAAAAGAAGGGGTGGATTTTGTAAATCCCTCAGAAAATTAAAAAATACCTGAACATTTAGTTTCATCTGCTCTGACTAGGCTAAAATTGGGTGCACAAATTAAAGCTAGCATGTGGTTGTCTTTGCTTCAATTCAGTACTGTAGAACTACCCTTCAGCTTGCCACATCCTTGATATTAGAATTACTGTGCCACTAGATGACTCAGATTATAAGTGTAAATGCTGTTTATGGAAAGCGCTAGGGATTGGTTTACTGCAGCTTGTCCCTTTTTCACCTCTCAAAGTAAATAACAAACTTGCTCTCTAAGTGCTGCAATGGCTTCAACTTTTCTGTAACACCAGTTGGCATTTTAACCTTGTCTGAACAGTTTCTTTAAGACCATCATAAATGAAACCCTAGGGATAAAGGCTGTAGGAGTGAGCTTGAAGCTAAATCCTTCCCCGATCAGCATTTCTTACTGATAATTTATGTCACACTGATTTCCAAAGATTGGTTCTGAGATTGCACGTATTTACCTGGTTATTTCTTAAGATTAATGTCATAAAATTGTGGGGCTCCTCAGTTCTTTTTGATGACAAAGCTTATGCTGTTTCTCTGTCATATTAATTGAAGCCTCCTGTACCAATGTACTTTCATGTCTGCTGGTATCCCAAAGGCAGGCTTGTCAATCACACAATCACTCTGCTGCTGTTCCGCAGTTGACCTGATTTGGCACTGAAAAGGAACAAGTGCTTCAGTACAATCAAACTGGAACTGATAGATACCAAAGAGACCTTGATAGACTCACTTAGTACCAAGCAGTGGTACTGAGGCAGGCAAGATAGAGCAAGAGAGAATGCACTGGGGGAAACAGTTCCTTTGAAAGTGATTTTTTTTTTTTACAAATCTGTGCAGAAAGAAACAAGTGCAAGTACACGAATAGGGTAATGTCTGTGAATATATGCTGTGTATATCAAACATTCATGCCCACAGTTGTAACTGTGAGAATGTTAGCTGATTTTGGAATAAACTCCAAATACAGATTAGTTTGGGAAACTCTAAATGATACATTTGACAAAACTGATAGTACCAAGATCCACAATAGCACTTCAATTTGAATTTAAGTGTAAATAATTCAAAACTTGACAATGAAAAACATCAGGGCCCAATGGTTATAGGCATAATTTCCAATTGAGAAATTTCAAATACTTAAGATTATTGGGGTTTTTTCCAATGAGGAATTTTATAACACTATTAAATCGTCACTCTGATGACTTATAACTGCAAGCTTTAATACTAAGGTCACAAAGGTACTTCCCATTGCAGGAAGCTGATAAACTGATAAGCAGATGTCTCAAGCACTTAAAACATATGCTTAGGTAATAAAATCTTTAAAATAACAGTATTCCATATAGTGAATAATGATACATTAAAGACTGCTATGTACAGTCCAGTATGAGGAAATGATCTGTGATTGTTTTCTCAGAAGATACTTATTTCTAACTCCAGCCATATTGGACCAGCAAGATTACTTTTCCCAACCCCCAAATGGTAAGTGTCTTTGATAGTTCTTATGAAATTAAAGAAAATGTAACCTAGGGTGAAGTATTTCTGCTAGGAAACAATAAACAAGGTGTATAGAGTTTCAGAATTTTCTTTTAGATGAAAAAAATCTGATTTTTTTTCCCCTAAAATGTAATAAAATATGACAGAAATAGGAATTCTGCAATAAATGAGCAGTTATAGCCTAAGAATAATTTATGTACCATAACAAAGCCAAATTTGGATTTTACAGAAGACTATATGGCTGGCTTTCTAGTGTCACCTTTTTTGGAATCAAATTAAAGGTTGATTGTGTATAGCATCTTGACTTTTATGGAACAGACATTTCATGGGTTTTATAAGTTAAAAGCCCATTGAAAAACAGTTGGAGACAGAAATCTGATTAGATGTTGTTTTGAGCCTCAATAAATATTTAGGAAGATAACTCTTGCTGAAATTAATGGAAATTAGATCCCTTAAAACCACTGAGAATATGAGGCATGGACGTTTGGATACATTGAAAAAAAATGAAGCTATTACGTGACTGGATATGTGTTCTTTTAAAAGGCTGGAATCTGGACCCAGATTAAATTAATCTGATTCCAGATTCAAGTATATTCCCTTTCCTAAGAAAAAGAAACACTTTCAAGGTTTATCTGAAAAGGGCATGAAGTCTAGAAAACTGTCCTCAGGCAGTTTAATTCCTCATTGTTCCCCCACCTTTACTTAAATTTGAAGTGTGTTTCACCTTTTGAAAGAAGGTAATTGAGTTGGGATAGGTATTAGCACTTTTATCTTGTTGTCCTGAAAACTGTTCTCAGGAAGACAATAGTTCAAATAAGAAATCTGAATGCACAAATTTTAAAAGAACAGCTATCGGTACAATAATAGTGATGTCTCGCAACAAAAAATTCTTTAAGGGTTGGAAAACATACACCCTGAACAGATTAAGATCTTTCTGAAGCTACCAAAAATTATCTGTAAAGAAACATAACAAAATATTAATGGCACCTTTGTATAATGAGAAAAAAATACATGGTTTAGTGCTATGTAAAGACATCTTCATATTAATGAATCAGAAATCTTTTCTACTTGTACATGTATAATAAACCACCAAGTTTCTGTCTAGCACTTCCGAATGCAGGACACATTTTATTTAAATTTGTACCCTCATAAGAAAACTGTTTCCTATATAGGATGTACATACAGTATCCAATGATCAAACGTAAACAGGCCAGTAAGATCAGGTATCCCATTTGATGTGGACGAGAACAAGAACACATACTATGTTTATTCAGCTTATTTCTTTTGTGCATGGTGAGAGGTTGCACCAAAGATATACTTGGGTCCCTCTGTGAACATATCCTGTGAAAGCCTCCTCCAGTTGCCAGTTGCCCTCTGCACATCATCTGGAGTTTGCTACTAGAAGATGTCTAAGAGTTATTTTATTTCAGTAGCTTCTCTTCAAAAGCTATATTCAGTTCCCTCTCCCATGACATTCATGTTACCTATCTTCAGTTAACTGCATTAGTCACCTTGACTGCAATTTCAGTGCCTTGTAAGTTGGGATATCCTGTGGGAAAGAGCTAGTTCTGTTTATCCTCCACAGTAAGTAGCTACTATATAGGAAAAGTAGTCGCAAGTATTTACTGTTCTTATATACTTATTTTTTTCTTCCTCATCTACAGGAATTTGCACAGGACTCTGCATTCACACATGATATTCTAATGTGAGAAAGTGGCAAAAATGGTGCTTTTACCTGGAACAGCCCTCAGCATAAACCAAACTGCAGCTCCCAAAACAGTAGAAGGTGTGTCTCACATCTGGGCATGTGTGTATTTCTGTTGAAAGACACAACATCAAGCATGAAATGGGCTTTCCATGGAGTTACAGCCTCCTTCGGGCATGCACCTGGTCCGGCATGGGGTCCATCACAGGCTGCAGGTGGATATCTGCTCCAGCGTGGTCCTCCATGAGCTGCAGGGGAACAGCCTACCTCGCCACGGTCTTCACCATGGGCTGCAGGAGAATCTCTGCTCCAGCACCTGGAGCACCTGCTCCCCCTCCTTCTTCACTGACCTTGGTGTCTGCAGAGGTGCTCTTCTCACATATTTTCACTCCTCTCTCTGGCTGCAATTGCTGTTACTCAGCTGATTCAGGGTTTTTTTCTGCTTTTTTCAATATGTTATCACAGAGGCACTATCACCATTGCTGATTGGCTCAGTCTTGGCCAATGGTGAGTCTGTCTTGGAGCTGTCTGGGGTTGGCGCTATCGGATATAGGGGAAGCTTCTAGCACCTTCTTGCAGAGGCCACCCCTGTAGCCCCCCTGCTACCAAAACCTTGCCACGCAAACCCAATACACTATTACAGTCTCCTTTGCTACAGAGAGACACACTGGGACGTACAGTCAGGCCAGACAAACACGTTGATAGGATTTTAACATAGAGGTAGTGTACCCCTTGGTGTTAGTCCCTGGTTTTTTGTCAAACAGTTTAATTCTGACAAGGTACTGCATGCTTTCATTCAAAACCACCTCTAGCTTGACACCAGTAAAATGAAGAAGAAAGGGAGGGAAAAAAAGGAAAACGTGGCTTTGCTTTATAGACATAACCAGTTCTTTTCAGACATATTCAAATCAGAAGAGATGTGAAATACATATTCAATAATTTGATGAGGAAAAAATGATAGCTAAGCCCTCTTGACCTTTTATACAGCCCATTAACACAGTCCGCTAACACCTGCTTTGTAATTAATGTGCTAATCAAGACAGCAGGGTTCACCAGTTACCACGTTTCTGTACAGATTTCCAGCTTTGTTGCCATGTTGCCATCTCAATTAGTCTGCAGCACTCTTAATGTAGCCTCCTCCTGCAGGAAGAAAATTGGTTTCAGATGTGAATGTTTCATAATGAAGCAATCCCATAATGTATAGTGAACTTATTATGCATTATGCTGAAACTAATTTTCTTTCTTCTAGAAGTGTATGTGTGCTTAAAACTTAGATGCAGAACAAATGGTATTCAGACTTTTCCCAAAATGAGATATTTTGGAACAGTTTACAATAAACAGGCAAATTGTCACAGCCACAGAGTTGAAAAAGCTGTTCACTCAATATGCCGTTTGCTTAGGTTCTGTCCACATACGCACACAAACAAATCATTTTATGTCATATATTTCATGTCCACTTGCAATATTAATACTCTTAGAATTACTGAAATGTCACCTGGAAAGCAGAAAAGCATTTGAAAACTGTCATGTGGATACAGTTCCCATGGAAACCAATTTCCTTGATATCTATGTGTTCAATATAACTGCCTGTAATTTTGTTTGGATACTCGTGAAAAAAAGAAAAAAAAGTGGTAACAATAACCCGGAAATAATTTACACATTTTTAAAAGATTATAAAAATATTCACTGTGTGGCTCATGCAACAGAATAGCGCTCACCTGATCAGCATTCATCACTTCTAGCCATAGCTGTCGTGCTACATATGATGTACGGCATGTTGACTTAGAAAACCAAAGGATTTTACCAGAGTAAACACAGTGCCTTGAGTTCTTTGTTCAGTATATAGAGGAGTTATACTGGGATAGCGAGGTTAGGCATATTTGCAATGTAGTCCACAATGTCATTGAATCCTCTACTGCAAGTCCCTAAAACTGGTTACCTTACACAGTGCTTCTGTATGACAAAAACACATAACTCCAGAACAGGAGACACTTGTGCTGAGAAAAAAGTGTAAGGCTGCCCCTCTCCAAAAGTACTTATGATAAAATTGGATGTGGCAGGCATGATTAGTGACAAATTAAAGTAACTGAGATGCAGAGATGAAACAGTCTCATAAGGTTGTCTGTGATAAGAGTTAATAAAAGAAATTACCAAGGAAATAGTCCTTGTGAATAATCATAAAGTTTATTCCCTAAAAACCAAACAAACAAAAAACCACCAACCAAATCCCAAAGCAAACCCTAAATGGTTTGTTGGTATTTTGGGGTTTTTGTTTTTTCCTTTGTAGTTTTGATTCCATTAAAACAACAAAAAAGGCAAAATCTCTTTCTCTCTCCTTTCTCCAAAAATGAAATACAGCACCCTCAGATGCAATCTGCTAAACTGCAGCTGAGTAACTAACAAGCCACGAGGTCGGGACCCTTGTTTGAAATAAGAAAGGTCTCTTATAAAACAGCGAGGGCTTGAACTTCAGCAGTTAGCTGTTTTGATTTCCTCTTTGATTTTGGCCAGAAAATTCATCTTATACATAACAAACATCATCAAGTCCCCCTTAATTTCTGGTTTTCATCTTAAGAAACCTGGTGCCTTTAAGACTTGATTTTTTTAGATTTGGTGTCCTTATATCCGGGAGTCACGTAAGGCTATATTAGTCACTTATTTCCTTAGTTACCTCTTATCCTTACTCACACTATATATTTAGCACCTCACATCTCTGTTTACTTTGTAAATGCCCCCATGAAATACACAGTCCTGTTACTGAAGTAAGACGCTTCTTCAACATGAATATGTGTATCCATGTGCAATATGTAATAAATGGTGGCTATTTTTTCTATCTTTTTTCTGAGGATGAAAATCAAATATCTGAAAGACATCTACATTTAGTTTAAAAAACCTGCAAGTGAGGATTCTTTCTGCTGATATTGGGTCCTGATGGGATGCACCCACGAGTGCTGAGGGAGCTGGCAGAAGTCATTGCTGGGCCGCTCTCCATCATCTTTGAAAGGTCCTGGAGAACAGGTGAGGTGCCTGAAGACTAAAGGAAAGTCAATGTCACTCCAGTCTTCAAAAAGGGCAAGAAGGAAGACCCGGGAAACTACAGGCCAGTCAGCCTCACCTCCATCTCTGGAAAGATGATGGAACAGCTCATTCTGGGCATCCTCTCAAAGCATCTGGAGGAAAAGAAGGTTATCAGAAGTAGCCAACATGGATTCACCAAGGGGAAGTCATGTCTGACTAATCTGATAGCCTTCTACGATGGCGTGACTGGACAGATAGATGAGGGAAGGGCAGTGGCTGTTGTCTACCTTGACTTCAGCAAGGCTTTTGACACTGTCTCCCACAGCATCCTCATAGGCAAGCTTAGGAAGTGTGGGTTGGACGAATGAATGGTGGGGTGGATTGAAAACTGGGTGGCAGATAGAGCTCAGAGGGTTGTGATGAGTGGCACAGAGTTTAGCTGGAGGTCTGTGACAAGTGGTGTTCCCCAGGGGTCAGTCCTGGGTCCAGACCTGTTCAACATATTCCTCAATGACCTGGATGAAGGGATAGAGTGTGCCACCAGCAAGTTTGCTGATGACACAAAACTGGAAGGGGTGGCTGACACACCTGAAGGCTGTGCTGCCATTCAGCGTGACCTGGACAGGCTGGAGAGTTGGGCAGAGAAACCTCATGAAGTTCAACAAGGGCAAGTGTAGGGTCCTGCACTTGGGGAGGAATAACCCCATGCACCAGCACAGCTGAGGGTCTGACCTGCTGGAAAGCAGCTCTGTGCAAAGGGACCTGGGAGTCCTGCTGGACAACAGGATGACCATGAGCCAGCAATGTGCCCTTGTGGCCAAGAAGGCCAATGGCATCCTAGGGTGCATCAAGAGGTCGCAAGGTCGCAAGAGGTTATCCTCCCCCTCTACTCTGCCCTGGTGAGGCCGCACCTGGAGTGCTGTGTCCAGTTTGGGGTTCCGTGGTTCCAGAAGGACCAGAAACTGCTGGAGAGGGTACATCAAAGGGCTACCAAGATGATTAGGGTGCTGGAACATCTTTCTTATGAGGAAAGGCTGAGGGACTTGGGTCTTTTTAGTCTGGAGAAGAGAAGGCTGAGGGGGGATCTCATCAATGCTTATAAATACTTAAAGGGAGGGTGCTGGGAGGATTGCACCAGTCTTTTTGCAGTGGAGTCCAGTGATAGGACAAGAGGTAATGGGCACAAACGTGAACGTAGGAAGTTCCATCTGAACATGAGGAGGAACTTCTTTCCTTTGAGAGTGGCAGAGCACTGGAAGAGGCTGCCCAGAGAGGTGGTGGAGTCTCCGACTCTGGAGACATTCAAAATCTGCCTGGACGCTGTCCTGTGCAACCTGCTTTAGGTATCCCTATCCTGGCAGGAGGGTTGGACTAGATGATCTCCAGAGGTCCCTTCCAACCCCTGTGATTCTGTGATTCTGTGATGCTGTTCATGTGTAGAAGGGGTAAACCCCAACATACTAGAAACAGAGAGAATATGCATTTGAATAAGACAAGATTGGTAACTAAGGGGAAGGAAAAGTAAGAATACAGGCTTTTTGCTTGCTTCAATACCAGTTTGTGAAGATTTTAAATTATAAGTCATTGTATTGTTTCAACTGGTCCCTAGTTAAACTGTTTGCTGCCTTAGTAAAGCTGATAACCTAGATTTACTAGGTTACATGGCTACGTTTTGAGCCCATGTAAAACAGAAATAAGGAATGTGTTCAAACCTTGAGGTAAATCTTTTGTTGTTGTTGTTATTATTGTTGTTATTACAGCTGCAACAAGTACAAATTTCCCAGAAAGTACGACACACTTTACCTCTTTAAATATATTCTACTTACTACAAAAATGTTAAACTGAGTGTTTTGCTACATTACCTACTGATCCAATTCAAGCCATAAGCAGAAAATAATTTAAAATTTTATATGCCATTTCCTGGAATTAGCTAAAAACTATATTATACTGCTGATAACTGGTCATTAATGTTCCTGAGTCTGAATTAACATCCTTAATTCTGGCTGTGGGTCGTGTGTTTTGGCACTGAATGAAGACCTGATGTTTTTTATGTAGGCTACATCACTTGTAACTTTATGGGATGTTTTATGAAAAAAAAAAGACCATATTCCTTCTTGCCAGGCTCAGACTTTTCTGTTTTCATTTAGCAGGTTTTTAATGCTCAATAATTGCAAGTAATTCTTTCCGTGATGTTTTTCCTTGTATACACTAAAATACTTTTTCCTAGATGGTGAATTTGAGTAGTAGTTATCCAATATTATTTGCAAATTGTTGGAAAAGTAAGCAGATATGAAAATGAGGATATTTTCAATTTCTATGGACTGTTCATTTCAGTAATATTTTGTTTCAAATTTTTTTGCACCACATAGGGGGAAAATTGCTTTTTTCTTAACCTTAAATTAATATTAAATAATTTAACAAGTTTTAACTGGAATTTTTAGTCTCTTAATATATGTGGGACTATTTACTCATAATGTTCTTGCCAATTAGGATTAGGGTCTAAATAGAGAATGAGTGGATACACGGAGTATTATACGAATGCTTTCAAAGTAAGCTAATGTGCAGAGAAAATGAGTACAAATACCTCACTAACTCTTGGTGTTTACCAGATAAGATAAACATGAGAGTGATGGTGCTAAATCTGTGATACTAAACCTAAGTGAAAACTGGTCAGCTAAAAATATAACACAGTAGTTAAATATTTATTACATGCACATTGCATCACTAGTTGCATATTCTTAGCATTCTTTTTATGGCGTAAAGTTTTTTTAAATCAATCTTCCTTCCTCAACTGTGTTACAACTGTAACTACAAATGTAAATATAGATGTGTGTCTGCATGTAAATATGCCCAGATCCCCACAAATATATTATAAAGTCACAACTGTTTATTACAATAAAGGGTGAGAACTAAAATTTTGTTTATAATTGATAAATACCTGAATTAATTTTTAGGTTTATATCATATTATTATATTATTTTATATTATTATATTCATCAACGACCTGGGTGAGGGGACAGAGTGTATCTTCAGCAAGTTCGCTGGTGATACCAAACTGGGAGGGGTGGCTGACTCCAGAGAGCCATGCTGCCATCCAGCGTGACCTGGACAGGCTGGAGTGCTGGGCAGAGAAGAACCTAATGAGGTTCAACAAGAGCAAGTGTAGGTCCTGCACCTGGGCAGGAAGAATGCTAAGCACCAATATAGGCTAGGGGTGGACCTGCTGGAAAGCAGTTCTGAGGAGAAGGATCTGGGGATCCTGGTAGATAGTAAATTATCCATGAGCCAGCAATGTGCCCTTGTCGCCAGGAAGGCCAATGGAATCCTGGGCTGCATAGGGAAGAGTGTGGCCAGTAGGTCGAGGGAGGTCATTGTCCCCCTCTACTTGGCACTGGTGAGGCCACAACTGGAATACTGTGTCCACTTCTGGGCTCCCCAGCTCAAGCGGGACAGGGAACTACTGGAGAGAGTCCAGCGTAGGGCAACAAAGATGACTGGGGGATTGGAGCATCTCCCTTATGAGGAAAGGCTGAGAGAGCTGGGACTCTTTAGCCTGGAGAAGAGAAGGCTGAGGGGAGACCTTCTTCTTGCTTATAAGTATCTAAAGGGTGGGTTGAAGGAGGATGGAGCCAGACTCTTGTCAGTGGTTCCCAGTGACAGGACGAGGGGCAACGGGCACAAGTTGGAACATAGGAAGTTCCATTCAAATGTAAGGAAAAACTTCTTTACAGTGAGGGTGCCAGAGCACTGGAACAGGCTGCCCAGGGAGGTTGTGGAGTCCCCTTCTCTGGAGATTTTCAAGACCCGCCTGGATGCAGTCCTGAGTAATGTGCTCTAGGCATTCCTGCTATAGCAGGGAAGTTGGACTAGACGATCTCTAGAGGTGCCTTCCCACTCTGAAAATTCTGTGATTCCGTGATTCCGTGATTATAGAAGTCCTTTATACTGCATCATCTTCAAAAGAGACTGAGCATATCACACTCAAATGCATGACTAGAAAAATATCTCCTAAAGATTTTTAAGTTAACGGGTTTAGTGAACTTTGCATTCTATATCTTTTTGTGTTTCTAAAATGTAGTCTTTCACATTATTCTTCTGTAAAAGTCACAAAGTTAAATGCCTTTGTTCCTTTGCGCACTGTAGAATATGATATAATACAGAATTAGTGGGATATTCCTATGGAACAGAAGAGAATATAACTAAGCATAATTGTTTCAAAATAGAAAAATCCCTGCAATTTAGAAACTTTTCGATGGTGTTCTTTTTTTATTGTTTTCTTATAGCTAATCTCATTGCTTGTAATATTTCTGTATGTGAAGCTTATCTTGTGAGCTCATAATAAACCAACATAGAACTGTACTCCTTGTACTGCATGGGCACGACTCTTGGTCATTTGTCTTGTTGTAATGACTGAATAACAGTAATTTCAGGGTAAAGCTCTGTAACACAGATAGTACCATAATTTTCTTCCTCATGAGTGCTTCTTAAAGTTTTAATAAAAAGATGTGTTTTAAGTAAATAACAGTGGGGGGGTTTATTATTATTTTGACTCCTATTAGTCATTAACTGATCTGATGGAAAACATATGTCTCCAAAATGCATTAATCCCTCATCCTGAGGCAATTAACAGTTTTATGCAAGGCTTTTAAAGCTCAAATATGTGTGTGTTTTTCATTTGAAAAGCCAAGCTGGCATCTTTCGAGGATCCACGTAAGTGCACTCACTGATAGAGAATATTGGATCTGGGTAGCTAGCTAGTACAAGTGAGGTGCTTACAAGTATGATGGGAACAGGCTCGCAAAATGCCACTGTTTTTATATCCCTTGGTCCTCGGGAGAGATGCTTCAGTTCTCTCCTTGTCCTACTTACAGGATAATGCATTTGTCCTCTGTGTGCAAGAACGGTGGTAATAACACAGCCTTACTTATGAATGAGAGGGTTTATTTTGTTTATTTTTCCTCTCTAAGCAAAAAGACATACCACAGAAAAATGTTATATAAATAAAAAAGCCACCTCTAAATGGACCGTGTTCATCTAAATAACAGAAAAAACCTGATATACAGTGGTAATTTCACTCATTATATACCACTGAAAGCTTCTTACTAGTAAAAGAGAAGAGGTCCAAGAAGAGAAAATCTGTTTATCCTGGTAAAGCCTGTTCTGTGGAGATCCAAGTTTTAGACCTGTTGCAGCAAAATTCTTCTGTGACATGAAACTTCTAATTTATGGTACCTTATCTGTAAACTGGGATGAAAAAACATTTCCATGCTCTAGAACACTGCTTGGCATATATATACACACATTTTGTGACTTTTTGGTGATCTTTAAGTGGAATGTATTGCAGAACTGCACAGTATTATTTTACCTACTATAATAGTGTACAAATACACTATAATACTATATGCTATAGGTTATGTTCCAGTAGTAATTTGTACCTGTTTTTCTAACAGTAAATGATCATGGCAAATTAAAATTGGTATTTTTTATTTTTCTTCTTCAAATAAAGTAATGCAACTATATTTTCAGTTGTACCAAAATTACTGCAAGACCCTTCTGACATATTTTTAACAAGTTTAACAGAAACAAAGGTGATGTGTCAGACAGTATTGTTCATTTAAGAAGAAGATATTCATCTCATATTTCTTTCCCAGGATACTGAGCATTAGACAAGCCAAACATTTTTCTGGTTAAAATTGAAATTCTGAGTAGCTCCTGTATCTGAATCTTCGTTTACAGCTGAGCTTCAGCCACCAACTACCCATTCAGGCTTGTAAGGTCAATTTTTCCACACTTTTTTGTATCTTTCCTATATGCCAATTAGGTTCCATTTTGCCATCCAGAAGCCTTAAGTTAACCATGTGTATCACGGTTGGATTTAAAAAGTCAAATGTAATAGAAAAGGGAAAAAAAAGTCAAAGAGAGAAGTGGTCACCTAAACTCTTTTGTGTCTCAGCCTCATAAGCTCCACAGTTCTACTGATTCATCAGCCAAACTTAATTTAAAGTGACTGGGCTGATGCTACATTGGCTGCCACGTAGGCTCCGACTAGTGCTACCGCTGTGTATCATTAGAACACCTCCTGTTGGACAGAAAAATGTCATTGCTGCTGGCTAGCACTGCAAAAAGAGGTTATGTTACAGGAATCTGTTTGATACCTGCAACGGGATTTGAGTTGCCACAGTCTCGTTTTATTAAAATAAAATAAAGTAAAATAAAAAATAGAGGAAAGGCCAAAGAAACAGTGGGGGAAAAAGGAGTGACTGGCTAACAAAAATGCCCCTGGACCTTTAAAAAAAATAACTCTGACATACTGAAGAAGTTGGAGTAACAGCTGTCATCAGACTGAGATAGAAGGTGACCTCTCCCAGAAACAGGTGTCTTTGGAGTTCACTGGCTGACACTGCAGTACATACGTCAGCTTAAATACACCTTCATTTAAACACATATGTTTGTAGCTAAAATCTCCAAAGTCAGTAGGAATACACAAACGCACACACACGGACACAGAGAGATAAATATGTATATTTACACATATATATATGAGGAGAGATTGCATACATGTAAAGGTCTGGAAGAATAGAGACAGACAACGTTATGGAATAGGTGGGTGGCAAGGAAAACTGAATAAAACTAAGATAATTACCTGAAAGAAGAAATTTAAGCTCCCTCCTCATTGTTTATAGGGCACATGACCTCAATTTATAAGAACCTTTTATATAATTTAAACTCCTAATTTCACATATCCTCAGAGAATTTGTCTGTACAGCTAAATTGATGTATTATTGCTAATGGGGGCTCATTTCCACTGTGGAAATATCAAGCACATATTGAATAAATCACTTTAAAGTCAGTTAGTTTTATAAATACATTCTTTGTTCACGCTAAACTAATCCACATAGACAATTAGTTCGAAGTAGCTTCTGTGCTATACATTCTCTACCTACTTTATTACAAAATTTTTTCTGTTTTATTTAATCTGGGCACATCCACAGTTACCCTACACCTAAATTCCTAACAAAATAGAACACCATAAGTAGGTGAAAGTAGAACTCATTAGATTAAGTCAGTTTCTGAAATTATGGACCTTATGTAGCTCTATAATAATGAAACTTGGGGACCTCTAGGAAATTACAAAGGAATAACTCTTTATATATATTTTTTTTTTCTATACTGGTATGAAATAAAAATAACTCCAAAGAACCTGGATGAAAATGACTGTAACTGAGACGGATAAAAATCCAAAACCTAACTTCCTTGTTCTTTGAATTTTACTGTCTAGTCAGTTTTCCAAAGGAATAATTAGGTATCCTCTGAAACAAAAAGAATCTTGCATTAGAGATATATTTTTATTTTATTTTATTTTTTAATTACACATTAAAAGGTTTTTTCTGGGTACTTTTTTTTACCAGTGTTTTTTTTTTTTTTAACCTGAATAAAGATAAGAGAATTTGCAGAAGTAAGGGCAATTCAGTTTATGCTGAAGAATTACTTAAATGATATGTGTACTCTTTAACAACATAATTTTTAATGTAATATCATTATACGTAATGATATTAAAGGCAAACATTGACAAATGTAATATTGAGCACCAAAGAGAAGATTTTGTGAAGGACTCGGTATTCACGTTCAAAATATGTTTGTATATAACGCATTTCCTGGCTCTGCCTATAGTTTAGGCAAGTTAGATTTAAAGAAAGCCTTGTGACCCAAAATAGAGTTACATGAGATATGAATATAGTCCATCATTAGTGGAAGAAAAGTACATCTGAAGAAAATTATATGCTGGGTTGAAGACGTGACAGAAAGATTTAAAATGGCTGCACATCTCTGGAAGTGTCACATTTTGTACTGGCAGGAGCTTCAGAAACAGGCAGAACAGACTGAAGAACGGAAAACGCTTAACGAGGTTTGAAGAAAAAGACGTTACAGTTCCTCGTCCAAAACTTACCAAAATCAATTTGGATATCTTTTTTTTTTTCTCATGGTCCGTACCAGGTTTTCTGTCAGGGTCCTCACTTCATTCATAATAACATATACACCACACAGGGACAAAACAAGGAAAGATTAGGAAAACTAGTGTGGATGTATAATACCGACAGAAACTGTACAGGTCTCATGAAGGCAATGATTTACGTCAGCTAAATATATACTGGCTAGTATATAAGTTTTTTTCAACAATGAGAATTTGCAGCTTTCCTCCCTATGATCGATATATTCTCTGTGTATATGGAAAAGAAAAATTAACAATGTTCTATGTAATATCTAAGCTAAAATATATAACTGTCATTATAAAGAGCCAGATTTCAATTAAATGACATGTCTTTTTTCCCCAAATTATTTAAGATCTCAGTTAGCTTTCAGTGGAAAGGTGCACAATGACATGAAGGAGAAAGCTTTAAATATGGAATGTAATAAGAAAGACACTTCAGCTTTTGTTCTGTAAAATACAAAATAATATTATTGGAAATAAAATTTTTAATTCTAACCAGTTTACATTTAAAGTAAAGAACAGTTTGGTATACTGTAAAATACCAACATTTAAATTCTAAGTATTTTTAGAAAGGTGCTAATATACATTTTGCCTAGTAGAGATAAGGACTTGAATACAGCTTTCAAACAAGTGCTAAATTTACTTCCATGGAAAATGTACAGAAAATGTAGCTATGCTCTAACCTACAAGAATCTATCAGAACTTAGAGACTGTAAATTTAAGAAATCAGGCTGGCTTTTGTATTTTTTCCCTGTTTAATTGGTGTCATGGTTACACATTGCCTAATGTATACCTCAAGTTGGAAAACAAATTGACAGTTATATGAGAGAGAAACTAACATCACTAGGAAGAATTATATTTAATTATATGTTGCTAAACATAGAACTTCATGGACTTGATACTTAAGAAGAACTAACAGAAATCATGCTAGCTTATAGCCAGCACTGAGACAAGGCTGACATTTTCTTTACCAGTAAAGGCTATTTTTTTAGGTGTGCAAAGACAAAAAGGTCTGTGAAAACAGCAAATAAGTAAATTTACTTTTTCTATATTACCATGGAAATAAAAGTGGATGGACCCTCCGGAGGTCATCTGGGCCATTCCCAATCCTACCACATTGTGAGCAGTAGGTCGGCAGAGAATAGTTTAATGTACACTGTAATATGAATAGATACTATCTTGTAGGTAATTTAGTGTACCATTCTCCTAAACTACTCTTCCTGTGACAGGAATGAAACTATCCCAGTGGTCTGTCTTTATCATTAATTACTGAGATATCCTAATTGTTTAGCACATAATACTGTGTGGCAATCCACTAAAATTTGAATGCTATAGGAGAATGCATATTGGGCCAAAAGCCCAATTACATGGGGCAAAACCTATTAACCCTTCTGAAATGGAATTGTACCACTGACTTCAGTAGAAATCACAGCTAGTTTTGACTGTGTTCTTCATATTCTAGTGTTTGTTCTTCTATGAAACAAATAAAATTAAGTCATTTTAACTGGCTTATGGAAATTCAAATTGGTGCAGGCCACTAAGAAAAAAAAAAACACCTAAAGAAAATATTTTAAGACACACAATATGAAGAAAAACATTAAAAACCACAGATCAGCTTGAGGAAGTAGTTTGTCAGCCCTTAAGTGTGATTGATAATGGACAATTCTTTCCAGTTCATATATGAATAAAAATTTTCCTTACTTTTATTTAACTATGTTTTTGAAGTTCCAGAACATTTTAGAAAAAGCTGGTTAAACCTGTACTGTTCATCAGCTGCTGCCATCTCTAACATCACCAGAATCACCAGCCAACATAATAAGAAGTTGATATTGCATAATGCATTATGAGATGAGGTGAGAAGTGTATTATGCTCATTGTAGGATAATATATACCCTTGTTGAAGAAATAAAACATTTGATACATGCTACAAAAGTTACCATAAGATTCTCTCTTCATATAGGTGTCTATGTAATGTGAAATTCTACAAGGTGCTGAGGCCACTAATGATAGACACCCCATAGTTTTTCCTAATCATATGCAGTAAGATAAGCTGCAAAGTGTAGTGTAACTAATTCCCAGCAGGACAAGGCGTTCCTGAAACATGGATTTTCTCAATATGCTGCATACCTTTGTGTAGTAATGGGGATTTTTCAAGTTTCTTTGTGTGGGCAGATCACATCTTGTTCACTTACTGCTAACGTTGAAAAGTGTGTTTCTAGCTGATTTCTTTTTTTTCCTATTTCAAAATCATGTGAGTCAAAGATTGGTAGGTGAAAATTTTCATGGCAAACTGAACTTTGATATGAAAGCTTCAAGGAAGGCTTATGCTTCTTTGATCATGGAAATTTTTTTTAAGGTAAAATGTTGATCCTGTGGTATGCAACCTTATTTCATTTCCATGAGAGAATCCTTTTTCACTGTTCTTTGTCCAAAATGGACATTGCACTGCTGTATCACGACCATCTTGTCTGTGCATAATCTCTTTCTTCCCTGTCATTTTTAGACACTGACTGCCTTATTAGATTCATGAGGCCTTCATATTTTCAATTTTAGGTCTCAAAAACACCTACTGTGCCAAGTAAATAGCAGGCTGAAGATTAGTCTTCAGCATACAATGACTCATAACTTATGTGGTTTCTATCTTTATTATTGACTCACTATGGCAATGCTTAAGCGTGTTAAGAGAAAATGCTGAATTTGAGACTGCTGTTAATGGACTGGGCAGCACAATGGCTGAACCTGTAGGTTCAGCCTTCATCAGTGCCACCTGAGCCCACGCTGAAGCCCAGTATTGTCTTGAATTTTTTTGTCTTGTAATCTAGATGCCCATCTAGCCTTGACTGCAAGCTACAGATCATGGTTAACCAGTAGTATAGATATACTTAACACCTGAAATAAACAATTGATGTGATCGACCTCTCTTCCTAACAGATAGCACTTGTTTTGTTAAAAATTACTTTTCTTGACCCTTCTACCTCCACCTGACAGGAAAAGTATGGCTGAAGAGGAAAGATGTGCTGTTTGTTATTTAGTATATTCTAGGCAGCTGAGCACTGTCTGAGAAAGTCTGAAGATACAATAATTAAATGGATTGTATGTTTGAAATGTACGCTCCTTCTTATGAAAAGGTAAAAAAAAAAGACACTTCATTTTAGCAGTGGTAGTGTCTTAGGGAAAATATAACAGTTTCCAGAACTGATATATGCTTGCAAGTTACAGAAACATAAGTTGATCCTAGTTTTTTCCTATCTGCCAACTCCTTTTTTGATTTTATTTTAATTAACACATGATACAGTTCTCTTGCTCACTCACACTAAGAAGAAAAATTCATGGTGACTCTTCCAAAAAAGTTTGAATGGAGATGAACACAATCCAAGCTCTTCAAATTCTGGGATCTTAACAGGGTCTGAAATAGGTCAGACAAGTTTCTCAGAACTAATTAGACTAAATTACTAACACTTCTCTGACTATAATTTCAGCAGCACTACTTCCTAAATCTTGGAATATCTTCAGTTTTACAGTATGCTGGTTGCTCTGCCAAGAAACGTGGTGTTTTAAACATAAGGCTTTTAACTGATCTCCAGTTTCTTGTTATCAGCTAAAAAAATGACAATCTGGTTAAAAATTAAATAGATTCATAATCATGTCTCTTCATGAGGCAGAGAAAGGGACTGTGCTCATGGGAGCTAGAAAATATCTGTGGCAAAGGAGTTGGCTGAGGAGGCATCCTGGCATCAACATATTTGCTCTACCTCTCCACACCTTTTCCCTAGTGTATTGGTTGTGGGTGGCAATGTCTTGGCAATGAAGGGGCTGCAGGGGTGGCTGCCCTGTGCTGGACACTGTTGGTTCCAGCCAGCTCCAGCAGACCCACTGCAGGGCACAGCTGAGCGCCTCAGCCAAGCATGTTTAAGAAAGGGCAAAACTCTGCACAATAGTTGTGAGAGAGAGAAGTGAGTAAAAAAAAAGGTGAGAAACAGCCCTGCAGACACCAAAGTGAGAGGATGGGGAGGAGGTGCTCCAGGTCCCAGAGCAGAGGTTCCCCTGCAGTCTGTGGAGACCACGCTGGAGCAGATACCCACACTGCAACCCATGGAAGACCTGATGCTGGAGCAGGTAGATATCTCCTGAAGGAAACTTCAGACTGTCGAGAGTTCATACTAGAGCATGTTTATCCTGAAGATTGCAGCCCATGAGAAGGACTCATGCTGGAGCAGGGTAAAAGGGTGAGGGGGAAGGACCAGTAGAGAACAACTGTTATTTACTGACCACAATGCCCATCCCCCATCACCCTGCACCGCTTGGGCAGGAGGTAGTGTCAGGAATGAAGGAATGAAGTCAAGCCTGGGAGGAAGGGTGGGGTAGTGTTTTAGTTTTTGGTTTTGTTTCTCACCATTTGAATATATTTTAGCTAGCAAAAAAAGAAATTCCCTAAGTGGAATCTGTTTTTTCTGTGATGGTAATTGGTAAATGATCTCCCCGTATTTATCTTGACCCATGAGGTTTTTTCATCTTATTTTATTCCCCTGTCCCACTGAGGAAGGGGAATGAGAGAATGGCTGGGTGGCTGTCTGGCAACCAGTGAGGTCAACCACCACACCCATATACTTAGTTGTCAGTCTTCAAATTCTTTGTTTCCTTGAAGGGAGTCAGATGACAACACTCATTTGTAGAAGTAAAAGGAAGAATTAGACAGGAGGAGAGAAGTGTACAGAGGCAATTTAAGGTGGATAGCAAGGTCATTGGGTGTCCAAATTAATATAGATTTTTTTTTCAAATATTATTCAGACGGAAGTAGAAACTATGAACTTCATACGGGCAGATTTTCATCAGTGCAAATCATTATATCTCATCTGCTTCCATAATGGCTATGCCAATTTGTGACAGATAAAGATGTATTGTACCTTGAAATGATCTTGCAGTCTGGAGTAGTTTGGAAAAACTGTCTTCTAGAATAGTGAAAGAGACTGTGTAATGTTTATTGGCTGGGGTTTTTTCTTTTTTTTTTTTTCCCCTCAGAGGGTTTCACATTTCAGAAATAGGAATGCATTTTTGAAACCCTAAAGGTAGTGTTAAAATTCAAAGGATTCAACAAAGGCTAAGACAGGAGCAAGAGAGAAGACAGCGAAGTATGTAGGATATGTAGTGCAGTGTATGGATATTTAGAGCTTAGGTCTCCAATGCAAAATTAGAATCTAACTTCCATATTGATTACAAAAGTTTTTGTCACAGCTGTCTCCTTGCCTAACGTCCTTTTCCCATAATTCTTCCATATTTCTTTGCTTTTTTATTTTCTGTTCTGGATGTTCTGCTTTTTTATCTACTTGCTTTTTTCTCTCTCCCCCCTCCCTCTCCCCTCTTACTTTCTACTACTATTTTACAAGCCTTTCTGAACCCAGCAGTTATGACGTATGGCTTTCAAATTAATTTCCAAAAACTGTGTTTTTGATCAGGCAAAATGAGCGCATCCGTTATTATTGAACATGTCCTCCTTTTGAGGAGTAACAGCAGCTTGGGCTAGGTATGCACTGCTATGTATGACTATATGCAGAATCTTTCTTATTTTTAAGAAATGCACAGTAAAATCTTCTGTACATCCCTAAGTTTTGTTTGGTATTATACGGAGCTGTGAATCAGCATATTTTATGCATTTCATACTTTTTACAGCTTAGTATCTGAAATCAGAATTGTTCCAAAATATGTTCCAAAATGCTGTTCCAAAATGTGCAAGGTTTTTTAATTCTTTTTTAACTGATAAAATTAATTGATAAAAAACAACAAACAGGATTGCTAAGCACTGTCATTCTGTTGGAAAATAGTAACAGATAAATATGACTAAAAGAATCTCAACAAAATGTTAAAGACCTATTTCTCTGGAAATGTTGCAAGGATGTATTTACAGGGAAATTGCTGCTGTATCACACTAATAAATTCCAAAATCTCTATTAAAAATATTAAATATTTTTAATGAATTAATTAATCATAGCAGCTCCTCAGCTTGGATGAACTTCAGACTGCAAAAAACAAGGGGAGGACATGAAAGTTCATGTTCCCTGTCATCCTACTGGCCAAGGCATTACTGTAGCCCCAAAGAAGACATGACTTTTTTACAGCTAGATTTAGAGAAAACTTAAACTTTGTCACTGCTGAAAAACCATTCTGTTTGTTCAAGAGAAAGGTTCTTTTGAGCTCAATTTTCTCACTCTAGAAAAATAACTCAGTTCCTTCTTACAGTATAGATATTATAAGAATCTGAATATGATGCTTACTTTGTCATCTGATTACTTAACAAATACAGTTTGTAACACAGTTTAAAGGACTCTATTTCAGCATGTGAAAATATAGGGATCTCTTGATTTACTGCCTCTGTTAATTTGATTCTGTGGACCATCATATTGTATCATCCTTACCTTTCAATTACCAACCTCCATTATGAAATTTCTCAGTTTTTGTCTACCAGTATTCTTAATCTTCCACAACCACATTCCTTTGATGCCTGCTAATTCTCAGCCTATTGCTAACAAGTTTATGTTTAAAAATCAAATTCCAACTTCAGTTAAACATGCCTACGGTGTTTACCCACCCCCTGTCCCCTTGTCCCTGAATAACTCCAAAGAACAACAAAATCCTTTCTCAGTTTACATTTTGCCAAACTTTAGTTTCCTTTATAGAACAAGTGTTCCATATGAGAGGTCATATGAAGAGCTCTTCTTTTTTTTCTGCTGAGGTTAAATTTCAGGTTTTCTAAATTTTGTTTATAGAAATTGGACTCAATATTCCTAAATCAATCTTACTAGGCCTATTTGACTCATAAAAAGTTCATTTGGAAAAGATTCCAGGAGTTTATTAATTCTATCTTCCTCCTTGGTGTGGCATCATGTATCATTTTCTACTGATGTTTTTCTAACATTTTTCTAGCTCTGCATGACCTTGCACTATTCAATTTATCCCATTATTTTTTAACATGCTTCTCTTGTCAATGTCTTTTGAGCCTTTCTACATTATTTCTTTCTACATCCAGGTCGATGTAAACACAGACTCACCGTCAGTGAAGGAAGAGTTGGCATGTAAACTATCACAGGAGTTTGACCCCTGCTAAACAACGGGCCCTTACATTACCCATCCAAGGGTGTTAAAAGAGCTGGCTAACGTCATTGTGAGGCAGCTCTCCATAATCTTTGAGAAGTCGTGGAGATCAGGGGATGTCCCAGAAGTCTGGAAGAAGGCTAATGTCAGCCCCATCTACAAGAAGATCTTAAAGGAGGATCCAGGAGATTATAGGCCCGTGAGTCTTACTTCAGTCTCTGAGAAAGTTATGGAATGAGTCCTCCTGGGGGCTGTCACAAGTGAAATGAAGCATGCGATTGGAAAAAGCCAGCATGGATTCACCAAAGGCAAATCGTGCTTGACAAACTTGATCAGCTTCTATGACAAAATGACCTGCTGTGTTGATGCGGGGCAAGCGATAGACATTGTCTACCTGGATTTCTCCAAGGCTTTCAATATGGTTTCCCACAGCCTCCTCCTGGAGAAGGTGATGAGTTACAGTCTAGACAAGTGGTCTGTTTGGTGGGTGGGGAACTGGCTGACAGTCCACACCCAAAGGGTGGTGGTAAATATGGCAACCTTTTCAAAATGGCAACCTGTCGTAAGTGGGATCCCCCAGGGATCAACATTGAGCCCAACGTTGTTTAATATCTTCATAAGTAATCTGAATGATGGGATCAAGCATACCCTGATGAAATTTGCTGCTGATACCAAACGGAGTGGGGAAGTGGACACTTGGGAAGGGAGAGACACCCTGCAGGAAGACCTGGATAGGCTGGAAGAGCGGGCTAACAAGAACCTTATGAAGTTCAACAAAGACAAGTGTAAGGTCTTGCACCTGGGAAAACATAATCCAGGAGTGCAGCACAGGCTGGGATCTACCCAGCTGGGGAGCAGCTCAGTGAAAAGGCAACTGGGGGTCCTGGTGGACAAGAAGCTCAATATGAGTGAACTGTGTGCTGCAGTGGCAAAGAAAACCAACAGGATGCTGGGTTGCATCAACAAGGGCATCACCAGCAGAGATAAAGGAGTCATTATCCCCCTCTACTCAGTGCCTATCAGGCCATACCTGGCGTATTGTGTTTAGTTTTGGTCCCTGCTATGCAAAAAAAGATGTGGACAGGCTGGAGAGGGTCCAGAGAAGGCCCACGAAGATGATCAAAGGACTGGGAAGCCTGCCATATGAGGAAAGGCTGAGAGAACTGGGTTTGTTCAGCCACGAGAAAAGAAGGCTTAGGGGAGACCTTATTACCATGTTCCAATATTTAAAGGGTGGCTACAAAGAAGATGGAGACTCTCTTTTTACAAGAAGTCACATGGAAAAGATGAGGGGTAATGGGTACAAGTTACTCCAGAGGAGATTCCAATTGGACACCAGAGGAAAATTTTTTACAACGAGTACAATCAGCCATTTGAATAATCTCCTCAGGGAAGTGGTGGATTTCCCAACACTGGACACTTTTAAGATGCAGCAGAACAGGGTGCTGGGCCATCTTTTCTAGACCATGCTTTTGCCAAGAAATGTTGGACCAAATGATCTTTGAGGTCCTTTCCAACCTGGTCTTCTATGATTCTATGACTTTTCCATGCTCTCTGCATTGATATTTTCCATCTTTGTCTTATCAGTATATTTCATTATTGTATACCTGTTTTATGCCAAGGTTTCCAGTGAAAATATGGAAGGGCATTGGTCCCATAGTTCTTGTGGACTATGCTCAATAATCTATATGACAAGAAGGTGCAAAACTGTAGAGGATTTCTAAGTTAACACTACTTTCCATGATTACACATGGCTTTTTTTACATTTTCCAGGAATTTCTTAGTGAAATATCCAGAGAACACTAAGAATTAGATCACAGTTCCTGATACCAAAGACAAATTAAGAATCATAGAATCATACAATGGTTTAGGTTGGAAGGGACCTTAAAGATCATCCAACCCCCTTGGCATGGGCAAGGACACTTCCTACTAGACCAGATTGCTCAAAGCCTCATCCAGCCTGGCCTTGAACACTTCAAGGGATGGGACCTCCACAGCTTCCCTGGGCAACCTGTTCCAATATGAGTCATTGCATTCCCTGTGCCATCTGGCAAAACTCTTCTGAGGATGTTCCTAGAGTGAGTCCTGGTGAAGACCTATTGGCAGATGAGTTCCAAAGCCCACAATAAACTAAAAAAAAACCCCCAAACTTGAGGAATCTTCTTTCGGACTTCATATCAGATCACTATTTAAAGCCTGGTCCTATCAGATATTCTGATCAGTTAGCGTAAGAAATGTTAATATTAAAAAAAGCCCTCATAAGTACCATATATCATTTACATGAAAGCATGAAGTCTGGGAGTATTGCACAAAACATCACTTCACATGTTAATTAAATCATAAGTAAATCACAGTCATATACAGAAAATGTTAACAATACAATATGTCCACCAAGAGCCATGAAAATTATTTTTTAAAACAAACTGAATTTAGAAAAAAAAAAATCTGTGTAATTCAGTTTTTTTCATTTTGTGGTGTGATTCTTCCCCTAGACACTAAAGATAAATCCATGGGTTTTTGAACCATAAATTTTCTGGTCTCAGTTGTAGCATCTTATATCAATAACCTGCAATGTAATCTGGCTGCAGCTGGCTGATTGTGAATTATTCTCCCTGTGGAAGGAAAATCTTTAGTGCTGCTCAGCCTGAGAATACATTCAGCACACAAAGCCCCTGACCCTGAGACAGACTACTCTGCCTGAGATAAGGAAAAGAGGGGAATGGTTCTTTGTACATCTTGACACAACTGTTAGCTTTGTGGATAGATTTTTAGAGCCATAATGTGTTATAAGGAGACAAAAGTAAGTTGAGAATCAGAGTGAATACCTGTGTGTCTGATTTCACCCTTCTCACCCATACTGCTGTGGGAGGCTTTGATACAAGTCTCAATAGCAGGGAGGATGCCAAGAAAGCTTACCATTCTGATGCCATCTTATACACCTTGAAGACTACTGCACAGTCCAGAGGAAAGTCTATTGCACTTCTGCTCCTCTAAGGCCCTTTTAACTTTTTGATGTATGGAGTCAGACCAGCATACAGGGGTAATATTCACTCCAATGCAGGACAGTCTGTAAAAGAGACACAACTTCACCAAATCCTTTCAGTGCTGAGCAAACACTTCAGTGATGCCACGACTTAAGCTAACTTTCTTTCTCAAGAGGACAACGGCCCTTATAAAAATCTGAGTGTGCTTCAGAAAGGTGTATTTGGGAGTAGGAGAGAAAACAGTACACCTAAGAGGCTTTTCTATGCGTTTCTTTGTTTCTTAGCCCCTCACCCTTCACCTGACATGATCTAATTCTCAGCATTATTGTTCTCATTATTGCTACTTATAACACCGTACACTGACAGCAAAGTTTATTTCTCAGCTTTATTTCTGAGCTGTATGATGAAAAGAAATATCTGGAATGTAGAATAAGCCTGGACTAAAAAATGAAAAATTAGAATTTAGTTAATTAGTTAGTTAGTGTCTGATGTCTACAATTCAATGATTCTATCGTTCTGTTTTCATTGTTATCAGACCTGGAGGGGAAGCTGACAGGAAAAACGGCTTACTTTGCAGATCACTGGTTGAACTCCAGAGAGTCAGCTGGCATGAAAAAAGCCTGAGCTCAGAAAGAGACTTCAAAGTTTTTGTAGCATTGTTCCTGTACTTCTGATCCATAAAAGAGTCATCCAAACTCAAAAGTAAAGCGATCTGCAGAACACTTCCAAGCAGAAAGAGTTGGGTTATGGATTCAATTAATAAATGTGTTAAGAAATTGCTCTTATACCATGAAATATGAATGAAAAGGCTCTTCATTCTTGTCTCAATCTATTGCAGGTAAAGACAAACTTTAAATCAACAACATCCTCATGTTTTTAATAGAATTGTCCTTATTTAGATTAAGCCTTAAGATTAAGGAAATTTATTGAGATACACAAAATATCTGTCTCCAGATTAGGGACATTAGGGAGCTAATGGTTCACAAAGTTTTCAATTGTACAAAAGGATAGACATTACCAGACTCTCTGCTCAGTGGTTGATCCTATCTTAGGACATGACACAAAACTGAAAACAACTGGAATTTTCCCATTGATTCCAAAAAGCTCTGTCCCAGACCTTTTAGCTGGCCTTATGTAGTCCTTAAAAATGGACACAAATAAACCAGCAGAAAGACAGTTTTAGACTTTTTCTCAGGAAAGGCTAAATCTTAACTGTCTGTGAGTACCCAATCTTGTATATGGGAAAAAACCATCATTGAACAATAATTCAGCACAGCCAATCAGGAGAAAAAAGAAAAAAAAAAACCAAACACCTAAAACTTTCAGGATTTTGTTGTGGGTATTTTTTAGGGAACATAGTTATCAAGTTTTTAAAAGAAAGTAAAAGTGAATGTAAAGATGAAATCTGTCATCCTTAAATCCAAATAGATTTGTCCATTCCCTTCATAAGTCCCTTTAACTCTTACAGAGGATTCTGGCTACTCATCATGAACGAAATCCTTGTCTGATACACAGCTGCATGTTTGAGTTCTGTTTGAGACAATAAAGAACAACTCTGGTACAATGCCTTTCAGTAATTTTTGTTAGCATAAAAATTCTGAGGTGACCTTTTGTTCTGAGATGGCCTCAATCAACTTCAGCTCGTCTCCTTGTTTATCTCCTTGTTTATCTGCTAAGAGTAGATATTGAAATACAGTTTTTAAACAAACTGGGGAGGGGTTGTATTTCCTATTTCTGTTACTTCCTCCAATGTTATTACCATGTCTTTTTTTCATAGAAGCTCTAGAAGACATTACAGAAGACTGAAAACCAAAATGTTAGAAAATTGCACTGGACTTAATTCATAACTGAACAGAAAAAAGCAGGGACTTTACAGAAGGAAATAAAAGCAGACAGAAACCAGTAATTGGCTGATGCAATTGATTTCAACTGGACTTTTCTGACTTACATAACTGAAATTTGTCCAGGAATTTATTATTTTTTAGGATGCAGGGTTTGATTTTTCTCCTGATCCTCCTTTTGATATATTCATGGGATTCTTCAAAGACTTCTGGGGGTAAAATCTGAAATTAATTCACTTACCTGAGAAAAAAAAATGATATTATTGATACCACTGATATCATTGCCTAGAGAAATATTAGGAAAAACAAGTAAGTCACAATAGCAGAATCATCCCAAAGGGGAAAGAAACTCCAGAAACATAGTGTTTTCTTGCACATACAGTATATTAGAGATGCAAGTTACCTCAAGGCTTTCAACTGATTTGATTTTTTTGTGGTTGATTTAACTCAATATTTCAAGGTCCTTGCTTCTTTATTATGTTTCTCTTTGCTTCTTTATTATGTTTTTATTTTGAAATATTATGCTAAGAAGCACTATTTTGAGCATCATATGAATACACAGGAATACATAATGGCACTTGTATTTTCATATGACCTTGTTATTCCGTAGGTTAAACTGATCTTTGATAACTCCTTTCCCTCCCCCCCCCGCCCCTTCCTTTGTCTTACACACACATTTAACACTTCAGGAGAAACACAACCTGAAACATTAGCTACCATGGTAAATTAAGTGAAGAAATTCAGGGTTCTTGTGAATAGTGTGTGATTTTGAGTCAGTTATTAGGAATGAAATCTGTCATCAGCTTCTCATGAGCAACACACCGAGCAACTTAGAGAAGGACAGCAATGCATTGAAAAAGAAAGTGTTTTTTATTTGCAGGTCTGTGATTCTTAACTGCTGGTCTCTGCCCTAGACTCAAGATACATCTTAACTACATCGGCTAGAGTGGTACTTTTCCAGTAATTGAGGTCTGTCTTTAAACAAAGATGGATATAGAATGAGATACTGAAGAGACTTTACTTTTACTGCCTGAGAAAACTTTTCAGGCTGTGGCCAAGATTGCGTTTTCCAGGTTTTCTTTAGTTTCTTTGTTTTTAATTTTTGCAAGCTGTCACCAATAGCTAACCAGATAGTATCTTTTATGACTTTTTGGAAGAACAAGAAAAATAATTAGAGTGTTTTAGTGCTGTTCATTAAGCTGTCATATATGAAACATCTTTATTTTTTGGAAAGTCATTTGCTTAAACTGCTTCCAATATTTTGTAAAATTCCTTGTACTAGATGTGGACACTGTATACTGATTTTCTGACAGAGATTGTTTGATTTGTGAGGTCAAGACTGATGATAAACTTTACTGTATGACATTTCTTAATGCATTTTCTAAAAGGCTGAAAACTATCAAAGTGGCTTGAGGATGGCATTATTTGTTTTTATTATTTTTGGAACATGTCTCAGATATAAAGAGGTTTTTGTCTCTTAGTTTATTCCATTAATATTTAACAGTTGTATTCTACATCAAAAATGTGAGGCATTTTGCACTTAGTTCAGTTCTGATATCTTATACAGTTACTACAGAGGTGCCACCCACACAGTACAGGCAGAAGAAGATTTTTCTGCCCATAGGAGTTTACAAAAAAACACGTGAAAGGTCACTGCAATACCTAATTCTCTCCAAGAACCATGACAATGAGAGCAGCAGAGGAGCACATCATGTAGGGGAGGTGGTGCGCAAAGGGGTTCAAAGGCAGAGACAGTAACACTCTATGGCTGAGCAGGACAGCCTCCTCAGGCAAGGTGGGAGCTAAGACAGCTTTTCCATTCAACCTGACCTTCCTAGGGGGCTGTTCCTGGGGTCAGTTCAAAGGCAACTGTGCAAATACTCCTGTGCAGAAACCTCAGGTGAGTTCAGCGTCTCAACCACTGTTGCTGGAGGTACACTCAGCTGCAGCATGGGTAGCCCCCAAGCTACCAGCTATGCCCAGTGACCTTGCAAATGGGGTCCCTTCTGTTAAACAGAGGGATGAGACCTGTTGGCTGTTCGTGTCGCTGCTGCCTGACGCAACTACAACCATGCTGTTTGTGCTTAAAATAAGGCCTTCTGCCAACTGGCCATCTCTTAGTGGAGTAAGTCCGCTGGTTCTAATTACTGAGAGGCATCTCTTCTGCACTGAAGGTGGTGCTTACTCGCTCTGATGGTTGCAGATGACATTCTTTATCCCCTTGCCTTGGCAAGCCTATTCAGAACTGATTTCAAAGAGCAGCATTCCACGTTAATACTTCACTGGCCAATAAGTAAACAAATAAATGTATGACACTGAAACAGATAAACACAGGTTAACAGACAGAACCCAACCTTCTTATAAGGCTGGAAAAGGCTCCTACTGGAAAACCAGAGATGTCAATCATGTCTGGATATCCATTTTGTACCTTTGACCTAATATTTGTCATACAAAACCACTGGACTGTTGTGCTTTAGCTCAAACCAGCAACTAAGCACCACAGAGCAACTTTCTTACTCCCCTGCAGTGGGATGCAGGAGAGATTCAGGAGGGTAAAAGAGACAAAACTCATGAGTTGAGCTAAAAACAGTTTAGTAATAAAAAAACCCAATAGTAGTAGTAATAATAATAGTAATAGTAATAATTTGTAAGGAGAAAAGGGAAAAAATAATAAAGAGAGAAAAAAATAATAAAAAGAGAAAAAAATAAAACGCAAGAAAGACAAGTGATGCAAATGAAAACAATTGCTTACCAACAACCAACTGATATCCAGAGAGTCCGTGAGCTGCAGCCCCCTCCACCAACCTCCCTGGCAGTTTTATCGCTGAGCATGATGTCATATGGTATTGTATATCCCTTTGGTCAGCTGGGGACAGCTGTCCCAGCTGTGTCTTCTCCCAGCTTCTTGTACACCTCCAACCTACTCGCTGGCAGGGCGATGTGAGGAGTAGAAAAGGCCTTGACACTGTGTAAACACTGCTTAGCAGTAACTAAAACATCAGTGTGTTATCAACATTATTTTCAGCACAAATCCAAAACATAACCCCACACAAGCCACCATGAAGAAATGTAACTCTATCCCACCCGAAACCAGCATAAGATGAAAAAAAAGAACCCTGCACGTCAACAGTTGTGTTCACTGGTTATATCAAACAGATTTGATCATTGTTAAACTGGTTGTCTAAATCACACTTTGACGTGAATCTCCCACCCTTCCTCAGGACACAAGTATAACAGATTCCAGTAGAAAAAAAATACCTATGTAGGGTGTTACAGGTTAAACTAGAAATATTTTTCTACGGCACTGACATAAGAACAGAATATTGATAGATTTCCTCTAGATAGCTCTCATAGCTCATCCTGCATAAACCACTTTAGAAACTTAGAAATAGCTTCATCAGAGCTACCTAAGGCAGAGACAATGTCACAGGTAGGTGCATTTATATCCTATATCACTTCCCTTTCATGCTACTTATTTGTTCTGCAACTACATACCTCAGTGAACGTAATTCAGGTATGAGTTTTCACAGTAAAAAATCAGTAACAAAGAAAAATCACAGCTGATTAGGTCTAGGCATTTTTGTCACATGTTTCATTAAATTTCCATGTACAATATGGTCTATTACTTGTCATAGGAGTGTTTGGGAGCTTCTTTGGTGGAAAAGGGCACTGTTTGTAAGCATGAATGTTTCATAACATTTTCCTTTATTCAGACTCAGTCAAATATGATTCTGTCAGACTAAAACCATTCAAAATATAACAGGATTTTTGCCTGCAAAAAATCCCCATCTATAGAGTGAAAACTTTTTCCAAGACCTGTGTTGAAAATAAATATACTATAATACTGATGAAATTGATAAAAATAATAATGGTCTAATATTATTGATCATATGCCACATGTTCTGTTATATTTTCTCATATTATTGCCCTTTTTTTCTGAATGTAGATTAGAGATAAAGATGACTTCTTTTTACTTTTAGTTTCTCTCTAACCTTCCAATCACATTTTTATTACAGATTTGTATTTTATTCTATAATTCTATTTGTCTTGAGCTTACTTTTTTAATTTGTTTCCCTTTCTCTTTCCTATTTCTATTTTAGCTATGCTATCCTCATTCTATTTTTTAATTAATTTTTTTACTTTATGTAACTTATATCCTCCCCTCACTTTTGTTTTTTTTCTTCTGGATGAACACATTTCCTCTTATGCTTCCTTTTGTCCATCACTTCAAAATAGGCAATTTAGTATGAACACCAAAGAGCTGGAAGCATCAAAAAGGCCCTGTGTGCTATACTGTCTATGCCAGGTTTTATTTTACAGAAACACAAGGTAGAGCATCAGCTGCTAGGGTGGATTAGTATCTGCTACCGTTGGATGGTTTCTCTTGATAAGTTTTTCTTCCTACTGCCTGTTTCTCTAGCTCAGTAAGAGTGACAAACCCTATTCTCCTTATTTTTCCCCCTTTTTGTCAGTATGACATCTGTGTCTCCTTGCAAGGAGCAGACAACCCACATTCTAGTTTCTTTGTGCAATTACAAAACTAATTTTGCTCATAGTTCTTGAATGTTTGAGTTGGCTCCTCTGTCCTGGTTTGCTCTTTTAGCCTGTTCAAGATTTTCTTTCCTATATTTGACATTCCTGTGTTCCCTGTTCAACTCTGTAACTAGCATTGTGCCACCTGTCTTTACCACCCTATCTTCCTTCCCTCCGTGGGGATGTATGGTAGGATTAGGAGGAGGATGAGTTAGGAACCGATGTCTTTTACTAATTCCCCTCTAAAAGGAGAAGAGCATTAACTCCAGATACTCCTACTCTTGCTGAAGCTGAGCTGATACACATCAGAAAGGACTGGCAGCTCCCATCTGAAACCAAGCTTTTCTTCTTACCTTCTCCTCACCCTTCCTTCTCATCCAAAAATAATATACAAATGAAGCCCTGTCACTCTGAAAAGTGTGTACAGTTTCAATGCTTGTCTTGCACGTCAATTGCAAGATTGATGGAAATAAATAAAAATAAGCCAGAAATGCAAATTTCTACAAGGCTTTGAAAATATAAAGTCCTATGCAAGTGCTAAGTATGATTATGATGACTATTAGTGACCCTAAGTACGGTGTGATTTTTTTTAGGGCAGAACTGAGACTAGTTTGACATGTCAAAGAGAAGTTAGCCTAGATTTGAAGCTCTGCTTTAACTAAGTCAATTTCACACCTGCTCCCTTTGTCAGTCCATATGTTTGTCATCAATGAAAAATCCTCTCCACACGAGCATTTGCAGTGGGAATGATTATGACACATTTCATTATCTTCAGTAAATTGGATGGTTCAGTCCTTGAACTGCTGAATACCCCACACAGGTCTTGTCCGCATTGCAGACTTCACTCAGTTATAGCATAATTGAGCTGAACTCGTCATATAGAGCCTGTGCTTCTAACTGTGCTGCTGAGAGGAATCTTTTCAGCTGTAGTTTGGAGCATGCAGGGATTATTTTTTCTCAAATCTAAAAAAAAAAAGGTTCCTATTTTGATACCGTTTAAAGTCACTGGAATTGAACAATTTGAATAAGTAATCAATAAGAGCCCTTATTTATTTGTGATTTCTTAAGTATTGGTTAGAATTTCTAAAGCTACACATTGATTTTTTTTATATCCAAAAAGATTCTCTTCACTGAATGAGTCCATGTCTATTGTACCTCAAAATAGTCATTGCCTCATTTGTTCCTATTCAAGAATGATAATTACACCTGACAACATTTTTACTCTAATATGAAGCGTTTGTTGGGTTAAAGCACATCAAGGGCTTCTATGTAACGGAGCTAAAGGATGTTGAATCAAAGTAAATAGCCTTTTTCTGCATTTCATTATTCTTTTTCTCTAGCCAGAATTCACTATTTTCAGAGTGTTTCAGAAAGTGAGAGCTCTACCTGCGGTTACTGCACACAGCTACTTGAGAAGCAGCTGTTCACAGTTCCCACCCCCTTAACAGAAATAATACAATATATTTTCTTGGCATAGTGAACATCTAATACATACTCTTATAAAGGACTGGAAATTATGTATGGACTGGAATATGAAATAACATTTTGATAAAAGCTGTTTTATGGTGCTAATTTTCCTGACAGAACTCTTTCCTTGGTAAGTGGAGAAAATCACCCAGATGCAAGATTTAAACTCAAGGTTTACATCTGTGTATTTCAGGACCTTATATAAACACATTTCTCACTCATCTTTCAGAGGTGAGTTGGCAGTCTCTGGAGTGTGACCACAATACATAAGGTATGTGTCACCTTGTGACACTTGCTGGATTGATTCCTTCAAGTGAGGTAGTTTGAGCAATTCCTACTTTAAAGTTCTCGGTGGGGTTTAGAGATGAGAGAGATTTTGAGCTGCCAGGTGCCAAAGGCAGGAACAGAACTTTCTTTCAAGTGAAGTTTTACACTGGAATAAATACACTCACAAATTTAAAGGTGCCTCCAGGTGGTTAAGTCTTCAGATAATTGCACAGGTATCTGGTATTTATAGAAAAATAGGGTAAGGGCAAAAAGTATTCACTTATTTTTCAGAAGAATCTGCCAGTTAGCAATTATGAAATGGCTAAAAAATAAAATGGGGAGGGGGGCTTGTTTGGACTTTGATCTTTGGGGGTTTTTTGTTTTTTTTTTGTCTTAATAGTATGAGAGAGTTTTCAGACAAGAACGGTCACAAGGAAGCAGCTAATTATTTCCCACTTGTGGAAAATAATTGTTTTATATTTATGTTAACTCCCCCACCCTAAATACTGTGTCATACAAACACAGAAAAAAGATTATTCCTCTGTTGGGGGATTGTACACCACTTTTTAAATCAGAGGAATATTAAACAGAGCAACCGAAGCGTTATGATTCAGTTTGGGTCTTGGTTGAGAGAGTGAGAGAGAAGTGATTTTAGATTTTAATGAGGAAGCCTTCAGCATTTGAAGGGCAACTTGTTTATTACAAGATCTACAGTATCATGAGCAATGTGAATTAATTTTCAAGAAGATACATTTTTTTGTCAAGCATCAGTAGGTAAAACAAGGAGTGATGCCTCATGAGAAGCCGTATTATTTTGCAGAAAATCAGGGTGTCTCCACCAGATCTTGATTTATAAGGCAGGTGAAACAGCAGTACTTCCGTCACCTATGTCACAAAACCAAGATATTACTAGAGAAATCAAATACGAATCAAAAGATGGTTGTTCTGGTGAGTCTAATAAATGAATCCAGATAGTTAAGGTTCCCTTAAAAATGTCAGGTCTACTTATTAGCCCTTCCTCTGCTAGTAAGGCTTACCAGAAAATCATATAACTAAAGACAGACTCAAGGCAAAGAGAAACAATGCATGATTTGTAATAATCTATATGACTTAGCTTATGAAGAAATAAATCTGTTCACAATACTGTCTCCAATGACATTTCCACTGAAAAAAGTTCCCAACACATTGCTGACTTTTTTTTGGATAATTTTAGGTAAAAAGGTACTAATATTTTAGTGGGTAGACCTAGTATTTTCTTTACAGCTTTGTATTTGTTTCTTGAAAAAGATTAAAAACATGCCAGGTCTAGGAAAGACATAAAGCATAATTAATATGGTCAAAAAAATCCAGTGAAAATACAGCTAAGGAAAGCTAGAAGAAAATTGTGTCATCAGAGTTAAAATTATGGGATGGGATGGGAGAAGGAGGAATGTGAGTCTATGTGTAAACTACTCCCATGCCAAAGCCGTCAATCCATCTTAGTCTCCACTATATAAATGCAGCAGAAGTGGTGTACAGGGAGCAAAGAGAGGAGGATTTACTTTTTTATGTACGACCAGAGTTACTACAGAATTAAATGCACTTAAGAACTCCTCAGGTGCACATACTTAATTCTTAACAGCTGTAATTTATTCACATCCTATAAGAATGCATCTTTATTATGAAAGCTAAAACATTTGTGGAATGGTTAGGATTTTAATTCCAGAAATCTATTATAGATTTACTTCCTAAAATTATGTCTGATTGTATTTAAAGCTTACTAGTTAACATTGTAAGGTCATTGTTTAATCATTTTTAATTCATTTGTTAATCTTTGTAATAAAATCAATCATGATGAATTGACTTGGCAATAATGGGGTTGTCATAAGCGCTTACAGAGAATTTACAGCATAAAATCAGCACTGAGGGCTGGATGTTTTCTCTTTAAGTCCTTTTTTATTGATGACAGATGTAAGAGTTCAGTAATCAGAGACAAGAACAAGCTTTATATTCTCTTTGATATTATGCTATTTTTTGAAGATTTAGTTAGAAATGGTAATTTTGGATATTATAAAATCAGCAAGCTTTTCCAGGAATGGAATTAATAAAGAAACATTTTTGAGAGGAAATCATTTGCCTTTTGGTTTAAGTATAAAAGCAGAGTACAGAACAAAAATAGTGTCAAAAAATATCTTTCAGCCCTAAATACCCACTAGATTCCACTAACATCATTTTTAAAGACTGAAGTGGCATCCAGACTCGGTGTATCTTATTCATGAAAATAACTTTTGGAGTTAGCCCTTTGAAAGAAAATTCATTAAAAAGGTAACTGTACTATAACTGGAAAAACAAATGGAGAATATCTGTGCACAGGAAAGAATTCAGAGGGGTTTTTTTTGCTACAAATTCTATCTGTCTGTCTATCTATCTATCTATCTATCTACCTATTTATCTCTCATGGTGCAAGGATTTCTTGCAGATAATTATTTCATAGGTTTAATGTGAGAGTAATACCACAAGTAACTTGCCTTACATCCCCATTAAAAAAAAAAAGAAAAAGAAAAAGGAAAAAAGAACTGAAACCTTTTTTGTCACTCTTATTTGATTGTGGTATTTTTTAACATGTTCATGGATTAAAGATGGTAAGAAAACAAGACAACTAAATCTGCTGCCTCTGTTGCTACTAAAACATGCTTAAATTGTCCAAAATATTTTCCTCTCAAATCATAAAATTTTGTATGCTTTTTAGATTGTAAGCCATGACCTTTATTTATACACAACATAATTTTTAATAACTTACTTTTTAAGTCTGAAATAAAATATTGTATAGAAATAGTATTATTAATTTCATTGAGATTCTTCTGAGTAGTCTGTTGTAGTGGAAAAAAATGGATGGATAGATAGATAAAGTACAAATGTGAGAAATTCATGAAAGATCAGAAGGAGACTTAGCACTTTTTTAGTTTGCATTAGAATTTTTGTAACTTGTTGCAGTTACAATAGATTGGAAGAAAATACGCATGTGAGAAAGTAAGAAGCAAGATATGAAGATGTGAAGACATCACATCTTCATTTGGCATGCAACTAACAACACTATTCTTATGCATAACTCCTGAAAGCAGAGTGAAAGAGATAATATTGCTGTAAATGCTTGGAGGAGGAAAGAAATTGCAATTAGGTACTGTACTTTAACTATCTGAATGATGTTCACAAAGATGTCCAGCAAAGCACAACCTCTGTACTCTCAGGTTATTAAGAAAAAAAAGCTTCACCTAGGCAAATACTGTTGTCAGTGATGTAACATCAGTTTATAGCATGGTATTTTTATACCGAATAAGATTTTCCTCTTTTCTTAGTGTCTCTTTGAATACTGAAAAAATATTTTGTATTCCACTTCTAGGGTTTTTCTTTGTGGTTTTGTTTGATTAACTCACAGTTATCATAGATGTGGTCACCTTTTATAAATTTGCCCTTCTCCAGAAACAGTATGATCTGTAACGGCACATCTAATTTAAAACTCCAGAGAGATCAATGTTGTTGTTATGTTAGTATGTGATGGAATGAAAAGTTCATTTCACATTTATTCATTTATTTCAGTGCTCATTTATTCATTTATTTCAATAAGTATTTGCCATTTTCCAATCCTTTGCTTCATATGGCAACACTGAACAAGACAATCATGTCCCTCAACATGTCACTTGTTGTGCAACCACCATTCTAAGAGGGCACTTCTTGAATGTGCTAAATGAATTCTCAGGCACCTTGAGGGATATTTACTTCACTGGGGAGGAAGCAGTGAATTAAAATTTATTACCACTTCTGAGAAATTATTCTACTGCTAATCTTCATGTACTTTTGTCCATATTACAACATGATAAAGTAATTTTGTTTTTAATAGTAATAGTAACAATGATAGTGATGATGATGATAATGATGATTGTCATGGTTTGGCTCAGATTGGCCCAATCAGGTGGAACAACAGATGCTCTCTCTTTCCTGCTCCGCTTCCGAAGGGAGGCGAGAGAGAGAGAGAAAAAGAGACACTTAAGAGTTTAGAAGGAACTAAACTACTTCAATGAGATTTTAATAATAAAATAATAAAAAAGAAAATAATGAAATATATACAAAACTGTATCAAGCTCCCAGGATGACAATCATGTCACCAGCAGGCACAGCGGAAGTCCCAGACTGGAGTCAGTGATGAGCAGGAACTGGATTCCGGATCTAGATTCATGATCGGGATCAAAGGCAGGCAGACAGACAGAGTCCTCCTTGGATGCCGGCAATTGAAGAAAGAGGGCTGACCCTTTGATCCCTCAGCTTTTATACTGAGCATGAGGGAGATGGGATGGAATACCCTGTTGGTCAGTTTTGGGTCACCTGTCCTGTCCACTCCTCCCCACAGGTGTGACCCCTCCACGCTTTTCTGCTTCCAACCCTTCAACGGGACAAGTAACAAAATTGACTGGCCTTGGTTGTTACAGCAATAAGTATAAGCAAGAGCCTGTCTGCATCCCATTCCTTGGCATCAACTATAAACACGGGTCTTATCACTCTGAGAGCGAACAGTTTTCTGCACAACACGCTGTTAATTTCAGCAGTTAGAAGAGGCCTAGCTAAAAAGTAAGGTTACTGAACAAAATTGGTCCTGTTTTACCTCAAACCAGGACAATGATGATGATGATGATGATGATAATAAAAATGAAAATAAAAGATGTTTTTTAATTATTTTCTAACTTTCAGGTTATAAATAATATGTCAAATACCATATTTTTAAAAAGTTATCTGTTTTGTTCAACCAGTCATTTTATACACAGGAATCTTTAGAAAGGCATTGGCTGTGAATTTTTCTTCTTCAAGTAAGTGTTTTTAATTTATTTTTTTAATGCAAATGACTCATATTCAGAGGTTACCTGAAAACTTCCCCTATGACTTAGCTGTTTTCTTTAGAAGCTCCAACCTTTTCTTAGGATGGTTTTTTTTTTACGTTGTGCTGTTCTTCTGGTGGTGTTCCATTCTTTCATGCCCCAAGACCAAAGAACTACGAAGGCCACATGATATTTGTTTAGACTAACATATCAATTTCATCTTCTGTGAACTATTCAACATATCCATCCAAGTGCAAGTTCTAGCTGATATCACGCAGTGCCCAAGGTTATAATGGATATACTCTTCTACATACCTATGACATCCAACTCTGCATGTTACTGCATTATTTATGGTTCATTATACTGTTTTTGAATAACTATTTGGATTACAGTTCTGCTTTGGAAAGCTGAAATCTGATGTATGTATAACTTGGTTATTATTTTACACAAAAAATTATTCATCTGAAAATAACATCAGTATATGGATCCAGTTTTATGTCATGTTACCCTCAAATATAACAACCCATTCATCATTTTGGAAAATCAAGGATGACCAACTGTATGGGGGAAATGAGGAAAATAAATTTTCATAAAGGTTTGAAATACTTATTTTACTCTGATGCAGAGGTTTTTTAAATATTTTCTTCAGTTATTGAAAATTTTACTAAGAAACATGAGAAAAAATAACTTTCATTATTTTACTTATTTAAAATTGCTTTAATAATATTAATTCTTTTAATACAATATATAAATAATGTCAATAACTACATATAAATTTGTTTTTAAGCTTATGTTTGGATTTGAGTATAAACTGTTTGGTCTTTAGTTTGTTTTTGAACATGAGCTGGCAGTATGTGCTTACAGCTCAGAAAGCCAACTGTATCATGGGATGCATGGCCAGCAGGTTCGAGGGAGGTGGTTCTCCCCCTCTATTCCACTGTCGTGGAACCCCACTTGGAATACTACATCCACTTCTGGGTTGTCCAGTATAAGAAAGACATGGACCTCTTTGAGCAGGTCCAGAGGAGGGCCACGAAAATGTTCAGAGGGTTGGAACACCTCTGCTATGAAGAAAGGCTGAGAGTTGGGGTTGTTTAGCCTGGACAAGAGACAGCTCGTCAAGACCTTGTTCCAGCCTTTTAATACATAAAGAGGGCTTATAAGAAAGATGGAGAAAGACTTTTTACAAGGGCCTGTAGTGACAGGAAAAGGGGCAACAACTTTAAACTGAAAGAGGGAAGGTTTAGACTGGACATAAGGAAGAAATTTTTGTGGCAAGTGTGGTGAGACACTGGAACAAGTTGCCCAGAGAAGCTGTGGGTGCCCCATGATTGGAAGTGTTCAAGGTCAGGTTGCATGGGGCTTTGAGCAACCTGATCAAGTGGAAGATGTCCCTGCCCATGGCAGGGGAGTTGGGCCAGATGATCTTTAATGGTCTCTTCCAACCTAAGCCATTCTATGATTCTATGAACATTTAAAATGCAAATGGACTGGGAGGAGCAGACAGAAGAAAGGCAAGAGAAGTTATAATAAGACAAGACATAATCACAGAATCACAGAATCACAGGGGTTGGAAGGGACTTTCGGAGATTATATAGTACAACCCCCCTGCCAAAGCAGGTTCACCTAGAGCAGGTTGCACACGAATGCATCCAGGCAGGTTTTCAATATCTTCAGAGATGCAGACTCCACAACCTCTCTGGGCAGCCTGTTCCAGTGCTCTGTCACCCTCAAAGTAAAGAAGATTTTCCTCATATTGAGACGGAATTTCCTGTGTTCCAGTTTGTGCACATTGCCCCTCGTCCTGTCACTGGGCACCACTGAAAAGAGTTTGGCCCCATCCTCTTGACACCCACCCTTTAGGTATTTATAAGCATTGATGAGATCCCATCTCAGTCTTCTCTGCTTCAGGCTAAACAGACCCAGGTTTCTCAGCCTTTCCTCACAAGAGAGATGCTCCATTCCCTTGATCATCTTGGTAGCCCTCTGTTGTACCCTCTCCAGCAGTTCCCTGTCCTTCTTGAACTGGGGAGCCCAGAACTGGACACAGTACTCCAGGTGTGGCCTCACCAGGGCAGAGTAGAGGGGCAGGATAACCTTCCTCGACCTTCTGGCCACACGCTTTTTAATGCACCTCAGGATGCCGTTGGCCTTCTTGGCCACAAGGGCACATTGCTGGCTTGTGGTCATCCTGTTGGCCACCAGGAGTCCCAGATCTCTCTCTGCAGAGCTGCTTTCCAGCAGGTCAGCCCCTAAGCTGTACTGGTGCATGGGGTTATTCCTCCCCAGGTGCAGGACCCTACACTTGCCCTTGTTGAACTTCATGAATTTTCTCTCTACCCAACTGTCTAGCCTGTCCAGGTCTCACTGAATGGCAGCACAGCCTTCAGGTGTGTCAGCCACTCCTCCTAGTTCTGTGTCATTAGCAAACTTGCTGAGGGTAGACTCTGTTCCCTCATCCAGGTCATTGATAAATACGTTGAACAAGAGTGGACCCAGTACTGACCCCTGGGGAACACCGCTAGCTACAGGCCTCCAACTGGACTCTGCCCCACTGACCACAACTGTCTGAGCTCTCCCATTCAGCCAGTTCTTAATCCACCTCACCGCCCCCTCATCTAACCCACACTTCCTAAGCTTACCTATGAGGATGTTACAGGAGACAGTGTCAAAAGCCTTGCTGAAGTCAAGGTAGACAACAGTAAACGATGTCCACTGCTCTCCCCTCATCTACCCAGCCAGTTATGCCATCATAGAAAGCTATCAGATTGGTCAAGCAGGACTTCCCCTTGATGAAACCATGTTGACCACTCCTGATAACCTTCTTTTCCACTACATGTTTAGAGATGACATCCAGAATGAGGTGTTCCATCACCTTTCCAGGGATGGAGGTGAGGCTGACTGGCCTGTAGTTTCCCGGGTCTTCCTTCGTGCCCTTTTTAAAGACTGGAGTGACATTGGCTTTCCTTCAGTCTTCAGGCACCTCTCCTGTTCTCCATGACCTTTCAAAGATGATGGAAGGCAGCTTTGCAATAACATCTGCCAGCTCCCTCAACACGAATGGGTGCAGCCCATGTGGGCCCACGGACTTGTAGGTGTTGAGTTTGCTTAACTGATCTCTAACCCAATCCTCTTTGATCAAGGGAGAGTCATCCTTTCTCCAGGCTCTCTCTCTTACCTCCAGGGTCTGGGATTCCTGAGGGCCACTCTTAGCAGTAAAGACTGAAGCAAAAAAGGCATTCAGTTACTCTGCCTTTCCTACATCCTTCATCACCAGGGCACCTACCTCATTCAGCAACGCGCCCACATGTTCTCTAGTCTTCCTTTTACTCCTGATGTACTTGAAGAAGCCCTTCTTATTGTCCTTGACAGTCCTGGCCAGGTTTAATTCCACGTGGGCCTTAGCCTTCGTTGTTGCATCCCTGTGTACTCTGACAACATAAGTTGAAGTCTTATACGTTATCAGTAGAAACATGTGATACCCATAATGGAAAAATACATAAAATGTCGTTTTTGTCAGATAGAATTTGAGGATAATTAAAGATATTTATATTTTACTTAATAGACACTGTCTATGCAAATTCTTGCATTTCCTAAATTTTGAGCTCGTTAGCAGAACGAGCTTGTATGTTGTGTAGGTGGCAAGGTTTTAGTAACGGAGGGGACAGGTATTTCCCTGCAGCCTGTGGAGACGACCATACCACAGTAGGTGTTTATTTCCTGAAGGAAGCTGCAGCCCATGGAGTGCCCACTCTGGAGCAGGTTCTCTTGACAGAAACTGCAGATGATGGAGGACCCATGATGAAGCAGAGTTATCCTGAAGGACTACAGTCCATAGACAGGACACATGCTAAAGCAGGGGAAAAATGTGAGGAGAAAGGAACGGCAGACACAAACTATTTCGGACTGATCGCAGCCCCCCATTCCCAACCCCCTTGCACCACTTGGTGGCGGGGATAGGGGAGTTAGGAAGAAGCAATGAAATTGAGCCTTGGAGAAACGGGGAAGTGGAGCAAAATTGTTTTAGTTTTTGTCTTGTTTCTCATCATCCTGCTGTATTTTAATTGGTAAAAAAATAGATTAATTATCCCCAAGTTGAGATTGTTTTGCCCATCATGGTAACCTTTAAGTGATCTTCCTGTTTTTTCTTCAACCCATGAGCTTTTTAATCTTATTTTCTCCCACTGTCCTATTGAGGAAGGAGAGTGACAGAGCGGCTAGATGAGCATCTGGCAGCCAGCAAAGGTCAACCCACTACAAAACTCCACATTAAGTCCATGGAGTTGTTCTTAGGGAAATAATGTCTTCACCTGTTTTTATGTCAAATTAACAGTAAGACTTTGAAAAGGGTAGACTTTTGATAACTATTCAATGAACTGATTTTTATTTATAGTGCTCCAGATGAAGAACAATAAACTACTGTTTGTGTGCATATGTATGTGCAGGTGTGTGTGTGTATGTTCATTTTTATTTACCAAGGAGGAGGCAGGAAAGAGCAATTATGTGTTATAAAACAATAAGCCATAAAATTCAACAAGACAGTAAGAAATGGTAGACATACATCTCAAGAAAGTTAAGCTGGAATAAACAGAAGTAAATAAGGGAGAGAAAGGAAGTATACAGATTCTGTTGAGCACATTGGGCAACTGAAGAATTTAGGGATGTGGCAGATAAATTGTGAATATCTTGTCATAGGGCATAATGAAGCTAAAAGATGTATTGATGAGAAGTGAACTACTGAATAAAATCTGAAAGACATTTTCCCAGGCACAAAGAATGACAAAGTGAGTGATATTACTTTAAACACACTGTGTAGCATTCTAGTTGCCATTTTGCAATCATGTTATAGAAATAAAAAGAGCAGTAAATTACAAGACACTAGGAAAGCTCATCAAGGGATTCTATTGCTTAGAAAAAAAGTATAGAAAGTAGATCTATAAGAAATTCAGAGTAACATCTGAAAATTCCATAGACATGATAGTTTCTACAAGAGCCAGAAATATGTCTTTTAGGTATCAGTAAAACTGATTTATTTTTTTTATTTTTTATTTTTCCTGGAGATTTACTTCAACTGAGGTCTGCCTCAGAGAACCTGTGGTTGACTCAGTTAAAGCAACATGAAGGAAGAAGCACCTGTTTCAGTGCTGAAGAATATATTCAGTTTAATAGGCAGAGATTGATATAAAGGAATAAATTCATAATGTTACAACACAAAAGTTAGGAAAAATAACACTAAGCTTGACATTCTGTTATTTTATCATCATCAAAAATTTTCATTAATGTCTATTATCAAAATTGTATTCACTTTTTTATTTTTTCAGGAGATTTTAATCCTTATCTTTATAAAGACAGTTTATTTTCTGGTTCCAAGAAATCCCAGAAAAATATATCTTTGCCTCTCTGAGGCTATTTAAGTTTTCCAGAAGCAGCTTCACAGGTATTTCATTCAATAATAATGCAAATACTAATTTGTCAGGGATTTTAATGACAAGAGGTGGAATATGACTGAATATAGGATGCTTTAAAAAGTGCATTTCTTTATATCACGACACAATGTTTGGTAGGGGTAACGAAGCTGCTCCTAAATAAGCAGTTCAAGCTTGCTTAATGTGCTTTTAGTAAACAAGATAATTGTTAAAAAAATTATTAATTAAAAAGCAGAGTTGCAATTTTTCCAATCTTACAATGCCATTTTGACAGGCTTCCTACAAAATTGAGCATTGTCTACTTAATACACAAAAATAATATTATGTGAATACTTTGGCATTTTCTGTTTGTCTGCTGTTAATGACAGCAGGAACTCTGTTAAACTGATTTACAAAAGAAAGCTTAAGGTCAAAAAACCAAATTCTGTCAGTCTTCAGTAGCTTTCAAGATCACATTGATATTCCATTGATACCGCTGAGTTGTTTAAGTCCCAACTTGTTCATGGCCAACTCTGATGTCTTTGCACAGTAATGTACAATAATGTTTAAACATAATCTTAGTACTCTTACTCTTAGGTAGTAAGTTAAGTTAGGAAGAATAAACTAATGTGTCTGTTATCACAACGTGGAATTTGGATAATGAGGTGAAGTCTCTGTGCTCAAAGAACAAGTAAGACTGGCCTTGCTATCTCTTGTGCAACCTGGGAAAGTGGAGGCTCACCTGGCCAGCACAGGATGCAGATAAGAAGGGGCTCCTGTGTTGGCAGGACAGCCCTGCTTTTCATCAGTGAAGACAAGATAACAGGAACTTGTGTAGTTCTTTGTTTTTTTGAAAGGCTATTATGCCTGATGACTGACCTCTGCCTCATTACCTGTGAAATGCATATTAAAGTTGACACCCTGCATATGCTAATGAAGATTATAGAGATCATGCTAAAGATATGTGACTATAACACTTGTCTCTCCACCCAAATCATACTACAGGTCAGCTAGGGGAGGGAAAACTTGTAATTTTGGGGATAAAAAGATGGAGAAAATGAATGTTAAATTGGGAGAGAAAAATCTCAATACCTGACGGACCAGCTGACGGGCTGCATTCTCTTCCTCCACCCCAGGCAGGGACGCCTTCTGGATAAGCGCTGCGTCTTTCACCCTCTGGTGAATGTTACCCCTGGGCTGTTGTTTTATTATTATTTTTGCTAGCAATATTAACCCTAATTAATAGTGCTATTGTAGTCAGTGAATTTATCAATGGCAATCTCGAATCTGTTCTGTCGCTCTCAATAGAATAACTAATTTCGATTTTTGTGAATCTGACTCAGTGAAAGTCCTTTGCTGGGACTCTGATAGACAAATATTGAAACTACATTCCTTTTGACATGACACACAAAAATACCTTTAACAAAACCGGGATCTCACTGCAAGTCTCTTGAGGTCCAGTTGTAACATTTTGGGTTATAGTATTTCCCTAAGTATTTAATTCTGAAAGGCAGATGAAAGGAACAGATGAAAGATGTAAGTTTATATATATATGTATTCTAAAATGTATGCATATATTTGCAAGGAAAATGTGTTAATTTGCTCAGGGGATAGACATTTAATATACTGTTTTTAAGAGTTTAAATGGACAACGTTATACAGTATGCTGGAATATATGGCATTCATTTGACAAAGAGGAGCAAGAGTATCTTAACCTGCAGGCTGGCCAACCTTCCGAGTCAAGCATTAACTCAGGAAGATCAGGGATGGGATATTGCAGCCACAGTTAACTGAGGCAATGGTTGGAAAGAAGTGGAAAGCAAAAGGTGCAGTGTGATAAGAACAAGAGTGACTTTGGGAATGACAAAATAAAGTGAAAGAACACCTGCCTTAAGTATTGATACACAAATGCATGCATCCCGGGAAAGAAGTAGGAGGAACCAAACCAGTGTTGGAACAAATAAGATGTGTTGACCCAGCTTGCACAACTAGAGTGCTGCAAGGGTACATAATCTCTTCAGGAACAATAGGCAGTGAAGGGACATGAGGGAGAATGTTATCTTCTATGAGCAGGAGATGCTTGGATGTATGAGGCTGTTGTACATGATGAACATTAGTCTGGATGAGAGCTTGCAGGTCAGGGTCAGTAGAGAGGCCAGTAAAGGTGATATTGTGGTGGGAGCTTGTTACAGACCACCCAATCTGAGTGAGGAAGTCTGTGACACCTTTAAAAAACCCCTTAGGAGTCTACACTACAGATTTCGGTTCTTGTGGGGGTCTGTAACCTCCTTGCCAGCTCCTCAAAGGACAACAAGGAGGGACTCAAGCAGTCAAAAGATTTCTGGTGGGTGTTGGGGAAAACTTCTTGATGCAAGCGATGGATGGGCACTGCAGGATCTGCAGTTTGCAAACAAGGAAGAAGTAGCTTGCAGAAACGTTAATCAATGGTTACCTTGGCTTTATTGACCATAAGGAGTTCAAGATCCTGAAGAGAATGAGGAAGGGCAGCAATAGCTTACAGACGTTGGACTTCAGTAAAGCAGACTTTGTCTTATTAAGGGAACTGATGGATGGGATGCCATGGCAGGTAGCTTTAAAGGTCAAAGAAGCCTAGGAAAGCTGGCAGGACTTTAAGGACAGCGTTCCCAAGTACAAAACCAGACCATAAGCAGCTGTATCAGGGCTCCAGCTTGGCTAAGCAGGGAACTCATAACTGCTCTCCAATGCAAAAAGACAGCATACAGGAGGTGGGAGCAGGAACAGGCTTCAATGAAGGAATTTACAAACATTGCCCAAGCATATGATATTTGTGTCAGGAAAGCCAAAGCTCAGCTGGAGTGGAGACTTGCCAAAGATATCAAGGACAGCAAGAAGTGTTTTGACCACTGAGTTAGTACTAAAGGATTGAACAAAGAAAATGTGGGACTGCCACTGAACTGCATGCCATTTAGTGATTGAGATACGCAATGTCTTCTTTCCATCATTCTTCACAGATAATGTGTCTCAGGCCTGTATGATTTCAGAGAGGGGTCAAGGAGGAGAGGAGCAACCAACAGTGAATGTGGATCAAGCCATGAGTTACTGGAGAGATATTGTCCTCTATGAGTCCATGGGACCCAATGGGTGCCTCCAAGGCTCCTCAGAGAGCTGGACAATGCCTTCAAAGGCCACTCTCCATCATCTTTCAGACATCATAGAGAACAGGCGAGGTCCCTGAGAACTGGAGAAAGGCAAGGTTTTCATCCATCTTGAAAAAGTGCCAAAAGATATCTGGGAGTTATAGGCCAGTTAGCCTCATTTCTGTCTCTGGGAAAATCATGGAGTGCCACCTATAGCACATTTCTGGACAACTGAAAGAGAAATAAGTGGCTGGAAATAGTTGGCAGGGTACCAACTGCCCAAAGGTAAATCACACGTGACCCACCTGGTTGCCATTGATGTTGAAATGCTGGGATTTGGGGATGGGGGATGAGTGGAGAGCAGTGGATATAATTTACCCTGACTTTAGCAAGGTTTCTGACACTGTCTCTAACAATATTCTTATTAAGTTAGGACATTGCAGTCTGGATGGATGGACAACTGAACGGGCAAAAGAACAGCTTAGATGGTAAGATTCAGAAAATAGTAATTAACAGGTCAGCAAATTGGGTACCACAGGGATCTATCCTGGGAACTGTTAATGTTAAAAGACTTTCTCAATGACCTGGAGGAGGTAATGGAGCTCACTGTCATCAACACTGCAGAAGACATCAAGCTGGGAAACTAGTTGAAATGCTCAAAGGCAGGGTTGCCATCCAGAATGAATTAGACAGGCTAGGGGAATGGGCCAACAAGTATCTTGTGAAACTGAACAAGAACAAGTGCTTAGTCCTGCCCCTGAGATAAAGAAGGCTGGGAAGAATAGACCTGCAGGCAAAGTCCTGGGGCCCCTGATGGGCAATAAGCTTAACCTGAGCCAGATGTGTACCTTCACAGCAAAGGTGGAACAGTATCCATTGCTGCATGAAGGAGCACAGCCAGCAGATCACATGGAAGGGGTTATTCCCATCTAGACAGAACCCATTAGACCACATCTTGAGTATTGCATCCAGTCTTGAGCCTGTTCCCCTTCCCCCTCAGTATAAGATATTAACAGACTGGAGCAGCTTCTGCAGAGGGTGCCCAGGACACTCAGAGCTGGAGCACTTGCCCTGTGAGGAGAGGCTGAAGGACCAGAACTGGCTCAGCCTGGAGAAGAGACAGCTTTGGGGGCACCTAACTGCACCTCCCCAGTGCAGATCGCTGGGAAGAAAAAGCCAGGCTCTTCATGGCAGGGTAACAAGAGGCAACAGATGTAAATTGAATCAAGAAAGGTTTTTTCCCCATGAAGACAGTCAGGCAGTGAAGCCAGCTGCCCAGAGAGGTTGTGTCCTCTCTGTCCTTTGAGGTTTTCAAAACCTGACTGGATAAAGCTCTGAGCAAGCCAATCTGACTTCGTAGGTGGCCATGCTCTGAGCAAGCAGCTGGACTAGCTGTCCCTTGAACCTGAATTACACTCTGCTCCTATGACTATGATAAAAAGCAGAGACAGACTCATTGCAGATTGGTCTATTAAGTTATACGGCATTTGCCACAGATAAAGTTCCGGACACCCCACTTCTGGAATATTTCACCATATTATAAGGTTCTGGCCTTTAAAGAAAGCATCTGATTTTCAAGCCATATTCTCCTGAAGCCATTTGAAAAGTGCTTTTAATTCTCTTTTTGTGCACTAAGCATGAAAGATAGCTTTTATTTAATTTTAGCACTCTGAGCTCCATGCAGTTCTTATCACAGCCTTAAAAAAATAATGGAAACAAGCTTAATCTAAAGCTAGTTTATTGTTTATGGAATTCTGTTAGCAGTTGTTAGTCTGCCTTCACTGAGCCTAAAAGGGAATAGTCAATGCATTAAAAATTAAACAGGGAAAAAAGGCAGGGGGTGTGTGGGTAAGACAAGAGAAAAGAAAATAAATCAGGCTTGTCTGGTCGCAGTTTTCTACAGTAATTTCACTTACTGAAAAGCAGAGTTGCAGTTTTTCAATCAAACAGAAAACCATTCTGAAAGAAGATCTACAAAATTAAGCATTGTCTACTTAATTCATATACATAATAAATTGTGGCATTTCTTTTAGCACTTTCCAATTGTCTCCTACCATTACACAGGAACCCTATTCAAATGCATTACCGAAGGCAACACTGAGGTCAAGGAAACAAATTCAAATTCTGCAGACTCCTCTTGAACATCCCATTGATTTCCACATCGCAGCTAAATTTCTCATTTATATTTTTAATTCATTGTGGTTAAAAAAAAAAAAAAAAAGACCTGAAGAGAAAGGGATATAGGTAGTTTAGTAAATCAATGCAGAAGCTTTTATTCCTTGCAGTGCTCTCTGGATTGCAGATTTATTCCTTTGGGACTAGACTGTCTCAAATACCTTTCATTCTTGTGACAATAAATCTGACCCTCAAAATAAAATCATACAGCATTGCCTTAGTTTTAAAACTATTCAGTCCTTTAAAAATTACATTTTCATTTTTCATTTGGATCATACAAGCTAAATTAATGATGCGTTATTTCCTTTCTAAGCAATTCTTGAGTTTGATTTGTTTTCTTTTGTGGGTTTTTTTGACCTAGATAAGTATTAACTTATGACTTAAAATATGACAAAATAGAGAATATTGAAAGCTACAGCACAATTGTGTGATTTTAACAAGGAGTTAAAAAAACCCAGACCACTTCTGTTTCTATTTCTTAGGCAATAAATAGTTAATGTATTTTGTGTACCACATGCTAACTGATAAGATGAAATGACTCTCTGCCTATAAAATTAAAATGTCTCCCTACCTCTCTTTATAGAGATTTTGCACCTGACCAGGACAATGTAACCTTTTTACTAAAGACTGAATATCCAGTGTCTCCTTGAAACTTCTCACTGCATTAATCTATTTCTGTTTCCACGGTGCACGTGGATTGCTTCTTCCCTGTTTAGTGTTGTTATTATTTTTATATTTTGCGCATTTTTTTTACTCAGCCTAGCACAGGGTTGAAATGAAAGTACACATCCTGAAGTGAGACTGAAAAAAACAAAGACCTAAACTACAGCTACATATAGCTCTATCTATCTATATCTCCATCTAGTTGCATTCTTTAATCCATACCATGGCTACAAGGCAATGTCTTACACTCTGTCAAAGGATAATGTCATATCTTGATCATGAGGTCTTTCCAAGTAAAAGAGGAAATCTGAAAACAGCCATGCAGATCTCATCCGTTTATTTTCTCAGGAATTATATTCTGCTTCTCATTATTTATTTCTGCAAGATGTTTTTTGACCTTGATTTTATATCTACCCTCCATAATAAAGGTCTTTCGGGACATAAAACCTCAAGTACCCAGTCACAGTGGACTCACTACTTGATACAGCATGCATGGTATAGACAGATCTGTTTGCGTTATGTCATCTGGCTTGGGTATCAGTGTCCACGATCTTTTGAGTTATTCAGTTTATTCTTACACCTTTTCAAAATAAACATCTGTAATCAGACAGTATATTTTGACATCTATCATAATAAAACTATCTACTGGAGCTAGTGTTATAGAATCTGCTATTAGTACACCATGCATGATAATGTACCATGCCTGAATAGGATCACATCCAACCTTTCCTGGTACCTTTACAGCCGTTTGTTGTTCTACCTGATCCCTCCCAGGACTATTATCAGTAGTTGCCTCATCCAGAATTGCAACCTTGAGTGAGGACTGGCTTTGCTGACTTCTGGCTTTGCATGTTGAATTTGTTCTATTGCAAATGAGACAAAGGATGTACTGTCTCACTGTCCAGATCTACCACATACTTTGTCCAGAAAAGGATAATGCAGAAGATACATAACGACAAAACTTCACAAAAGCACAGTTTTGGACTTTTAGGATCCCAGTTGACCATGTGCACTAAGACCTTGTAGAACACAAATATGTTCAAACTTACTCTCTTGACAAGCAACACCCTCCATCATGTGTCACTTTTGCCAGAATGGAGAAAAATTTTATAAGGTGATACCTATTTTCACATTTCCCATAAGATATCTCACTTTATCCTATCTGTAACATCTTCAAATAGTCATATGGTATTCCTGATTGTCTAGTAATACTTCTGTGTCCATTTTACTGCAAAACTAAAGATTTTCTGAAATTATAATGGATCTGAGAAGAGCTGGATCCACAATTATCATTCAGTTTAATTCAGTTCATAAATAATTATCAAATATAAACAAACCCATAATGCAATAGTTATATATGTTGGTATCAAACATTTACAAATATTGATACAAAAAGGTTGGATGCAGATAGATGGTATATTAATAGTAGGTTGCTAACCAGTGGTTCTAATCAATAACTAACTTCTTTTTCAGCCACAGGGATTTTTGCCTTCTTCAGATTATTATGGAAAAGTCAAAATATCTTTAAATTAAATCATTCACTTTAAAACTTTATATTTTGCTTAATTTTTTTCTGACAAAGTTTGTGTGGCATTCCAACTTGCTTGTATTGATTACCGAAGTCCGGGTTCAAACTTTATTCAAATGTTGCTAGCAGCTTTAGAAGAATATGAGTGTCCCAATAGGTCCTAACAGCTTGGGTTGTCAGAAGGCAGGAAATCTCAGTCACGCAAAGGAAATTCATTTTTAGGGAATGATCTTCTAGGACCTGATAGGACCTTCACGCTTTTTTAGGTAAAACCAGCTGCCTTTGTAATCTTCACACATACTGTTTTAATAGGTATTCCTAAACTTTTAGTAATTAATTTGACAAAATATTTAGCTGTTAAAAAATTGGAAGTTATAAAGTAGACCTCAACCAATGATAAAAGACAATTCTCTATATGTGCAGACCCCCAAGAAGCTATATCCCAGACTCCGTCTTCTCATTGCTTAGTTGTTGCAGCATGCTAAGACAAGGTATATGATCAGAACTAAAACTAGTCACCATAACCTGTGATTGAGAACAAGAATATCAACTCCAAAGTGTGTGTGATTCTGCCTTTAAGCTATAATCTTAATAGAGTAAGTAAGTGGCATGTTTAGTAATCTCTGATTACAGAAAGCAGGGCTTGTCTCTCCAAGTGTAAATGTAAGGTAAATGCTCAAAGGTAATGCTTCTGTGTCCCTGTTTCCTGTCTGCCTTTCCTAAATGCTGACAAAATGTGAGCATTCCTTTTGCTCCTACCGTTAGAGCCTCCTGGGCAGGCCTCGTGGGGATTCCCAAATCAGAAGCTCAAATTGTCATATTACTTTGACCTGCTACAGCTTTCACTGACCGTTGATGGTTTTCATCACTGTTCTGAGTGTCCAGGCTTGTTGGCATTGATGAGTCAGGAGGTCAGACTCTCACATTGCCTTGGTAGGGTACAATCCCTTGCTGCTTCTGCTGGTTTTCACTGCTCGTACTTGGAGTCTCTATCTACTGAAACAGTTTGTCAGATTGTGAAGGTCATCTTGTCAGAAAGTACTTACGATTTCAGAATTTCTGTGCTTCATTGCAAGGTTTTTCTCTTGTGCCTAGATGAACTCACACATCAGTGTAATCACTGAGCTTTGGAAAAAGCTTTCTTTAGTGTCTCCTAAAAGCATCTGCGATCGCAAGAGAAAGGTTGTTGTAAGAAATGATTACCTTTGTTCTAGTCCTCACCCCTTGTTAATGTCTTGTGAGAATGGATTCATTTTGTGCTATCTTCTGCCCTCATTAGAGTTTGCCAATTGGGAAAGAGAACTGGGAAACAAGTACATTTTAGCCTTTAAGTTACATGAAAAAGGTCACAGTCAAGTTGTTTCATAATGTATGTCAAACAGTTGAAGATAAATGTATGCCAAGGTTCTTAGAAATCATGTACTTAGTGTTCAAATCACTATGGGTCTTATTTTCAGATGCTGACCTTTTCTAGCAAGAAAACATAACTCAGTACATCTGAGACATGCAAAAGACCAAATGGAAAATCTAAAGAAAAAAAGAAAATATTAAAAGAAAGAGTGGGTGTGTGACAGCGATACGGACTCAAAAATATACATGTAACTAAAAATATTTGTTTACAATTTCTATCTGACATTTATAGCTGCATAATTTGCCTTACAAATATGACAGCATAACAGGACTTCATTTTTTAATTAGATATGCCAAGAATCAGTGACATACAGTATTAAAAATATAAAATAAAAAACCCCAAATACTAATTATACTCCAGCACAGCCATTATAACTGTTCACTTCATTTGGTTTGCAAGTTAGAAAACATTAAGTAAAAGCATATTTTGAAAATAAAACAACATTTTTCTACACTGAACAAGACTTTTAAGGTTGGATTATCTCATAGACATATTTCTTCATGCCTATTCAGCGTACTTATTTGTAAGTGGTTGAACTGCCAGTTGTAAAAAAAGTATGAGACAAATACTGTAAATAGCAGAAGAGAGTTTAACTAAAGTGTTTAATGTTTAACTAAAGCCTCCTACATTATATATTCAGGCTTTCTATTTCCAGTAAAAGAAAAAGATCGTGTAAATTTAGGATGAGTATTTTATGCCAGAAGAAAGTGTCATGTTAACAGCAGTGGCAATGGACTTTTTACAGAGTTTCAAAAAGAGCAGGAATGGGGCGATACTGGAGGCTGAGAAGTGAAAACACTAGAGAGAGCTCTGGGCTGGGAGGAAGAGTAGAAAAGAATCTGAGGGTTGATGCCATGAGGACAAAGCTACATGTCAGGATGGCTGAAGAAAATGAAGAGAAAAAAGATACAGGGAAGCAATAAAGGAAAACCATTGACTGATTTCAGGAGTCAGCTCAGAATATAATTGTTGACGTAAATAGTAAGGCAGACTTGAACAAGCTTTTTAAAGATCTGAAGTAATCTTAGAAGTAAACACACATAGTCTAACTGCCTCTTCCTGTTTCCCACCTGTATGCATTAACAGTGACATGACACAGCTGTGAGCGAGAAGAGCCTTGAATGCACAGAGTATGTTAACTGTCCTGCTTTGACATGGAGGTGGTATTCCATATGAAGTCTAACTAAGCACCACAACAAGTTAAAAGATGTTGTGAAATTTCTGGTCTCAGTAATTCTGCAGCAAAATAAAATGGTTGATGTGTTTGCTCAGAAGCCATTAGTTTGGATTCTTCTCCAGCTTAGAGATATTTCATAAAGTACCGTTACTTAAGCTCGGGGAAAGAAAAACAACCAAAAAAAACCCTTAAAGTTTTGTTCCAGAATGCAGTGTTAAGCAGTTTTCAAATGCAAACTCTGTATTGCAGAATCACAGAATCACAGAAGGATTGAGGTTCGAAGAGACCTCTGGAGGTTATCTGGTCCAATCTCCCCGCTCAAGCAGGGACACCTACAGTTGGTTGTCCTGGCCCATGTCCAGATGGCTTTTAAATGTCTCCAAGGTGGGACACTCCACAAATTCCCTGGGCAGTCTTTACCACTGCTCGGTCACCCTCTCAGTAAAAAAGTGTTTCTTGATATTCAGGGGGAACCTCCTGTGTTTCACTCTGTGCCTATTGCCTCTGGTCCTGTCACTGGGCACCACTGAAAAAAATTTGGCTTTGCCTTCTTCACAACTTCTCTTCAGTTATTGGTACACATTGATAAGATCCCCCTTCTTAGTCTTCTCCTCTCCAGAGTAAACAGTCTGTCGTGGTTTGGGCTGGTTTGGCCAGTGAGGCAAACGACAGATGTTGTCCCCCACTTCTCTCTCCAAGGAGAGGAAGGAGAGAGAGAAAGAGACTTATGAGTTTAGAAGGAACTAACCTACTTTAATGAAATATTAATAATAAAGTAAAAAGAAAATAATGAAATATATACAAAACCATCAAAGCTCTTCTCACTCACAGCTGTGTCATGTCACTGTTAATGTGTACAGGTGGGAAACAGGAAGAGGCAGTTAGACTATGTGTGTTTACTTCTAAGATTACTTCAGATCTTTAAAAAGCTTGTTCAGGATGACGATCACATCACCAGCAGGCACAGGGGAAGTCCCAGACTGGAGTCAGTGATGGATGGGAACTGGATTCCAGATCTGGATTCAGGATTGGGATCAAAGGCAGACAGACAAACAGAGTCGTCCTCAGACACCAGCCATTGAAGAAAGGGGGCTGACCCTTTGATCCCTCAGCTTTTATACTGAGCATGAGGCAGATGGGATGGAATACCCTGTTGGTCAGTTTTGGGTCACCTGTCCTGTCTGCTCCTCCCCGCAGATGTGACCCCTCCACGCTCTTCTGCTTCCGACCCTCCAACAGGGCAAATAACAAAGTTGGCTGCCCTTGGTTGTTATAGCAATAAGTATAAGCAGGAGCCTCTCTGCATCCCGTTCCTTGGCATCAGCTATAAACATGGGTCTTATCACTCTGAGAGCGAAGCTTTCTGCACAACACGCTGTTAATTTCAGCAGTTAGAAGAGGCCTAGCTAAAAAGTAAAGTTACTGAACAAAATTGGTCCTGTTTTACCTCAAACCAGGACACAGTCCCAGCTGTCTCAGCCTTTCTTCATAGGAGAGATTCTCCAGTCCCTTCATCATCTTTGTGGTGCTCTGCTGGGCTCTATCCAATAGACATATCGCTCTTGTACTGGGGACCTCAGAACTGGACACAGCGCTCTCCTCACCAGTGCTGAGCAGAGGAGAAGGTTTGCCTCCGTCCAACTGCTGGCACTATTTTGCCTTATGTAGCCCAGGATACCATTAAGCTTTTTTGCCACCAGGGCACATTGCTGCCTCATGTTCAACTTGGAGACCACCAGAAGCCCCAGGTCCTTTTCTGCAAAGCTGCTTTCCTGCTGGTCAGTCCCAGCCTATATTGGTGTTGCCAGCACCATTCCTCAGCATATATTGGGGAGGTTGTTCCTCCCCAGGTGCAGACCTTTGTACTTCCCTGTGCTGAACTCCATGACATTCCTGTCAGCTCTTTCTCCAGAATTTTGAGGTCCCTCTGGATGGCAGCACAACCCTTGGCATATCAGCCACTCCTCCCAGCTTTGTGTCATCCACAAACTTGCTGTGGGCAAATCTGCCCCATCATCCAGAACACTCATGAAGAAGTTGAAGCAAACTGGACCCAGTATTGACCCCTGGGATACACCACTAGTTACTGGCCTCCAACTAGACTTTGTGCCACTGGCCACCACACTCTGGGCTCAGATGCTCAGCCATTTTTCAATTGACCTTTCTGTCTGCTCATCCAGCCATACTTCATTAGCTTCTCTATGAGGATCTTACAGGAGACAGAGGCAAAAACCTTCCCAAAGACAAGGTATGCAACATCTACTGCTCTCTCCTTGTCTTCCATGCCAGTCATTTCATCATATAAAGCTATCTGGTTGGTCAAGCATGGCTTCCCCTTTGTGAATCCTTGCTGAGTACTCCCAATCACTTTCTTGTCCTTCATGTGCCAGGAAATGGTTTGCAGGATTAGTTGTTCCATCAGCTTCCCAGGAAATGAGGTGTGGCTTACCACCCTGTAGTTCCCTGGGTCCTTCTTCTTGCCTTTCTGTTAGATTTTGCAGAAATCAAGCTGATCAAACTGCACTGTTTATTCCATTAATGAGGTTTGAGCCTGCAGGGAAAATAGCTTGTAACCTCTATATGACAGGATCCAAACAGGGACTTTCTTCCCATTATGAAGTCAGTAAGAGAAAGACAAAAGTTACTCTAGGCCACTGTCACTATACTGATATCTCTACATCTTATGCCCAGATAAAAAATAGAATTATGAAAAAGGGAGGATGATTGCAACAGTAGCTATCAAAACATGGGACTCTCTTCTTTTAGTGTATACGCTGAGACAATCGAATGAACATTCCACTGCAGTGGGAGTTTGTTATCTGCAGAGAGTGCAGAAACATTATGAACAAATGTCTGCTCCAAAGATAGTGAAAGAATATTTACACTACAAGAAACGTTTCTATGCAAAAGATGGCAATTTAATAAGGTGTGAACTGAAAATGCTGCTGATCAGCATTTCTTTAAGGAATCTTTCTATGACTTCAGATTAATAAATTAATCTAAACAAGCATTTTAGCTTATATTCCCTTTATTGAATTTTTACTTAGGGACATACAAAAAATTAGGCTAAAAAAATTATTTATATGTTTAAATATGTAAACAATTATTATTAAATGCTGCAGCTGATATTATTATGAACATGTTGTTACGAACATAGTAGATACCCCATCCCTGGAACCATTCAAGGTCAGGTTGGACAGGGCTCGGAGCAACCTGACCTAGTTGAAGATGTCCCCGGTCATGGCAGGGGGGTAGGACTAGATGACCTTTAAAGGTCCCTTCCAACCCAAACTATTCTATGATTCTATGATTCTATGTTATTGTAGAATGAAACACATTCTAAAAGAAGTTGTCTACACTTACACAAAAAGATACTTAGCCTGCCCAAGAGAACACAAAGTAAAAAGCTAACCCAGAAAACCATCACTGTTTTAGCTCAGGCCCTCTAAACTGAAATCTCTCCCTGAAGCCAATCAGTCAGAACTGTTCTCATATGAGAACTAAATGAATACTGAATATGGGACTCAATTTTAGGTGCAATATACCTTTGGAAAAGATACAGTTCTGTTTGTACCTGGCTGTTGTCAGCATAAAACACAGATACTGGAATGAAAACCACTGACCAAATTGATTTGCCTTTCATTTCTTGCATACAAATTTGCATAAGGAAGTGATGAAAATCCCTGAAACCAGCTGTGCTACCAGACTGCATCAAGGTTGTTTCCTACTGTAATACAAATGACAAATTAATGTATCTCCTCAAAGAAGCATACTGAAATGTACCTAAAATACAGGCACCACTCTCTCTAACCTCCCAAGGTGAAACCCTGAAATGAACAAAGAAAAGACACAGCTCTTTGCTTTCTCTTGGTATCTTTATTCACCTCCAGTAAAGATAGGAGCTCACTTGTCACATGAGAGTGAGCTGGTTACCTCCCTAGTACCCTCCTGTGCTTCTTCTGACACACTGTAGTTTTGCAACACAAGGTCTTGCCTAAGTGATATAGATAAGCTCTATATATTACTTTTCTGCCAGAGTTCCAAAGTGATTGCATCTCTTTTGTGGGATTTATCATTATGGTTTTTCTATACACCTTCTGAGAGGTGTAATTTCCCATCTGAGTATGTCTAGGATGTGTGTCTTAATTGAAAAACTTCCCAGATAGAGAAAGCAAAAATCCACATCTTAGTAATCATGTAAAGCTCAACTGCACAACTGTATAGCAGTAAACAGTTAGTCAAGTGTTCCCTGTGCAGGCTTTGTCTGGACACCAAACAGGTTGTTGTTGGCTGGTAAGACTGTTCTTTTCTAGACAGGTCTACTGTCTTTATTGACCTACACACAGATCTGGGTGCTGTATATAATAATAGTTACCCCCCGAGGGACCATGCAGATGCAAAGAGATTCATCAGTATATGAATTTTATAGAGTCTGCCTCATTTTTAATGGTTGGTTTAGTTTGTCCTATTTTCCATAATACCAGAATTTCACAGACCAGATTTCTGTTGTTGAAACGTATGCCAGAAATCATGACCACAGAGTACAGGAGTGCAAAGCAGAAGTTGGCATCTCTAACCCTGCTTATTTCAGGAAATTTGAAAGCTTGGTGCTAGTATGCATAATATGAATGACTCACCTTAGTGCAAAGTTAATTTTTTATATCTTGTGCCTAGAAAATGGCATATGGCTGTTGACCTTAACAAGAAATAATGTGAAAGGATGTATAACAAAAAAAAAGAAGCAAGTGTGGTAATCCTATAAGATATGTCTTATTTATATTCTGCATTTAATTCTTCTGCTTCCCTACACTCCATCCTTGTCTTCCCAGTGCATACTGAAGAGACTGGCATGTGTTGTATATAGCAGATGGACATGTCGTGGCATACACAGATTCTCAGTGCAGTTCTGGCACACACACTTTCTGCTGAATTTGCTAGCTAGCAAGGACTCCAGGAGCAGATGTTTCACAGAAAATGTTGTTCACTGTCATTATATTAAAAATAATTAGACCAGGATGAATCAATGAAACCAAATAACTGAACCAACCTTCGGTCAAGCTGGATGAATCTTTTTGATATATATTTCCACACTTTGTTTGGTTTTTGTTTTAAATAGAAGATATATTATTAAAAGGAAGAAATTCAGTTCTTACCCTGAGCCCTCTACTAAGGTGCTTATCCAACAACTTACTTTCTTTGGAAACAGCTGTTGCAGTCCTGGTAGGTTTTGCCCATGTTGGAAGTGCAGTCTCAAGCAAACAGTATTCACAAACTCCACTGGCAGATGCAAAGAACTTTTCTCATTGTAGTATAATAATAATAGCAATAATAATAATGGTAAAAGAATATACAAAATGAGTGATGCAGTGCCCGTCCCCAGCAACAGTTGTGGACTCCTGTCCCTCAGCCAGCCCCCATTTATATACTGAGCATGACATCTATGGTATAGAATATTCTCTTGGCCAGCTTGCCCTGTCTATGCTCCCTTTCAGCTTCTATAAGAAGCTGAAAAAGTCCTTGACTTAATATAAACATTACTTAGCAACAACTAAAACAATATGTTACCAACATTATTCTCATACTAAATCCGAAACACAGCAGCTACTAGGAAGAAAATTAACTCTCTTCCAGTTAAAACCAGAACAGTCTACTATATTGATAATTGTCCAGATGATTGGCAGCCATGTAGGATCTGATTGACAGTAACTGATAGTAAGAAATATGTTCATGGCTCTTCCTTTAAACCTTGATTTTTTTTTGTAATTTATTAAAAATGTACTAAATGAGATTGCTCTGGTGCTCATTGAATAACATCTCCTCATTAACTGCATACATTTCAGCTTTAATTTCATACTGAATACCAATAGCTCAAAAGCGAACAAAGAAAATGACAATGCAAGTACTATGAATTTGGAAATAAATGTAAGCATCCCAGGATTTCAGCATTAAAAATTATTGCTATTAGTAGCTGTCATTTCTGTAGTTGCTTAGGGGGCTTTCTTTGACTTGTATAGCTAATAACATTGCAGGTTTATTACCTGGAGAACTACTGATTGCCTTGCAGGGAAAAGAATATTTAGTGCAACTGATATTCTCTTTGGCTCTCTCATAACAGGATTAAGCTTGTAGTTCTTACTGGAAGTTGACCTACTGACCTCACCCATATTCATGCACAGCATGTGCTGTTACCTGTGTAAAGATCTGCTGGGAAGTCTTGCTCTTTATCACGTAAAATAGTAAATGAAAAATCCCACTGCACAGATTTGTCTTTGTTGAGCCCACTTGTACTTCAATACAGGTATCCCAGGATTTGATCTGATATTTTTCTGTTATGTTGAGTTTGCTTCACATCACATATACTTTCCCTGATAGAAAACATATATTCAATATGTTTCTTTTTTACAGAAGTAAATGGGTAAGAACCAGACCATTGATTTACATTAGAACACTGATTATAAAAACTAATTTCTGAGCTGTACAAACTGCCTTATGTATTTTAGTTCTATACTTCACTTGTGAACACAAATTTCTTCCTTTTTAGATGACTCTCCACTTAAATGATTTGTCGATATTTTGCCTTCTTATTCACCTCTACCTTGTGTGAAATTAGAAGATGTCACAGTATTAGCTAAATTTTTCTAATAATAAGGTCTGTTCATTTGCCACTGATTACTGGGCTGCCTGCATGTAAAATTACACAAAAGAAATTGCATTGATTTGCACTAGTAGTATGAGTTACTTCTCAACTAAATTAACGTGATCATTGAAAGCATTAGCATTAGCACAAAGACCAAAAGGTGAAAGCGGCTAGTTCAGTAAGACTTAGTAAAGCAATAATTTGATCTGCAGGCCTAAACTTGACCTGACTGAATGACTGTAGATTTTGAAGATGCAAGAAGAAGAAACTGTATGCAGGCTGGGAAATGGAGGAAATAAAAATTAATTATCACTTGCTAAAAGCAAACTAATCTCTGTAATTAATAGGTCACCTTATCATTATCCAGATCACTTTGCTTTGTACTGTATTTTTATAGCAAAACATTGTCTTTTTTTGTTCTCCTTTCTTTTTGCCAAAAATGAAGAACAGCGCCACAGGTGAGGTAACTCACTCACACTTTGTCAGTTTGCTCCTTACAAATCTTCTTGTGTGTCTGGGTTGCACAGCAACATTTCAGGCACTATTGCAATGGTAGTACTAATCACAACTGTCACAGCCTTATAGTGTTAACTGTGTTACCTGGTGTACAACTAAACTACTGATGCAGTTCCCTTCCCTAAGAATGTATTCAGAGTTTAAAGAAGGCTTTATGAAGAAGATTTATGCCTTATGACAAAGTACACCATCTTTTCCTAGGAGTTCTGTAAGCATAACTAAGTGCAGAAACATTAAAGAAAGAAAAATACAGCTAGGTGGCCCCAAGTGTGGTAACAGCTACATCTCTCAAGAAATAAATTACCCACATGACATGGCAGACTATGGGAAATGAATAGGAGAAATATATATCAGTAAATCAACAGAAGTTCAAATGGCATTATGCTGCATGTCTAGCTGAAAGGAAATTCAGAGTAGCAGCTGATACACTATCCTTTACTTACCTTCATTGCCAGCTGGTGCCAAAGCGATCCTTACTTGGTTTTATGTTTTTTAACAGGAAAGCAGTTCGTCTTGTGGCAGGAGAATGTCTTAATGAAAAGGATAGGTTAGTGAAGCAGTTTTGTTCCTAGTTCTGCAAGAGAATTCCCACATGAGATTGGACAAATGTCTTTAATTGTTCCATGTCTCGGTGTGTCCATTAAAATTCTTATACATGATCTATAGATTACTATGATAAATTAATATTGTCAAGACTGCCAATGTCATCCACAGTTAAGTTCACATTCAATGAGGACACGTTTACGAATTTTCTAAGCTTTTCCTTTTTTTTTTTTTGCTAATTTGTTAATTTCGAATTAAAAATTTGTAATTTGTTCATTTGTGATTAAAAATTTTCTAAAAAAGTCATTTTGATCAACCTTGGAGAACGTCTATTGGACTATAATTTTAATTTTTAAGGTTTTGACAGCTTTATCTCATGGTGACCTGAGTAACCCTTGATTGATTAGTCTTTTGGGAAGTAATATATACTTGTTCTGATTTTAGACCATTTACAACCATTATCTTGTCTATGACCTTCAAAACAATACTACAAATTTCATCTTTCTTGCCTGTGGTAAAGATCTGTTTCCAAATAGATATATTTGTAACCTGCAAGAATGTTGCCACCCTTTTCCATTTGAAACTAAAACGTTCGCTGCAACTTTTCAACTAAAAGCACAAACAATGGGTCTATACCTCATTTTATGTAACCCAAAGTAACACCATTGATTTTAATATAACTACAGAAATGTTGAGTTGCTGGACATCTAGAAAAAAATCACTGATGTAATTCAAAATAGCTACGCAAAATAGTCCAGAAAAACAAACCAACATTTTCAATAGGAAATATTTTATGAATACCAGTAATTTGATAGACATTGATAATTTCAGATGGAAAAAAAACCAAAACCAAACCACCCAAACAAAGAAAAAAATCCTTGCTTTCAAGAATTAGTCTTTTGAGTCATCTCTGCAGAAATGATTTAATAGTGAATGAACCCAGCAGACTAAGGAAATTTTTCTCTAGTTTGCTAATGCCTACTGCTTAATAAAGAATGCCTGGGAACTTGTGAGTGCTTCACTACATCCTTTGATAGCCCTATCACATCTGTAAGGACAAAAAAAGAGAAAACAATGGTATAATCTAGTCAGAAACCGGCTGTGCCTGTTGAGGGTACATGCCATAGCTACCAATGTTTTGAACTTTGATCGCTAGGTTAGACTCTTATCATATTTGATTCTATGATCTTTCTGGGAAAACACTGAAGATACTCTAACTTTGGCAAAATGGTATCGTCAGAATTTTCCTCTCACTAAGTGGCCTCAGCCTGTAAGTTGTATCCTGAAGGGAATACACTGGCTCCCTGTCAAACATCAAATTGATTTTCAAATTGCTTTGATAGCTTATAAGGCAGTGCAGTCTGAGAAGTGTGTATTTATCAGAATTGCTTTCTCTGCATGAGCCCAGTCTCTCTTTGAGATTATAAAAAGCAAGTAAATTGGCAATTCTGGAACTTACAGCAGGGTAAAAACTTGGGAACACGTATTTAGCTGTTTTACAACTCAAATACATAACTGATTCTCTGACCAGGGTCTGTAATGTGACTGGATCCATTCATATTTATGTAGCATTTCAGACACCTGTAAATGATGAACAGTATTTCTTTGTCTCTACATCCATGTAATGATCTAGACCAGGACATGGGAACTGCCCTTGCAACACACTTTGAAGGGAAAGACTCTTGTTTGAAGGACGACTCATAGCTGAAAAGGAAAGGACAGGCTGCTGTATGTACTGGAACTTCTATGCTTAAACTTGACCTACGAATTTACAGAGGACTTTATATCCTGTCAGTAGGAAAGCTGTGACCAGTGCATATGCCGTACGGAGTTCTTTATATATGTTCAGAACTTTGTAGTTGCAGGTGTTGAGCCCAGAGCGAAAGATGACCTGTTCTAAATAATCTCCTTTTTGGTACCCTTCAACTCACAGACTTAATGTCAAAGTCAATAAATGTAACTCTTAAGCACATTTGAGTTAGGGACTGAGAAAATAAAAAGACTTTTCTGCTTCAAAAAATACCCAAATAAAGGTCTTCTTTATTTAATATTGCAGTAGCAGCTGAACACCTGTTTGCCTTAACTCCACGGTGCTAAAAGCTGTTGGTCATATAATAAATTATAAAAACTATATTTCTGAGTTTCTGAAAAAATTTCCAAAAGCTAAAGTCATTTTCCAAGACTGTTTCTCCCTTTCAAAGGGAAACGAGTGTAAGCAGGGGATCTGTCAAGCTTTCTATCAAATCAGCCATTTGCTCTCAGTTTTAGGTGTGAGAGGGCCCCAAATTTTTTCAGAGGTAGTAAAGAAATTCTGTGGCCAGTATTATTTTTCATCATGTCTATCTATTACTGATCACTTGTATTCAATATATTTTGTCTACAAAATTTGTGCTCATAAATTGAATAGGTTTAGGAAATTGTAACGAGGCACTATTCCTACTTTCCAACAGATATTTGTGAAATTAAGAGAGCAAGCTTAGACATGAAGAGCTGATGATGTTTGTTGCCTAAAGGAATGTGGAGTGAGTTAGAGAGATATGAAAAAGAAAACAAGAAGTAAAGTTATGTTCAGTTTGGATATGTTTGAAATTTTTTTCCATCTCTAGTCTACTTTCATTTTCATGATGCTGTTATTCAGGTAACGCCCAGAATGTATAAAATGACATGTATTTAGTCTTTTGTTATTCTAACTTGCCTTTTATATGTGTGTGTGTGTGTGTGTGTGTGTGTGTGTGATAAAATATAATTTTTCAAAAGTTAAGGATTTTTAAAATGTTTATCCATAACTGCACTAACACTTTATTTAATTTTTTCAAAATAACTCTTGCCAATTGTAAACCATCAGAACCATGTTTTCTAAGGCGTCTTGAAAATCTCTTTCTGTAGAAAATATGTCATGCTATTTTATAATATGCAAAGCAAAATTCATAAAAGCAAAGAGCATTGTCAGTAAAAATGACCTATTTGTAGATATGTGAGAGTTAAATAGTGAGAACTGCATAAAATAAAAAAGATTTTCACATGTTGAGAAAAAAGATATTCAAGGAATTATACATGTCAACCTAATCTAAATTTTTACAAGGCTACATTCTGACATGTACTCTGTTTCTGATTCTCCCAAGTTATGCAAAAGGTTTTCAGGAATAAATTTGTCTGTTTTCCTCTTACTGACTTTTGTTTCATGAAAATAAATTGTAAGCTTTGATTATGTATTTTTAGAATAGTTAACACAACAAGTTGTTGGTCTCAGATGAAGGAGCTCAATAATTATAACAATAAATATTTTTCAACCTTTCAAAATAAAGATCTTGCTGGCAATATAAAATTACTTTTAAATTGTATTTTTTATTTTTAATAACAAATACAAATGTTCATGCTGACACTTTCAATATGACTATCAATCTTCTTCATTAAAACTATTTGAAGTGCTTTGAACTTTATAATGAGACAAGGTGGCTGCAATTTCAATGAAATTAGACTGTATGTTTTCTTAACAAGCTTCTTTGAGTTAAGTTAAAAAATGTAAACTATTTTCTTTCTGTTAAAGAACATAAAAATCAGTTAAAATATCAGAAATGCATTTCAATTAGATAAAAATAGAAATAAACAGTTTTTACAACTTAAGTAAAAATATGTCAAAAGTTTAAAGCTTTGTTTTCTTCTCTTAACTGAATTTGTTTGCATGTAAAATATTTTAAAATTGTGATTCGTGTTCTTTGATTATGACAGATATTTTTCCTTTGCCTTCAAAAAGACAAGGATTTGGCTTGTAGTAAGGTATTATGTCTGTGGCATACTACCAGTTTTAGTTGATAAATACAGGATTCCCCATTTCTATACATGTATTTCACCCTGAATATGGCAGATGTAGCCCCTGCAGTCATAATTAGAACCTAATTATTTAAGACAATTTCAGTCAGTTCCATTTGACACATAAGTGATGTTATCACATAAGCAGGTTAAACCTAAGTCAGACAACTTGTTATGTAGCGGTGTGCACACTGAGCTGGTGGGCACACAGGTCAAGTATATGGCAAACAAAGGGTAAAGGTAGTCGTGTTCACTTATAGTCCTACAAAGAAATTAGTAAACATGATGAACAGACTGAGTCTGGTACTTCCATTTCATTGTTTGATTTGGACGTCATGTAATTGTAACCTTGGAAAGGGCTTCTGTATCCTTTTAAAGAAGGTTTTCATAGTGAGTATTTATTAATTCCATTTTTGAAAATTATTTTTTCTTTTTTTAAAAAAAGTATTCAATTAACATTCCTGTTAGTTAGGAACAGCAGTTGCAGAAAGCACATCAAAATGACTAAATACACACATCTCTTATAACACACCAGTAAAAAACCCCAAAGTGTTCTGGAGATGTTATTGCTGTACCTATGCAATTAGTTCCACTTAAAATAATTATGCTGTAGCATTTTTGTTTTATAAAAGCATAAAAAGCTCTCAGCTGAGATTAGTCTCTTCTTTTGATAGAGAATGTGCAAACATATAGACGGAGGAAATTATTCATACTCCATGGACATGAACCCAACCTCACAGACAGAGAAAAAAATGCATGAAGTAACAAAAGGACTTGCCTAAGTTCATAGAAAGTATGTCTTTAAGTAAGACCTATAGCAATGTTCCGAGCTCCAGCATACAGTTTCATGCCACACTGAGGGGAGACTTTGGGCGATAAGAAGTAACCTATCCCAGTTTCTGTAGAAACTGAAAGGGAGCTGTTGCCACCCAGATGAGATGATCAGAACTTTGATAAGGTTGTTAAGATCTATCTTCATTGTGCTAGAAAAGCAGTAAATCAATGACTCAGCTGGGAACAGGATTCAGATTTATAGACTCACTGTGCTTACCTTCTAAACTATTGTGTGACATCCATGCAGGACAGTGCAAAATAATATTTTCATTAGCATGGATTATAGCCTGTGGGCTCAGAAGTTCATTTCTGCAACCTACCAAGGTATCTGATAAGATCCTTTCTCACATTAACCAGCTCTGATTTCTGTGGAAATGGAAGGCACTCAATATTTTACAGGAGTGAAACTAGAAAGATAAGTCTATAGGCTATAATTTCATATGACATAAATCAGCATCATTCCTATAGAACTGTCCTGATTTATAACTACTGAATTACAGTCTCATAAAAGTTCCTAACAAGTTAGTAGGTATTTCTTAAAATTAATGAAAACTTGTCAGATTTGAATATCTATAATTTATTCTGATAAAATACGTTTTTGGGAAGAGAGCTTTGTATGGTCACCTATGTTCTTTATTTATACTGTCAAAATAAAGGTCTCAAAGTTGAAAACCTCATGATAAGTATTTAAAATATATTTAAAACTCTTATGATAAATTGAATTTATTGAACTTAAATAACTTAGAAAGCCCTAAAAAGATAGATTTGTGAACAAGAGGAGGTATATCACTTCAGCACCTATTCTGTCAACAACATTGGATGCTCATGTGAAAAAATATATTGGATTCCTGCATTTTTGTCACTTGGCCATCACTGTTTCATTGTTTCTTCTCCTTTCTTCATCTACAATCGGACTTTCACCACTAAGACCTAAAAATATCTTAACAACAAGATTTATTTTTCTTCTCAAAACATATTTCCCAAGCCACTGTCTCATAGGTGTCAAACACAATTGCACCTTTTGAGATGAGGCAATTTTCTTCAAATGCCAAACTGTAGTGAAGAATTAAGATATTCTATTTTATCATATCTGCCATCATATCTGTTTTCAGTAATACTGTAACCCATACATATATTTGACTAGAATTTGGTGAATGTGCTGAAATTGGGCCTTAGTCAGTGTAACATATATTTCTACAGAATGCCTGAAGAAAACAGGCTGCAAAAACTGATTTCCAAAACATACATAATTCATTCTGGAGATTTATAGCTGCTTTTTCAGTGTTTGCTTTGGTTTGTTGAGGTTTTTTTACATAAAAATAACCCTCTTTAACACATACCACAGAAATAGGTAATGAATAATATGCTGTGGAAAGGACACAAATGGACTCCCTGGAGAAACACTAGGTAACTGGTAAACACAGTAAATTAATAGCAACCAGCGCTTAGCTGAAGAGTTGCTCATTATGAGGAAGATTAACCCTCTGTCCCTTGGCTTGACTTCGGAATTGCAACACAGAGATTTATAAGAGATCCTGTGACATGGGCAAAAAGAGTCCTACACTCCAAATGTCTTATCCCCAGATTATGATGAAGAGAAAATATAATCAGTGAAATCTAGAGAACTCTGGATGATGAGGAAAACATCCCTGTAGCACAGGCGAAGGTGGAAGAACCACCAGTGCCCCCACTGAATGGCAGTTCCTCAGCCCTGTTGTCCATTCAACAAAGCACTCAGAAGGCTGGTCCAACACAGCCTGCTTTACTGAGCTTCTTGGTCCCACAGGCCAGTGAAAGGAGAAGAGGATGGAGGAGGGGACCTAAGTCTTGTTTTAGCTGTTCTGACTATTTTTGAGTGTTAAAAGATGAATTTTCTTTTTTCTTATTGATTTTTAAAAGTTTTCTCAAAAACCTCCACAAATATTGAGTTAATTTTCTTAAAGCTACAACTGAAAGTTCTTCTGAAAGGAATGGAAAAAGCGAAGAAATATAAATTTTTGCAGTACATTTCGGTTAAAAAACCCACGTTCTGTTTTATTTATGTTGCTTTGTTTTTTTCTCTTTTTTTGACCAGATGAATCCAGCTCCAGATGACGCACAATCTCACTTTTCCCATTCTCTCACAGCTCTGTTTTGACAAGTGTCAAAACACTTCTGTCCATCATTCCCTAATGACACAAAACAGCACAAGCTACAGGTTTCAAGTTAAAATAATAACATAAACTATGCCAACATAAAGATTGTCAGAAAAACATTATGCAGCTAGCACTGCAATTACAAACAAGTCTCTTTTCATAAGGAGGTTTCCCTAGCCTCAGAAGGGTTAAAATACAGGCATGGGCTCATAAACTGAATTTAGGAAATTGTTTCAAAGGAGCTGGAAGTGAATAAACCTTTTAAAATACCCAGGTTATTAATAAATATGCTACCTCACTATTATTATTATCTCTCTGAGACGCAATCTTTCCCAGCCTGGGACCCACAGTGATAAAAGACATAGCAAGAAGAATTGCCAACTACCCTTTTGCATTGCTACACTTTTTCAGTGTTTCTTGATCACGACAGAGTTGTTTATAGGCTCAAGAACAGCCCCTCAGTGTGAGATGGGGTCTAGAAAGGGATAGGAGGAGTCAGGATGGGTCAGTCAGGAAGACACTACAAGACATTGAGAAGACTCTAATTTTACTGCACACCATGTTCCATGAGTAGCTTCAGCCTCTGAAGCAATCCAGAACTAGGAGTATGGGGGGGTTATTTAATGCTCCAGAATTCCTCTTGCTGAAGGGTTGTACATTTTGTTCTGTATCTGTTAATCTGAACTAGAGCAGTCTTACTGAACCATCTCGCCATCTGAATATGAAATCTATACTTCAGAGGTAGTGCTCCCATTATAATTACGTATTCTGAGGCAAAAGATATGTGAAGTAGCAATATAATTTTAATAATCTTACATATAACTAGTTTAGATTGCAGAAAAGTACTATACTGATACTCCTCAGAAAATGTTTCAAAAATAGTGCTATATATGTATCTTCAGAGAGATAACTAGCTGGACTTTTTTTACTGGTTTACAAAGGTTATTTCTCTAAATATTTCAATCAATTTCTATTTTATAAAATAGAAGAAAATTAATTGCTCTCTAATTTAAACAAAAATGTCTCGAGGCACTGTTTCTGTGCCCTTTCTCTTGAGAGAAGTCTCTAAAGTCCCAAGACATACTCATTTGTTATAACTGTCTATAATTAAAATATAAAAACAACTAAAAATTTCCCATTACCACAAAAACAAGAAAGCATTGAATTTTAGACACTGAACAGCATGGATCAGTAGAAGAAAATACGGTATACATTTTTAATTTATTCTGAGTAAATCTCATGTGTTTTGTAGAAGTGTTAAAATGGATTAGCAGTATATTAAATTAGTCTTTGAAAATATGCAATATCAAATATACAAATTCTTTCTGCTCCTGTAAAAATAAAACTACAAATTATCACAAAACATGTTGTTTCTGGTGTCAATAATTATTATACTAAAAAAATCAAAGAAAAAAAAATCCCAGAAAGATAACATAGCTGCACTTTCTCTGTTTAGTCGAAATTTTGTCCTTACACCCCTGAAAAGACATTAGGGATGCTTACATAAGCAAGAAGAACACGACAATTTTTATGACAAAGGATTTATTCCTCAGAAAATACTACACGTATGTGTACATGAATCATCCTTAACAATAGATGATTATTATTTTTTCCAGCCTTTGCTGGACATCATCCGCTCATTAATTCAGATTAACAAATGGGAGTTCATGGCGTTATGTTTGAGGGTGACATATCTAGGACGTTTTTGAAATCCAGAGTGTTATCAACAGTATAGGCATATGTTAAGTGTTACGAAGGTTGAACTTCCCCATTTCAGGGATAGCATAAGTCATAAGTCTACCTAGTTAAATAACGAAAAGAAAGATTTTTATCTGGATATGTGCACTCACTTTTGTTGTCTTTCTCCCAACACAAAATATGGAAATACTTGATGACAAAAAGTGTAACTCTAGTTTCATGTAATCTGGTGAAAAACCCTCCTCTTAACTTTATTTGGGCTGGTTTCTGTGACAAATATAATAAATTAATAATGTGTAATATAATTTATTACAAAGATTATACTGCAGGTGCATCAAGGACATTAAAATATAGCCACAAAACACATTCTGTTTCTTGGTCTTAGTTTAGGTTTTAGATGCATTCTTAAATGTTAAAATGTAGTTGTTATTTTCCTCACTGTAGCAGCAGATGTTCTTCAGACATCTTGCAGCCTACTGCATCCATATTCCTGAGTAAACAGCCTTGGTTTCTGATGCAATTTCTGGGGAAGGTCAATTGCCTTGAAACAGAAGACACAAAGGCCAGTTTCTTTAACCAAAAAGTAATCTGCTGTGGATAAATATCTGTAAACAGAAAAACCTAAACGAAGTTAAAAAACAAGTTAGATCAGGTTAACAAATAGGTACGTAAGCGAACTGGAACCTGTACGTCCATGGGCCTGCCAGGATGAGCCCATGAGGGCTGAGGGAGCCGGCTGATGTCATTTCATGGCCACTTTCAATAAGCTATGAATTATTATGGTGAATGGGAGAGGATCCTAATAAATCAAGGCTTAATGATATTATTTGAGTTTTGAGATGCCTAAAAAATACATGTATTGGCTTAGCCAGTGTGCTTTATTAATATACTCAACAATATATGAAATCAAGTAAGAAAGGGAGGAGACCAGCGTGGCTGAGCTGGGACCTGCTGGTCAAACTAGAAGGCAAGAAGGAACTGCACAGGCAGTTCAAGCAGCATCAGGTGTCCTGGGAAGAGTATAGGGATACTGCCTGGTTATGCAGGGACGAGGTCAGGAAGACCAAGGTGCAGCTGGAACTGAACTTGGCAAGGAATGCTAAGAATAACAAGAAGGGCTTCTACAGGTATGTCAACCAGAAAAGGAAGGTCAAAGAAAGCGTGCCCTTCCTGATGACCAAGAATGGAAAACTGATAACAACAGATGAGGAGAAGGCTGAGGTTCTGAACAATTTTTTTGCTTCGGTCTTTACTGTCAGCCTCTCTCCTCATGCCTCCCAGGTTGAAGGACCACAAGACGGGGACCTGCAGGACAAAGTCCCACCCACTATAAGTGTAGACAAGGTTCGTGACCACCTGACGAACCTGAATATACACAAGTCTATGGGACCTGATCAGATGCACCCCAGAGTTCTGAGGGAACTGGCTCATGTAGTTGCCAAGCCGCTCTCCATGATATTTGAAAAGTCATGGCAGTCAGGTGAAGTCCCTGGGGACTGGAAAAAGGGAAACATCGCACCCAGTTTTAAAAAGGGTAGAAAGGAGGACCCTGGGAACTACCAACCTGTCAGCCTCACCTCTGTGCCTGGGAAGATCATGGAACAGATCCTCCTAGAAGCTGTGCTAAGGCACATGCAAGACAGGGAGGTGATTTGAAAGAGCCAGCATAGCTTCACCAGGGACAAGTCCTGCCTGACCAACCTCATGGCTTTCTATGATGGAGTGACTGCATCAGTGGACAAGAGAAGAGCTACGGATGTCATCTCTCTGGACTTCCGCAAGGCCTTTGACATGGTCCGCCACAACATCCTTCTCTCTAAGTTGGAGAGATACAGATTTGACGGGTGGACTGTTTGGTGGATAAGGAACTGGCTGGGTGGTTGCATCCAGAGGGTGGTGGTCAATGGCTCAATGTCCAGATGGAGAGGGGTCACAAGTGGCGTCCCTCAGGGATCCATACTGGGGCCGGTGCTGTTCAACATCTTCATCAATGACATAGACAGTGGGATCAAGTGCATCCTCAGCACGTTTGCTGACAACACTAAGCTGAGTGGTGCATTTGACCTGCCAGAGGGACGGGATGTCATCCAGAGGGACCTGGATGAACTGGAGAGGTCGGTGCGACCAAACGTTATGAAGTTCAACAAGGCCAAGTGCAAGGTCCTACACTCGGGTTGGGACAATCCTCACTATCAATACAGGTTGGGGGATGATGTGATAGAGAGCAGCCCTGCGGAAAAGGACTTGAGAGTACTCGTGGATAAGAAGCTGGACATGAGCCAACAATGTGTGCTTGCAGCGTAGAAGGCCAATCGTATCCTGGGCTGCATCAAAAGAACCGTGGCCAGCAGATCCAGAGAGGTGATTGTCCCCCTATACTCTGCTCTCGTGAGACCCCACCTGGAGTACTGCCTCCAGCTCTGGAGCCCTCAGCACAAGAAGGACATGGACCTGTTGAGTGGGTCCAGAGGAGGGCCACAAAGATGATCAGAGGGATGGGGCACCTCTCCTATGAAGACAGGCTGAGAGAGCTGGGGTTCTTCGGCCTGGAGAAGAGAAGGCTCTGGGGAGACCTTATAGCAGCCTTCCAGTACCTGAAAGGGGCCTAGAGGAAAGCTGGGGAGGGGCTGTTTGCAAGGGCATGTAGCGATAGGATGAGGGGCAATGGTTTTAAACTAGAGCAGGGTAGGTTTAGATTAGACATTAGGATGAAGTTCTTTACAATGAGGGTGGTGAAACACTGGAACAGGTTGCCCAGAGAGGTGGTAGCGGCCTCATTGCTGGAGACATTCAAGGCCAGGCTTGATGAGTCTCTGAGCAACCTGATCTAGTTAAAGATGTCCCTGCTTACTGCAGAGGGGTTGGACTAGATGACCTTTAAAGGTCCCTTCCAACCCAACACATTCTATGATTCTATGATTCTATGATTCTATGATTCTATGATTCTATGATTCTATGATCTTGTTTATGTTCTCATTCTGGGTGGAGGGGGTTTATGTAACTTATAGTTTAGATAGGCTGGAATGGGATATCTAATTTTAACTTGCTGCTGAAGATCCCCAGATCCTGAAAGTAAGTGTGGATTTCATAAAGCCATGCAAATTTATACCAACTAATACAATAGCCCATTGGCACTAAAACCCTGCTTGACTCATGTTTCCATATCCTGCTGAGTGAAGAAGGTTAACTTGTCATTGTCTGGATCATTAACTTTTCGGAGAAAGATTTTTGAATGTTCTCGTACATAAATTTGCATGGCAAGATGAACTTCTTAACTCCATAACTAGACATTTCAGAATCTCCCAAGGATAGCATTTGGAAATCAGCATTTTGATTAGCAGATATTTTTTCAGAATGTACTTTCTAAATGGCACTGGAATACTATTACTGAGGTACAAGGATGATGGATGCATGAGGTAAATAGAGAAGGAAAAGTTCTCTTTGTTTTCTTCATTAAAAGGTTCATATTCCCTGAAGACAAATTTGCTTAATATATGTGAAGCAACAATTTGGTAAGATAACTAACCGGTTACAGGTAACTTCCTATTTTTTTTAGTCATTTTTGAAAGACAAGTGTAATGAAAAGCAGATTAAAGTCCTACCACATCTATTTTGTTTGTATTCAAATAGTGTTATAGAAACTCAATGCAGCTGCATAACATCATAAATTTTCCACAGGTATCTGGCATTTCACCTACTTTATTCTGCTGTTGTCCGCTGTCTTATAAACCCTAGCAGTGCTGTGAATCTGCATCTACACACACCAGCTTTTTGACAACAATTAAAATTGGCATTCTGAGATGAAATCTTGTAATTGACATACTAAGACACTAGCCAAGGGGGTATACGTTTGGGTAATCCCTGGGCTGAAACACTGCTGGTCTGTCAGCCTCTGAAATTATTGGCAATCTCATAGCCCGTATCCAGCAGCTGAGAGGAAGCTGTGCCAACCGGTGGCAGGCTTCAATAGGTTTAGAAAAGCCATCAGTGTAATTGTCATCTTTAACACTGAAAAGTGCTTAGATGCCATTGTGATAAGTGTGATAGAAACTGTGTAAATAGAAAAAACCCAGCAGAGACTTGGAAAAGGCATTACTAGCTTCAACTGTTTTGAACTGCCTGCAAACAGAAAGTTTAAAACAACAGACAAATAGCACAGTCTATCAAGTCCAAAGCATCATGAGAATGACCTCGGTGAATTGCTCTGATTCCTTGTGCTACACCGCATCAGGTAACAGGGAGGAGGCCAAGAGGTGGCAGAAGTTCACTGGATGTGACGGCTGCAGGATGGGACTGTCTCCCTGTTCCTGACACTGGGAGAGCCAAGAAGAGAAAGGGGCAGATAAACATTTATTGGAGTTTTTTGTGCTATTGGTATCTCTATTCTGGGTAGGACAAAAAACCCTCATATTCTCAGTGTTTTAGATACTTCAGTACAAAGTCCTTCAAACTAGCACAGAAGTATTAAAGCTATTCAAGTCATGCTGCATAATGTGAGGCCGATAAGGTCTTTTAGTTGTTTTTTTTTTTTAACAACAAACCAACGAACCAACCAACCAGACATCTCTATGGCTTTTTCGTTGTATCAAGATGGTTACATGTTGATAGATGGAAAATAATTGCTTAACCACCACCCAAAAGCCTGTAAGTGCTAAGGCGCGATATTAGAAAGTCTGAATAATTATGAACTCATTTTATTGTTTAGTGCCATAGTACTAAATAGAATAAATACAAGAGAGAACCGTGTGAAAGATTTTCTGTAGCAAAGTATCTGGAAGAAGTTGTCCTTGTGTATTAACTATATATTTAAAACAGTCATATTGGAAGCACAGGAAAGAGGACTAATTCTGAGTTATTGATAAAGTAATTGCTCTCCTGCTTTTTCTAAATGATACAACACACACACACACACTTGTACACACACCGAGGAACACTTATCTGTCAAACAGAATTATGCTTAAAGCTTGCCGGTCTTGCTTGTGCTTTACATGCAGAGAGGCAAACTCAGTCAGGTTGCATGGGATGTCATTTTAGGGAAAACACTTGTTGCTTGGTTTATAGTGTGAGGATTGTTTCAGGCTAAGAGATGAGACTTCATTTACTGTGTATATCATAATGGTCAGCACAAATATGCTAAATGCAATTGGATTAAGATTTTTTAAAAATATTTTTAAAATAGCATCTACAACCCACTGAAAATAAAAGTCCAGGGGAATTTTATATGTATTCTCCTTAATGCACTTTTTAACTAAGGATTATGGGTCCATATCAGTAAAGATAATGAGGCACCTGCTATGATACTCGCAGCTTGTTTATACCCAGTCCCCGTTCAAGTGTTGCACACCTGTTGCAAACCTGACCTTGACAAGCATTTGAGTCTCCTGCATGACGTTTCCCAAGGCACCTGCCGCTCTGCTTCCAGGCAAGCTCGGCATTTGTCTCCCAGGCCCAGGAAGGGTTTTGTTCTTACAAGCGGTCCGCTCACGCCTGCTGAATCCGGCTGTACCCAAACTGCAGCAGGAGCTAATACTTCCTTTCGCAGACACCTGTTCAAAGAGCCACGGCTTAATGGGAAGAGGTCAGCGTTTAAAGTCTGTTCAGCCCAACTGGAGAGAGAGCTGTGCTGAATTTGCTGCTTAGGCAGTTCAAATAGCCTCTAGAAAAGTGTCATAAACATCAAGGCAAAGGGACCTAACCAGCTGGAAAAAGAGTCCTTGGATTGAAATTAGGTGTTTCCATGAAGTGATATTAGAGATTCACTGGAGCGGAATGAGAACGAGGCAAGGGTGAGCTCCCCGCCTCGAGGTGAGACTCCTCTGTCTGAGGAACTGTGGGGCTGTGCTTGTGGGGACCCTGCTCCACCATGCTTCGTGCTGGCACCTTGCAACCCACATCCTTGCGTGAGAGCCTGCCAGCGTGCTGGTGCAGTTCAAGGGGTGGCACAGAGGCCACGAGATGGGGCTGGAAAGCACCATCTTTGCATGGAGTCAGGGAAGTCCAACCAGCGTTTGAGCCTGGAGGAGGATCCCCCAGGTGTTAAATCTGCACACGGTCTTTGCACATGCTTGTCTTTAAGCAGCTGAATATGCTGAAGTGATCATCAGAATACAGATCAGAAGCTGGGGTTTTCCTTTCCTAACATGCAAATTAGGGGGGCAAACTGGGACGGTGCTGGTTATTATTTAAGAATAAAGGACATTTTCTTATTAGCTTCCTGTACTGGAGTCTGTGTCCATTAAAATACCTAATAAATTACTTACGAGTTCACATTATTCAAATAAAATTTACAAAAAAGTGTGCCTTTTTAGAGTATTTTTTGCTCTGTTAAGGGAAGGATGAATACTGAGCACTTGGAGCACAGGCATGATTTCAGCACAGGGCATACCCTGAATTGTTGCTAAGATTGCAGGCAGCAGCAGAGTCTTTTTAGATCTGTTTGGTAAGATGAGTGAAGCTTTTCCTTTGTACACATAATGTTCTGCCATGTATTTACACAATAAATGGAGATGAATCAATGCATTATTAAAACATCTTATTCATAAAATAACAATTCAGAAGCATCTGCTTACTCATCCTCATTTAGTAAATACGATGCACTCTTTGGTTACTTATGGAGATATAGCACATGTGAAATAGTACCAGTGGCGTTCCCATATTTTACTGACTTACATAAAAGGATATAATTTGTTGCTGCATAACACTGAAATTATTCTAATGCAACCCCAAGTAAATATGTTCCTTTCTGAGTTTCTCTAAGATTATAGTTACTTTATACTTCATGCAAATAAGGCTAATGATGTTCACTAGTTTAGTAACATCTTTTTCTAATGTCAGAAGTAATTGCCAACAACCACTTAGTGAAGATCGGTCATTTGGTGTATATAGGATGAAAAAAAAAGTCTATGCTAATGAATATGCAAATGGTATTTTTCATTTGTATTCGCTTGTAGGAGGTACCTGAAATGTTTAATGTTTGTTTATACTGAACAAAGAAAATAGCTGGAGATTAAATTAGCCGTTAGAAAAGACTTTTATAAAAATAATCCCACAAATTGCACCACACTACTCCTGGCCAATCTTGGCTGCTTTTAGTTCACTGCTGTTGGTCAGGTTAAACACCGCTTTTGTCATGGAACATATTCAGCGGAAAGCCAGAGAGCAAGTCTAATGTTTGAATTTTTTATTCAACACTAGCAGTACAAGGATAATCACCTATATGCTCAGAGAAAGACTAAAAAGTGTGCTGTAGGTAGTGTAACGTGCATACAGAAACCTGAATGGTTTTGTGGCAGGTAAAGATTCACTAATAGCATATGATCCAAGCTCCGTTAGTTTAAAGACTTTCTGACCTAACTATACAGTTTTTTCTCCAAAGGTAGTTGTTCTTAACTTCCTCTCAACAGTGCAGACAAGTTTTTATCTTCTATTGAAAATTCTGTAGAATTTTTATATGGACAATATTTTCTGCTAAATATTTGAAAAGCTCAAAGTGCCATAGAAAGGATGTAATTTTTCAGTTCATTTTATCATAATTGTCTACCACATTTTTTCCCTCTCTATTAACTTTTCCCAGATTTCTTATAATGGAGGATTGAGTCCTTTCCCTCATGTGATTCTCTTAAGGAAAAAAATCCCCAAATATAATTTAAATATTGCTATAAGACAATAATAATAATATTGTTCTTATTGCTCTTCTGGGATGTTCCAAATGCTTCTCATCCCTTCAGATAGAAATCTAAACTTCCTCCATTTTTTTAGTAGAAATCTGTAACCAAATATGTATGAGGGACTACCTTAATACCCTATACTATTACAAATCTAGAATGATACTTGCCTTTCCACAGTTCTATTAGTAACTAGTATTTCATTTGGAATTAGAAGGCAAAAACATTTAAAATGCATATAAATACACTTGAGTGGTTATTATTGTTCATGGGTGAAGTCCTCAGGTTTATGAGGAGTGCAAAACAGTAAATTATTTTAGAAGGATTTTGAACATTAAGTCTTCACAAAAAATATTAAAAAAAAAATCACATTGAAAGCATAAAATGTGATCTTTACTTGGAAGCCCTAATTCCTTGGACATTTCACTTGTCTTCCACATTTGAAAAACACCTCCATAAGATCTTCAAAATTCTTGTTCCATCCCTAAATTCAATGCTGAATATCTGTTCTGGTGAAAGTCTTACTAACATCAGTCTTTTGAGTCACTCAAGAAAGCCTGCGCATGTTTGCAGTTGTCTTCACTAGAATCTACCAATAGCATAATGAAGCATGTCTCCTTGTGCGTCCTGAATGATGGAATAAACTTACTTTCTTCACAAACAACGGAAAGGCATATCACAAATGGATAAAATACCCTGGATTAGAAAGGCTGGTGATCTCCTCTGAATTCCTAATACCTAAAACCTTCTTGCTATCCATTTTCTCGTAACACATATAGTATAAATACAGTCTTGAAAGAGTAAATCAAACTACCTGTGTCCAAGGAGTGTAGAAGAGGACTGGTTCAGCTGGTTTTGTAATTTTTTTCAGTTAGATGCTTTTGAGCAGTAGCTATTAAGGTTTTCTCTTTGTAAGATATACCTTTAAGTAACCAAATGGCTGAATTAAACATATGTCAAAGACCCAAACTTTTCTCAGGTGTACTCTCAGAGTGATCTTAAGCAATATTTCCCTTTGCAAACTGAAAGAAAATCCTAAGGGAAAAAAATATATGTAATAATTACATAATCAGAAATTACGCACAACAACATAAGCAAGAAAAAAATATTAAGCCTCTCCTGGAATTCAGTTTATGTTGTAAACCCTGCTGAGTTTCATGCTGAGTAAAAAAGAGATGGGTAAAATAACCTAAAAGAGCCAGATAACTCAACATGGCTTAGTATTTAATGAAGATAAAAATAAAACAAATAAATATGAAAAGAAAATAGGAAGATCAATTTTCTGTGAGCAATAAATTGCAATGTTTTGTTGAAGTATAAACTCAGAAAAGAAAGAATAATAAATAACAACAGCATCTAGATTAATAAGAACTGTGATAAGCCAAGATGATTATAGTATTTCGAAAATTGGTTCCAGTACTTTCTTCCCTTTATATGTTAGAATAAAAACCTATAATTTTTTGCCAATTGACTAGAAAACAACAATTTTCAGACATTTGACACTAGACTGCTTGATAAAAAGAACAAAAACATTCTGAATGAGGATGAGAAGTTACATGACTGCATTTTATAATTCTGGGGTCATTCAGTGAACATATGTATGTACCATAGATAATTGGGTGAAAAAAACCTACTATGCAGACAGAGGATACAGATAAAGTCTTCTTGTTATTACTGTTATTATTATTTTCCAAATCAACAGATGAAAAGGTAGCAAATTATACAAAATGCATTGAATGAATCTCAGTTGAATGCTGACCTATGCTGGATCTTTTTTTTTTTTTTTTTTTAATACTATGCAATCAGACATTCCAGATACCAATGGACCTTGTTAATGAGCATCTATCTTCTAATCTTTGTGGTAATTAGGGGCTATGGCCCTCACTTCAAGAAAACTGGGAATATGTAATTAATTTTGTTTAAGTGGAAACTCATGGTGAAATTAAGTAAATGAATATGAGAATATGAGTTCTGTTAAAACAAAAAAGATTGCTGAATCTCTTGTGCTAGGTTTCATCTGCACTGTAAAGTGTATTCTGAAGTTACTAAAACTGATTTCACATGCATCATGACTCTATCTGCTGAGGGGATGAGTATGTATCATTCCTACATTGCTTTGCTATTAATTCCATTTCAACACAAATAAAACACAGTTTGGAGAACCTGTAATGATCTATCAGTTTTCTGATAAGTAAATGAAGAATCTGGACTTTCTTGAGGTATGTGCCAAATAGAGTAGTATATTTACAGCTATGGAAATTCAAACAGGCAAATCATATGGAAAGGACAATCTGCCTGATCTTTTTGGGGGTAACGAACTGTTGCAAATATAATTAAATTGGAACTGGTTTGTTTCCTATCTGGTGTTTCAGAAAGACACTAATGTGGACAATAATTCATCTTGTAGTTTTCTTATTATCCCCATTCAGGTTGCTTTGCTCTGTGTATTTGTTTTATTATCCTATGATTATTACGTGTTAGCTACCTTAATCACATAGGTTAGAAATAATCTTACTTAAATGTAGTTGCCCCAAATTTTATTGTGATGAAGACCATAGTGAGTTGCTGAGTTGAATAAATACATTGTCCTGTATTTGCATCATTCAGGATGAAAGACTTCTATAAAAAAATTAGAAGCTAAGCCAGTTGAATGCATAGGGTACTTTAAAAAAATTGGTCAAAATACTTAGAGTTTTTCTAATGTTTGGAGTGCACAATTTGATAGAAATAAACAGTTTATTTGCTCAATTGACATACTTTTTATGAACATCTAATGATCCTGAGAAATTCACAGAATGTTTGTTGAGACTTTGGCAACAACGTTGTCTTTGGGAAAGTGTGGTAGGGAAGGTGAGCGGGACAGACTGCTGAGCTGACTCCTGCAGTTTACGCATAGAGACCCGGGGTCTCAAATGTCTGCAGAAGAGCGCAGAGGGTTCTGAAGCACCTTGTACTATAGGAGAAAGACACCTGCAGCTACTGTATCAAAAGTCACTTTATAAGTTTAGAGAAAGTCTGGTTAACTTGTAAATTTTCGTAAGATGGACTCTTTACTTCAGCCAGCCTTGGGGATACTGCATATGATAAGTGTTCCTTTTGTCAGGGCTATAGTGGCCTGTGGTATTTCCAGGTGCTAGTGTGTGGGAAAATCCCTACATTTTTATCCAGTAATGAAAGGAGCATCATATGAAGTGGCAGACATATTCCAAGACTGAATTTTTATGGGGAAGACTGATTTTGTTTCAGGTTCTCCTGGAGAGAATTTAACTTCAAATTACCAAACATTTTCTAAAATTTTTAGATGACAATATCTTTTAACTTCAAGGTATTGCTTCAGCACATCTCAATTGAATGGAAAATATGTAGCCAAGAGCCTTTGATTAGTTAAAAAATTGCATGTTATTATCTTGAATTTTCATTATCACAGCGTAGATTTCAATGAAGACATGCAATGCACCTAAGAGGTTACTTTGCAAATATCAGTACAGCGTAAAAATGCAGGAACTTCAGGAAAAACACTTTAAATAATTTGCCAAAGGTCAGGAAGATCCAGAACTGAAAATCAAATGTGCTTACAAACCTGTGTTTCCTTTTCTAAGGGAAAAAATTTTCTTCTGATGTCCTTTCCTAGTAAAGTAATATACTCCTTATTAATTTTAAATAAAAGATAAAAGCTCTATGTCCCTTCACACTATGGTACAAAAGAAAACATTAATAAAATACAATCTAGAAAGCGAACATAACATTAGAAGTAATGCTTCAGGCACAGGGCCTTCCTTGAGCTGTAGCAAAATATTGAACAACATTAGATTAGTGTTCCTTCTAATCTTTTAATTTCCTTTTATATTTTCCCTGGACTTTTTAAAATTCCAAATTCAAAGGGGCTGGGGACTTAGTCTCTCGAGTCCAACAAAGAGTTACAATTCCTTCAATAATACTATGCCTCTAGCCTTCTACTCACAAACAATTTTAGTTTACATTTAAGTGTTCCTACGAATAAATCACATCCATCTGATTTTCTCAGTTTTTATTCATTCACCCCCTAGAAAAAGAACATAGGTATATGCTGAACTTTGAAATAAATTCAGTGTTTGTTTTCTTATTTGGTTGGCTTTTTGAGTCCTTTTTGTTTGCTTGCTTTTGTTTCCAGTGAAACTGATATGAGGGTGCTTTGTTGGAATACAGTCATAGACAAGCTGCTACAACGGACACAAGATTGCAGCTCCTATTAAAAAGATGTTAAAATAAGTGTCTTATGCCTAACTCTGGTAAAAAAAGTCAATGAAAATTAAATATAATGGAAAACCAGAAGAAATTGTGTAACTATGACCTATTCAGCTGTATTTACCTCCCCTATGGTGTCATTCTTCTATAGATTTTTGAAATAGTCCCATACAGGTCAGTATTTTGTTTCTGAAGACCAGATCTGTTACCTTCACGACTGTGCTTGAGGCTGAATTTACATTTACCCACACTGGCTGGACAGAAATGAAGCTTAAGAGGTAGATTTAGAGAAACGTCCAGCCATGGAGTACAGAACACGGAATAATTTTATATAAAACCAAACACAACTTATTTTTCAGTCTGGCTAAATGAGTCATACCTTGTCACTGTGGTTCAGTCATTATGCATCTATTATGTCTTGCAGCCTATGTTATATGGCCAGCTTCATGCAGGAGGATCCCATGAAATTCCAATGTTTATACCTCCAGACGCTATAGATATATATGTGCAGAACATTATACGTTATGGTTATACCTCTAAGCTACAGGCAGCCTGATGCAGACACACAGATTGCAAGTCTCTGTACAAGTTTTGTCTAACTTCTTGTCTAACTCTATTCAGGTTTGCAACCTACATGCTAAGAGGCCTAGCTCCCAAATCTTAGGTAATTTTGGAGATATGTGAACAGGATTTTTGTCTTAACTAACCACTGATGACAAATCACCTTTTTTCCTAAGATCTCTGTTGACAAAGCTCTGAAGTACCCTCACAAGGTTTGATGCTTGGCCATTTTTGTATGACTTGAAGACTCCAAAGAACATAGCATTTTAATCGTAACATAAAGAATGAAAAGAAGGCAAAGTGGCATCTCTACTAAGAGACGGAGTCTCTAAAATATCAGACAAAATCATGGTAGTGCTGATGCATAATCCGACTCAGAGAATAACCTCTATCAAAGAGACTAGATCACTTTGCCTGGCTCAAACTATTTTTTTCTTTGGAGAATGGAACTTGGATTAAGAAAAAAATAGGTATAAATTGTATATCATTTATTGCTCTATCAGGCTGGAAAGCCTGAGTTCTCATGTGTACTCATCATGCTGAAAGTAAAATTTGCCAGGTTTTTTTTGCAAACACAGCTTATTTTCATAAAGATGCACATACTCCTGTTGGTCTCTAATGGTGCACTATATAAAAAAGCCAGGAAGTAACGCTTTACTGCAACATCATTACCTGTCTCCTTACCCTTCTTTTGCACCGTTTCAGTTGTCCTCAAAGTAATATCTAGGCCTGAATCAAAGGACAAGACCACTCCTAACAGGAAATGTCACACAAAAGACTCAGAAGATATATCCAACATTTTGCCTCCTTGTTTCCCTGAAGGTCTTGTATGTAAATAGCCAATGTTTTGGGGTTTTTTTAATGCTGTTAACATGTGAAGTCGTTGAAGCAGACGTTGTCATTTGGATCACAATTTCTTTACTACTAAGTACAACAGGAACTCAGCCATGACTGGCCTTCTAGGTTTCCTAATAATAATGCATTTAAAAGTACATTTATAAAATGGAATTTTATCTCTGCACATGTATCACACAAATGCTGCTGCTGCCGAGAACACACTTAATTGCACATGAATTGAGAGCAGAATGTTGAAAGTAATGCCAAATGCAGATTAAAACCCACAGCTCTGCAAATGCAACACATCCTTTTTTCTTGAAAAGAAAAAGTTATTATGTTTTCAAGGTCAATATGGTAGGTGTCAGTTGGTTGAGTCTGCAAATAAGAAGATAAATAGTTTTCTTAATTTTTTTTTTTAAAATACAAATATCACATCATCAGAATAAACACAATGTTAATAACAATAGAGAATAGAAAAGTAGAAAGAGACTACCTGGGACAGGAATATCAAAAAAGAGAAGCTGCTTAAACTGTGAGTTATGGTAATCTTATTCTCTTTTGTAATCTTGCAAATAATATGTTTGAGGTAAATATGAACAACCAGATAATCACAACACGAGGGCTGAAAAAAAAAAGCAAAGTTGGAGATCAGGTTAGGGAAGCTAAAGCTCAGATAGAGTTAAGTCTTGCCAGGGACATCAAGGACAACAAGTAAAGCTTCTGTAGGTGTGAGGGTAATAAAAGGAGGACTAGGGAAAATGTGGACCCTCTCCAGAAGTATACAGGAGACCTGGTCACCCAGGACATGGACAAGGCTGAGGTACTTGAAGACGTTTTTGCCTTGATCTTCACAGTTGAGTACTCTAGCCACACCGCCCAAGTTGCAGAAGGCAAAGGCAGGGACTGGGAGAATGAGGAACCTGAAGGTGCACAAGTCCATGGGACCTGATGAGAAACATCCATGAGTCCTGAGAGAACTGGTGGATGTAGTTGTCAAGCCACTATCCATCATATTTGAGAAGTTGTGGCAGTCCAGTGAAGTTCCCACTGACTGGAAAAGGGGGAACATAACCCCCATTTTCAAAAAGGGTAAAAAAGATGACTCGGGGAACTACAGGCTGGTCAGTCTCACCTCTGTGCCTGGCAAGATCATGGATCTTGGAAACTCTGCTAAAGCACATGGAAAATAAGGAGGTGATTGGTGGCAGCCAACATGGCTTCACTAAGGGCAAATAGTGCCTGACAAATTTGGTGGCCTTCTACAATGGGGTTAGTTTTGGTGGATAAGGGAAGAGCAACTGACATTATCTGCCTGGACTTGTGCAAGGCATTTGATGCTGTCCCGCATGACATCCTTGTCTCTAAATTGGAGAGACATGGATGTGATGGATGGACCACTCGGTGGATAAGGAATTGGATGGATGGCAGCACTTAAAGAGATGCGGTCAAAAGGTCGATGTCCAAGTGGTGACCAGTAACGAGTGATGTTCCTCAGGGGTCAGTACTGGAACCAGTACTATTTAACATCTTTGTTGGTGACGTCAATGTTGGGATTGAGTGCGCCCTCAGCAAGTTTGCTGACTACACCAAGCTGTGTGGTGTGGTCGACACACTGGAGGGAAGGGATGCCATCCAGAGGGACCTGGACAGGCTTGAGAGGTGGGCGCATGCAAGCCTCATGAAGTTCAATAAGGTCACATGCAAGGTCCTGCATGTGGGTCAGGACAATCCCAAGCACAAATACAAGCTGTGTAGTGAATGGATTGAGAGCAGCCCTGAAGGCAAGGACTTCAGGGTATTGGTTTATGAGCTCAACATGAGCCAGCAATGTGCACTTGCAGATCAGAAAGCCAACTGCATCCTGAGCTTCATCAAAAGAAGTATGGCCAGCAGGTTGAAGGAGGTGATTATGTCCTTCTACTCCCCGACCTGGAATACTGTGTCCAGCTCTGGGACACCCAACATAAGAAGGACATGGACCTGTTGGAGTGAGTCCAGAGAAGGACCACAAAGGTGATCACAGGGCTGGAGCACCTCTCCTATGAAGACAGGCTGAGAGAGCTGGGGTTGTTCAGCATGGAGAACAGAAGGCTCTGGAGAGACCTACAGCAGCCTTCCAGTAATTAAAGGAGGCCTACAGGAAAGATGGGGAGGGACGCTTTATCAGAGAGTGTAGTGGTAGAACGAGGGGTAATGGTTTTAAACTGAAAGAGGGTAGATTTAGATTAGATATTAAGAATAAATTCTTTACTCTGAGGGTGGTGAGACACTGGAACAGGTTGCCCAGAGAACTTGTGGAGGCCCCATCCCTGGAAGTGTTCAAGACCAGGCTGGATGAGACTTTGTATAACCTGGTCTAGTGGAAGGTGTCCCTGGCCATGGCAGTGGGGTTGGAACCAGATGATTTTTAAGGTCCTTTCCAACTCTAACCATTCTATGTTTCTGTTAAAAAGGGAGAAAATATTCTTTCAATTAAACTGTATTATAAGACATGGCAATGACATTTAAAAAAATGCACAAGAATTATAACACAAAAATGCTGAACATGCTGAAGAGAAAACTGTAAATTTAGGTTTAGTTTCATCACAAGCTAACCTCCAGTTTTAAAAATCTGACCTAGTGGAGAAAATCAGTAGTAACAGAAAAGATAAACGGGTGAAAGAGAAGTATATCGAATAATCTCTTTAACTTTGCTAGATTGTTTGCGATAGTGGTTATTACAGTTTTGTTGGAGAGCTGTGTTCCCTGTCTAAACTGAATTCCTTATGATGAGTAGAAAAAGCAAAAACAGCAGGCAGAAATTCTCTAGTCAAAGAGGTAAATATACTACTGAAAATGTACTAATGAAAGAAAACAAGTAGGCTTTTCACGTTCTGCATAATTAGTTCTTGTATAGCTACAGTGATAGTATAGAGAGCAAATTTTGGGGGGTGCAGCATCTTTCATTGATATTAGAAGCCATTTCAGATATTCATGAAGATCTGAGTAATAGGGACAGTAAACACTGACAACGAAGTTTGCATTGTTGAGTTCCACATTCATTTTTTGTGTGATTTCTGTATTAGATTTCATTAGTCTCTGAGTCAGAAGGTTTTTTTATTGTTTTTGACCCCTCTAACCGTCAGATACATATATGCCACCAGGCATATGAAATTCAAGCTGTGTATTTTCTAACTTTTAAAAAATTCTAAAGACCATGCAGTAAACACGTAGCTGGCAGTTTTGCCAACTATTATTCAAGCAGAACTCAATATTGTTTTTAATAACTGTGTTACTTTTGAAGTTGATGCATTAAAAAAAGCCTTCTTTGCTTTAGAAAATAACATATGTACCTAAAAACTGCTTAAACTGACAAAAAAAACAGAGGGAAGGAGAGGAAATAATACATGACTGTTTATTGCTCAAATAGTTATATTATTAGCCATTACATGGTAATTTTAGAGATGCCGATGAAGATATCTTTAGAGTAATAGCTACTACTGTTTAGAAGAGTCAGATGTTATTTATTGGAAGCCAGGAGAGAAAAAAGAAAACAGCAAAAGATAGCCACCACCCACCCACCCCTCAGAAAAAAACCCCTTTCTCTGCCCTCATTATTTGTGATGGTGAATAGGCAAAAAAGAAGCACTCCAAATTAGATAATTTAGTAGAAGCCAGTATTTGGAATGAGAAGTGAACACTGACAAGCCTTCCATCAAATTAATTACAAATTTGTAAATAAATTACTGGAAATTGCCCAGCTTCTCTCTAGATTGGTGATGTCACTACTTGGTTCTCATGTTTAGAATTTGGTGCTAACAATTTATTGCCAACATGAATTTGGAAGCTAGTCTATGAAATCAGCGCCTTTATAAATGACTGGAAAAGCATTTAATGAATGCCAAGTTAGAACTAATTATTTTCTTTCTTTCAAATCCCAGATAATTTTCCAAAATTCTGTTAAGGTTGGAATAAGACACCTCTAAAATGTAGCAGGTACAGAAAAGTGTATTCTAAATGTACTGAATTTTTTATATTATGCATTTTTTTAATATATTCTGTGGTCAAATTATACAGTAAATTAAGTGATGTAAGACTGATAAAGCTGTTCCACTTGCCTAGATATATATAAAAAAAAAAAGATTTTACAGAATATCTTTAATTCAGGAGCCAATGTAAAATAAAATTGTTCTGTTCCATATGAAGTAGTGAAATATTATCTAGTCTGTTTGACAGATACAAAAATCAATCAAGATTGTCTCAAAGTCACTAGTATTCTCCGCGAGGTTTGAAAGATGACTTGCATGAGCTTTTGCTGTGAGACTGACATTTAAATTCACAGAGCATAAATAAAAAGTAAAATCCTGTAACAACTAATGCTGCAAACCATTGCCAGGACCATGAAGAACAAGAAGGTGATTGAGAGTAGTCAGCAAGGATTCACAAAGGGGAAGCCATGCTTGACCAACCAGATAGCTTTATATGATGAAATGACTGGCTAGGTAGATGAGGGGAGAGCAGTGGATATTGTATGCCTTGTTTGCCTCTGTCTCCTGTAAGATCCTCATAGAGAAGCTAATGAAGTATGGCTGGATGAGCAGACAGAAAGGTCAATTGAAAAATGGCTGAGCATCTGAGCCCAGAGTGTGGTGGCCAGTGGCACAAAGTCTAGTTGGAGGCCAGTAACTAGTGGTGTATCCCAGGGGTCAATACTGGGTCCAGTTTGCTTCAACTTCTTCATGAGTGTTCTGGATGATGGGGCAGATTTGCCCACAGCAAGTTTGTGGATGACACAAAGCTGGGAGGAGTGGCTGATATGCCAAGGGTTGTGCTGCCATCCAGAGGGACCTCAAAATTCTGGAGAAAGAGCTGACAGGAATGTCATGGAGTTCAGCACAGGGAAGTACAAAGGTCTGCACCTGGGGAGGAACAACCTCCCCAATATATGCTGAGGAATGGTGCTGGCAACACCAATATAGGCTGGGACTGACCAGCAGGAAAGCAGCTTTGCAGAAAAGGACCTGGGGCTTCTGGTGGTCTCCAAGTTGAACATGAGGCAGCAGTGTGCCCTGGGGGCAAAAAAGCTTAATGGTATCTTGGGCTACATAAGGTGAAGTATTGCCAGCAGTTGGAAGGAGGTGATCCTTCTCCTCTAGTCAGCACTGGTAAGACCACACCTGGAGTGCTGTGTCCAGTTCTGGGCTCCCCAGTACAAGAGAGACATGGACATACTGGAAAGATTCCAGCAAAATGACACAAAGATGATGAAGGGACTGGAGAATCTCTCTTATGAGGAAAAGCTAAAAGAGCTGGGACTGATTAGTTTGGAGAAAGAAGGCTTAGAAGGGGGATCTTACCAATGTGTACAAATACTAAAGGGAGAGTGTAAAGAAGACAGAGCCATGCTCTTTCCAGGTGCCCAGTGACAGGACCAGAGGCAATGGGCACATGTGGAAACACAGGAGGTTCCCTGTGAACATCAGGAAACACTTTTTTTTACTGTGAGTGTGACCGAGCACTGGCACAGTTTACCCAGGGAGGTTGCAGAAATATTCAGAAGCCAACTGGACACGGTCCCAGGGAACTGGATGCAGGTGTCCCTGCTTTAGCAGGGAGATTGGACCAGATAATCTCCAGAGGTCCCTTCTAACCGCAACCATTCTATGATTCCGTGGAAGTATAGCACTGTATGACAATTGGTTTCAAATACCTGTTTTGGGAAACAGAATGAGAACGTTTTCAGCATTTCATGCAGATCTTTGAAGGTAGCTTGTGGAGAGCTGGGGGGGGAACCTAGATGCTTTTCCCCCTAACAACACTAGATACTACCATACAGGTCAATGGTTAAATAATACAAATCTCATAAGGAGTGCTGTACATAATTATTATTCCTCTGAAAAATCCATTCAAAGAAATAGTAGAAAAGTGAAGAATTATGAGTGAAATGTAAAAATAAATGTTGCAAAATCTTGAAGTCAGAGAAACTATTACTGAACTGAAACAAAAGTTTCAGAGGGAAAAGAATAAAGTATAGATACATGTTAGGACTTCACACATAACTAGAAAGAAAAAAAATCCTTTTTGTATTTTAAACCAATATTATCCTGGAGGATTTTTCCATTTCTAGCGATATTTTTCCTGTTCTTCTTATCAAGATATTTTAAAAAACCCAACAGAAATACAAAAAATATTCAGTTACATAGTTTAAAATTTTGAAATGTTTGAGTTTTCAACCGTTTGTCCTTAAAAAACTTTTATTTTTAAAACCTTAGTATTTAATCTCTTTTTAAAAAGAAAATGAAAATACTACTTTGACAGCTGTGATCTACAGATGGATGCTAATATATAATAGAAAAAAGTATAATGCCTTTTAAAAGCAATACCAATTGTAATGATAAGATAACAATCAAGGAGGAAGTTATTATTGAAGCTAAAGCTTAAAAGCTTAGAATAAGTCAAAGAGAAACACACAAAAACAACGATTAACATAGACTAAGACTTCTTGCTCTTCTCTGGGCTCATGCTGTAATCCTGTCATACCTGACAAACTCAAACGAATGTCATGTCATTGTCTCAAATTTTCATTAGGAAGACATACACAAATTATATATATATATACACACAGAGATGATATAATAGCTGTAAAACATCCCGCCCCAGAAACCTCTACTAAAGAAAACATGAATAAAAAGAAGAGTTTTTTCAACGAAGCTGAATGAGCGAGTGCCATCGGCTGTGATAGCTGGTGATAAAAATCCTGTCACATACTGAACAACCAGAATTTGTCATTCCTACTCGATGCCAACTATCTGGGATATCAGCCAAGCAACCTGATGGACTCAATGGACCCTTCATGTACAATTTTGTAAAACAGGTTAAGGGGAAAGGATGCCAACTGCATGGGAGCCTCTATCAGAGTTGTCTTACATGTTATTTCGGAATATTTGGGAATTTTTTAATTCTCCTTACACAGACAGTACAGGCAAAGCTCATCATGCTTTAGGGCAGTTCAGTCTGGAACCATGTTCCTTCTGGCTATCAGTTTCACTTTTTGAGCACTAGGTTTGGGTTTTTTAGATCATTAAGCCTAACTTACTGTCAGCCAGGCAAACCATCTTGTAGGCAGTGAGGTTTATTCAGGAAACCATGTAGTCTTCAGACAGCCTGAGGTCACTAGACTAAATAATCTCAGATTTTGTTCTCTAACCTTTGTTAGTGGGCAAAACTGTATGCAAAACGCACAAATCACATCCTTTGTATTTGAGAAATAGGCCAAACCATGTTACTGCAGTGCTAGAAAACACAACCAAGGTTTTTCACATAGAACACAGATGGAGAAACTTATCCCCATCATGCAGAAAGTGAGTTTCACTTCCCTTGCCCTCCTCACAAACAAGTATCTCTAATTTATGAAGTCTCTCACTTTCTAGGATGTCTGGTAACAAATTGCCGCTGCGTGCCCCCTAGTGCTGTAGGAACGCGCATCTGTGTTCCCTATGGACAGCACTGCTCAGGCCAAGGCATTTTGTGTAAGCTCTGACCTCATTACGAACAAGGAAGATGAGATGGGTGCTTCTTGCCACTCAGCAACTCTACCTCTTTTAAAGGGAAGCTGGTTATTTCATTTACAGTTCCTTTTCTCTGGCCTCTGGCTCTCCTACTGAAACCACTGCAGCCCCTGAACAGCAGGACACCCACTGTGGTGGGGAAACAAAGAAAGCTCAGTCTATAACCCCTTCTCTTATTTCTTTTTTTTTTTTTTTTATAAGAATGCTTCCTTTATTCTTTTTCTTAGAGATCTTTTTAAGTAATACTCTCTCTTCGTTTGATTTCTCAATTTGTGCAGTATTTCAAAGCTCTTCATTTACAGCAATAACATTTCTCCATTGGCTGGGATCGCTCATTCTTCATTCTTTTTATTTATAACAATAATAATGACAAAACAAAACAAGCATCTGCTAGACTGCAGTAAATTATCTGGCTTTCCATGCTCTGTGCAGAGTAAAAATAGCTGGTTTATTTCACAAAGTGAATGTTTTCAGGCTATAGTCTGCCCGACATGAGTACTGCTCAAAGGCAGAATTTAACCTTTGTTCTTTCATGGATGGTTTGAAGTGCTCAACTATTCTCCCATAATTTTCAGCAATTTCCGGCCCTGAGTTTCTATAAGACTTGTATGACCAATTAATTAGGAAACAGAGCACCACTCGAAGAAACAAGTGATTTATAATGGAAGGTCCACTTCTACAATTTGCAGTGTTATTGGATGCTGTTAGAATAGTTAACTCACAAAATACTAATGCCTGTTCCCCTGAGAAGCTGCTCTTTTGAATTTGACATCTAATAGCACAATAATCTTCACCGAAGAAGTCAGGGCTAGGCCACTAAGACTAGCAGAGAGGTGCAGGCAGACAGATGCAAATATGTTAAGGCAGCCACATGTGAGCCAGTTATCATTCTGGAGCTGCATACTAGAGCTGGGTTTAGACCAAGTTAGCATACTTTCTTCCTAATAAGGGGTTATTTCTGTGCTTGAATGGTGGGTTCTGTATCTACAGCCGGCTGGCATGTGAACAGCTCTGGGGACGGTGGGAATATTCACATGATACTCTGCACCTATCTGTTTATTCGTACATACATACATACACATGAACCAGGGCAACAGGAGCAGAACATTTCCTGTGCAGACTCCTGACTGTACCACATGTCTGTTGCCACCTTCCTAGTAGCATCTCCTACAGCAGAGCATACTACATGACTCTTTATGTTGCATTGGGTGTCACTTTGCACATTTTTGGTGAACTCATCAAGCCTTCCTGGACCCTTGCACAGAAGCCCTTATTGTTTATATATGCAGTAAAGTAAATGATTTTCAGTTGTTGAAAGGTGTGGATCAAAAGCCAGATGAACAATTCGTTTTTATAGTTAGATTTACTATGACTATACTTCTAGCAATTGGAGGTAAACAGCAACTCATGAAGCAGACAGACATTGCACTTACGATGGGATAGATGGGGAAAAAAAAGAGGATGCAAGTTTGAATATCCTATAATCAAACTGAACTGATGGGCATTTTTGAGATAAAATAACACAGCTATATGAAACGACCTTGGATTATATAGGCCTTAAGAGCTCTACAATGGATCCATACCTGTTTCAAGAAAAGTATCACTGTAAAGCATCAAATACTTTAGCCTATCGCATACAGAACAGTAATAAAAATAAAAAATGAAATCACTATTTCATACCCAGTAAACAGTCACCTTTTACAGAGTCAGTGCCCCAGGCTGCTGTTGGGTGATGGCTTGTCAGCTTGGGATTCAATAGTCAACCCTTAGAAGTGTATAGATGGACATTTTCTGAGCATGACTGTTCTTATCTCTCTAATGTTCCAAAGTCAGTAAGAGGCTTTAAGCCAAACATTTCCCAAAACTGTGACAAGACCTTCAGTAACTTTTAGGTCCTTGTTATTTACCATTTTTCTCCTCTCCTCCCCCAGCTGAACTGATATGGGTAAGCCACAAACAAGCCTGATTTGTTTAATTGTGGATGCTGTATTAACAGTTACATTTGGATTCAACAGAAAAATCACTTGGAAAGGAAAATAACTGAAATATTAAAGTTTGAAAGCTTTGTGTGAGTCTATTTTGAAATGAATCCTTTAATAAAGAATAAGAATTATTTGCAGAATTGGTTTATCAGAAGCTGTAAAAATAAAGAAGAGGATGTAGAATAAAGACATTTCATATGAGAATAGTGTATTTCTAACCAAAGTGTTCAACTGATAATTGACATAAACTTATTAAAACCTAGAATTAAAAATCCCATCCTGCTGCCACTGAAAAGTTAATCACAGTGTGAAGCTAATCCTGGATATCAGGATTTTCCCACCAATAAGCTCTGTGGTATATAAACTAGACCCTACAGTAGCACATCTACGGTTTACATGCTAAGACTTGAACCCATATGAACCATCTTAAGAAAAAAAAATGAAAAGGAAAGAAATAAAATGAAAAAGAACCACAATAATCAGCATTTCAGTTAATATAGGAGCATGAAAGGATGTATATAATCATCTACTTAGTGGAAGCTGCTTGTACAGTAATTCTTAGTAAGCACTGGCTCTTCAGGTTTCTTGTAAAGCAATAAAAATTCACTACTTAAATAGATGAAAAACTATTTTCTGCAATCAGCAGAAAAATAAATAAATAAATAAAGCCAGCAGACCTAGCTACAGTGCACTAGGATTGTTTCTATAACTTTGCAAAGTAAGTTCAATTGATAAGAGCTTTCAACACTGCAAATAGCATGCTGCAACGATGAAGATGTATTAGAATAGTGGTTCAAAACCCAAGAGCTTAGTCCTACTACTTTGCTCTGATGTTTTGCAATGAGGTGCAGAAACCTGATAGACAACTGATAAGGATCTTAATAAAGTTTTTAGGCTAGTCCAGCAATGCAGAATAACACTAATATAAAAGTGTTGGGCAAACATTTTCAGAATTGTTTCAACATGATAACAATCTATAGAACTGTTCAGCGTTAAAGTATATGAGTATGGTCTTAATGAGCCCATGTGCTTCTACAGACACTCAGAATTTCCAGCAGTGCAACTGTTTAGTGATTTTTTTTCCCACCCATTAATCTAACCAACCTGCATGAAACATTACCACCAGTAAATAGCTCCATACTTAAAAAAAAATCACCATAAATAACCCCGCAATGACATTATTTTAAGGACTTTTCTAATATTGTTTCTCACTGTATAGATTGATTGCTCTGAGCTGAGAATCCTGTCTCAGTAAAAAGAAAAATACCTTCTAAGAAAATCAGTAAGTATTTTTTTATTTTCTACTTGTTTGTCATAGGATAGTGTTAAGCATGCACTGAGGCTTCAGCATATCAGTTTCAGGTGGTAGGGATTTAGAACACGTGTTGTAAAGTGGATAATTAGCTTTTTTTATGAGGAAGCATGCACAGTTAAAAAAGGCATTTGAGACCAGAAGGAGGAAGTTTTTGAAAGCTATAATGTCAGATTGAGCTGGACTGTTGCCTGGAATTTGTTCAAAGATTAACTTAAAACCTGAAGTGTAGACAGCATTGAAGAAAATATTTGTTCTATCAGAAAATGTTTTCCTATATTTACACTGTTGCCACATATGTACTTTTAAAAGCTCAGAGAATAGATCAGAGGTATAGTGTCATTTTAAAACAATCACAGAGGAAAGAAATTTGATGTTTGTATCAGATTCATCTCTAAAGCTTGCCTTTTAATGGCTTTTCAAGATCTGTATAAGATGTTTTTGTTTCTTTCTTTGTTTTTACTTTTTATTGTCAAAGATGACTTGTGACTTAATTTCTAATTTTAGTTTTGAGTTTCATGACTTTCGCTTTCTTTCTTCTCCCACATTCTCCTTTAAGGTACAGGCTGTAGGGGTTCCCTTCAGCAGCTACTATAAGAGATAGTAGTAAGGAGGTAGGAATACAAAAAGTCCTTCAGGTATACTGGGATTCAATCTCGTGTTTTTTAGGGTATGCCAACTCCTGAAAATGGCAAGGAATATTAAATTCCCAGGAAGTCAGGCAATTCTCATATGTTTTATTGCTTTTAACTGTGATCAAACAAGGAAATAAGCAAGAATTGTTGCATTTAGGATAATGTTATTTATCTAAGAAAACAGAGTTTGTATGCTTTCTCTACCTACATATGCATACTACAGTGTCAGTGAAAAGTGGTTTGGACCTCTTAAATCATAAAAAAAACAAGCAGAAAGCCTATACTTTGAGCTCATCCTTGTGCTAACAGCTTTCTAGATAAGCAGATGGTTATGCTACTTATTGTGTACTTTTCCTTTCTCCCAGCTAGAATATTTCTGAACGTAACTATTACATTTGGTGGAAATTATCCCTAAAGTTATATTGGCTAACTAGTTGTTTTCCCTTTGGAGTTAGCTAAACAAAAGAGATGACAGTGAGTATCATATTAACATGTGAAACTCCAAGCTCAAACAGCTGCTACATCTTTACCTCATACTAGTGGTAAACACCGGTTTACTCATGGTATTTGGACACTTCTTGTTCTGGTTGTTCTTGGGTTATTTTATGTAAATCTTAAAAAATTCATTCTATCATTCATACAAATAAGTGACCCTTGTCTGAGGAGAACACCTACGAAGTCACAGAGTAACATTTCCCCACCATTTCAGCACATTGCTGCCTGTGCCTCTAGCTTCATCAGGTACAAAGGTAACTGCCCAAAAGTAACATCCATGCCCTTCAGTTCGCCCTAGTTTGGTGTTGTCCATGAACTTGTTGAAGGTGCACGCCCTACCGTTGCCCAGGGAATTGTTGAAGACGATAAGCAGTGTTAAGCTCGGTAACAATCCCTAAGGAACACCACAAGACCAGACACTGGTGAAATGTAGGCCACAAGCCATTGAGCCCAGCAGCCTAGCCAGTTTCTCTCTCATATTGTAATCCACCCATCCAACCATATTGATCTTTTTCTACTTTAGTTAGAGTACTTTCTAGCCAGCCCATGGGATTGGTCCTGTTAGCTGCCCATCCGTTTCGTACATCAAACAGCTGTCACCTGGCATGCTAGAAACTCCTAGATTGTTTGCACCCTACTGTGTTGCACTGCAAGCAGATGTTGGGGTTGCTGAGGTCCACTATGAAAACCAATGGGACTTCTGTCTTCTTTTTTTTTTTTTCTTTTTTTCTGTGCAAACTAACATAAAGATTTGATTATCTTTTCCTTAAGCAATTCCTGTAGACAAAGAATATGCATTCTTAAACATTTTTAAACTGCCAGACTTCCACTGTCAAATTATTTAAAATAAAAATAGCAATAATAATAAAACCCAACAGGAATATGAAATCAGATCATCTACATGTAACCATCCTGGTTGTATCTACCTTAGAAACATCTTTCCCATTACCAACTCCCTATAAGGGTTACAAAATGCTTCCCAACACACTATGTAGCTTAAGAGCTACAGTAAAATGTCTATAACATACCACACTAAAAGAACAAGATGATGGAAAGCATCTCTGATGTCCCAAGTCTCTGCAATTGTGCCCTGCAAAGGGAAAATAAAGATCCAAATTCCTCTTTTATTATAGCTTAAGTTGTAGAACTCCTCGTAAGATCCATTTCTGATTGTGTTTCAAACTGTGTTCTGCAGTGGCATTTTTACCTGCTCTCTGAGTTTTTGGTTCCCTCCTGTTCTTTTCCTTTTTTTTTTCTTTCCTTTTCTTTTTTTTTTTTTTAAAGGAGCACACGAAAAGGAACATCAAGAAAATACTCAGAGGAAAAAGTGCAAACCTGTCAGAATCCTACAAACCAGTAAATCAATAAGGAAGAAGAAACCTGGAAAGCTAATTTTACATTTAATGTCAGGAACAGTTAATTTATGCCCTGGACACTGCAAAGGAAAATTAGAAAGGTTCGTAGAAACTGGATGCAATTTTCAGTGTCCAGAAACATTACTCCATTCCATTTACCCTGATAGTCAAGCCTAATCCATGACATCAACATTACTAACAGCCTACAAAGATCTGCTTCAACCCCAAGTGGGGCTCGAGAGTGATCTGCTGCTAAGCTTTTTGGGGCATTTTAATTGTCCCCACAATGACTTGCATTATGAAGTTCTTTTCCTGGACAGCAAAAAAAAGCAAACAAGAAAGCATCAGCCAAGTACATTTTTCTTTGGATTTCTGCTGTTCCAAAATTTTGCAGGTTTATAGAAGTATTCACTTTGTGGATCTTTTTTAGAAGATTTGCTCTCTAATCATCAGGTCCTCATTGTCTCTTCCACTTTCCAATAACAATACCAAATAAACATTACAATCCTGTTGCAATAAGTATTGCAGACTGCTTGTGGGTTTTTTGTTGGGTGGTTGTGGTTTTTTTACTGAATTTTAACCATCTAGCACATAGAAGCAGTTACACAGCAGAAGGCTGAGGAACTTTTCAGCTGAGGGCAAGAATCTATGAACCAAAGCATGTGGTGAACAGTCAGGAATTTCGTATTGCAAATATACCCTGAAGAAACAGCAAGGATGAAAACAAATTTCTAGCAAATGCTTACAAATTACATCAGTTCTAATGTTGGTTACTTTTTCTCTGGTAACTCAGACCAATAGAAAGGTCAGAGTTATCCTCTTCTTTTTACAGAGTTGATTACTCTTTGAGAAATACTTGAAATTGTGGGAGACAGTTAATTCTTAGTTTCTGATTGTGATTTCCCTTTGAAAACCTTGCAGGGACTGCAGACTTGTAGGTAGTAAGTATGGAGATTCCACTGTTTGTAAGAGGCTTAGTGTCAGGATAACACAGACCTCAGGACCTGCCAACTATTCTCTGGACTTATCTTGGCCTGACTCGAGACGTGTTTTGGTTTATTTAACCATAAAAGAAATTACCTAATAATCAGGTGACTATTATTTACTTTGTTTTAGCTTTACATAATTGTGTGATGTAAATGTATACATACACGGATTTTTGCACCTAATTTGAAAGAGTTCTTTGCTGTAGAACGAACCTATGAGCTTACAATAAAATGCAGCATAGAATAAAAGCACAGAATGAGAAGAGGCCTTGAAAGTATTGGCCCAGGATGCTGCTCTTGACACAGGATGCTATGGGGTACAAGCAGCTTACCAGCGCTTAACATCTGATCACCAAAGGGATGCAATAGCGGGAGCTGGATAAAATGAGCTTTAGAACAAAGAAGTATTCAGTCTGTGTAAAACAAACCATATAAACTATATTCAGACTTGTAGACCAGCTGCAAAGATTAAGGTATAAAGAATGTTAGCAAACATATAAAAATGCCCCCATGCAAATGTTGGAGCAAGGTTTAAGACATGATCCACATCAGTGTTGTATTCTTCCTGGCAAAGGACTAGTGATAACTGATGACTTGTGGTACCATTCCTCCTGCTCCAGGCTGAAGCCTTAGGAGCATAAGCATAAAACCAGAAAAAAAGGAGTAGAAAGGAAAAAGTTTGATTATATGGCACTTTAACTATATATAATTTGAACGATACTTTTTAACAACTGGACTAATAATAACTTTAATCAGACCAACAGTAAATTTTTGCCTTTGAATATAACTGTTTCTCTGTAACAAGATACTGTGTCTAACAAATTGGTGAGTGTTCAAGCAACCTACTCTGCAACTTGGCTGCAACTAATCAGCAACAAGTCAATGGCAATTTCCTTAAACATTGCAATTCTCTTTTATCTCATTTCCTGTTGCTTCTCTACAATCAACTGTGAGTCTTAGTCATAGACGTTTACAAAGTTCCTATAAAAAGAAGAATATTGTCAGAGACCTACATTTGCTAAGGCTTTCTGTTTCTTTTAAGGTGCGGCAGGGCAAAGGTGGATCTAGACAAGTTATGTATCAGGCAGAGGACAAGATAAAGTGTTTCCCTAAGTTGTACTCTTACCTTGGTTTAATTTTTTAAGGCCATTCATGCACTTATGGTCTACTTTACATTGGGAAAAAGCATCATAAACAGGAAGCTAGCAGTTGCATTACTTTGACCTGGTTTGACAATGGTCACACACAAAAAATTGTTCAAAGTGACCTACAGATCCAGAACAGACCAACTCAGGTGAACATAGCACTTTTATTTTAAATTACTTTATTATTCACCAAGAAAGCACAAGCAGAGCTGCAAAAAATTAACTGTAGTCTAGGCAGCTGGGCAGCAGACTGAATGTTTCAGGATCTACAACTTGTTTCCAGCTCAGGAACTGACCTGCTACATGAATCATTTGACCTCCCTTGGCCTTGATTTCATCTATCTTTCTCTGCATTTCCTGAAATTTGTGATTGCAAAACACCTATCTCCACAAGGAGCTGACTTGGAAACCTTTAGCTGTTAGCACAATACTATAAAGCAATAATAATCATTCAAGACTGACAGGAACTGTTGTCAAAAAAAATTATTTATTAGGTTTTTAAAAATAAACCCAAATGTACACGAAGGTAAGAAGACAAGGCAGAATTCTTATGCGTCTATCAGGTTGGGGAAAGCAAGTGAATCACCAGTCAGTTAGAGTCCTCAGTGACATGAAAGAGATGTATTAGCAGGAGTTCTTTGCTATGGAAGGTCTACCATGACTAAGTTGGTCCCATGAGGAAAGATGCCTCTCTCATTTTGCAGTGCTGGAGAATGTCCAGCCTGCCCTGAACTGCTGGGATGTCCAAGGGAGTGGCATCACAGGATGGGAAGGAAGTTGAAAAACTTACACTCATTTTTAAGTGGCTAAGGCTGGGTGAGATGAACCACAGTGGATGCAAATGCTTTTAGAAGCTAACTAGGATATTTTTATATTTAGTGACAGCAAAGGCGGGGTAAAATTTTTGTGAGAATAAGCTGCTTTGACAACAAGAACATGCATAAAGTATTACTAAAGTCATGGTAATTTTTAAGAATTCTCATAAAATATTTTTAAACTCGTTGTCATGATATTTTGCATTCATAAGTGATATAAGTAAATTGGTATTTAAACCAAGGAAACAAGTTTCGCAGAATATCTAATGAAATGTGTGCATATTGAATTAGGCTGTTGGAATTATAAAAGGAGATGTTTAAGGATAACTTCTTTTATTACGTCTTTTACAGCTGTTGGGCACTTTGTCTGGCCTTGCCAAAGAGTTTGTACGTATGGAATAAGTAATAAATTAATAACAAGATTTTGTCCTATGAAAATGTGTTAATGATAATTAATATTGGATATACCTTTGGATTACTGTTTAAATAAATGTGTGACTTTCAGAAACAGTATTAGTGTGGCTGATCAAAGTCTGACAAAAAAGAATGAGCTGTCAAGTATTTAAACAGGTAATCTAATCTCAGTCTAATTTCATGGTCAGCATTTTCTTTTGTCTATTGTATTGTCTAGTACAACTTTGGTTCATATTTGTGTTTTTTTTTTTTTTTTTTTTGCTTTTCTGGGCTGAATATTGTTGGCAGTTCATAGTTATTTTAGCAGCTCAAATATCCTTGTCCTGTTCAATTAATCTACTGGATCAGTGCCCAGTATAATAGTAGATATTTTTTAAGAACTCTTTCCAGAGTGGATGATCTTTATTTTTGCTGTTACATTTTATCCATTTTCTAGTCTCCATACTTCAAGTCCATCCCGTTCTTGCTTCTATCTAAGGTATATTCACTGTTAATAATGGGGGATATTTTTGACATACATTCAGAATCAGTATATAAAAATTCTTGTTCCAGCTTCTAAGCTACTAAAACAGTTGTTCAAAATGCCCTTTTTAAAGTCTATTTTCAGAAGAATTTGTGATGACAGAGATTAATATATTCATAACAATGTCAGAAGGGATGTATCATATATCTGTGGGTAGGTTTGCATCCTTTAAGCTTTAATCCAGTAACTTCTGTTGTATCTTTTTGGTCAGATGTATGTATGCAGGTGTTAGTGTTTCTCTACAAATCAATCCTATTTGAACCACCACATGTGGAGTATTGTTTAAATTAGAAACTTTAATATTATTAAGGCATTACCTAAATCACAATTAAAATGTTTGTGGAATTAAGAGCCATTGACATCCTGTTCTGGTTTCTGTTATTGGAGAGTTTTGTGAAGTAGAGATGGTTTCTAATTGTATTTATTAACATTTGCTCTCAGTGACATATATTTAACTACCTTTGCTGGCAAATATGTTCTTGATTCTTACGCATACTTGTGACTATTATTATCTATTTGCTGTGGGTAAAGTGTTTCATACTGATCTAAGCAGACTCTCTGTATGTACGTGTTATCCTTCTGTGCACTATAGTTAAATCTTACTGTTCCTTGGACTCTGTGTCATAAGGCTGATATAAACCCATATATGAAGAATTTTTTTCTGAAATATGAGAGCATCCAAATTACTATTGTAAAAAGTGTCAACTTTTTTTATAAAAATTAATCCACTCTATTTTTCTTTATAAAATACAGGTTTACCAATTTTCTGGTAGAGAAATCTTACAGACTTTACTAATAGCTACTGATTTTTTCATAGAACTTCTGTTATATTTGTTCATATTCTGGATCAAGGATAAAATGTATTCTTTGCCAGAATGTAAAATCACATAATCTCCTTCAACTTCTACTCCTCAGAGAGCGTATATTAGATCTGACTTTGAAGCATAAAATGCACACTGTCTTTTCAAAAATATTTTACTCTCATCTGACAGGGTTACCCTGAACAGTTAAGAATGAGTGTTAAAACAACCACATTTCCAATGCAAATTTTGAAAGCAAAGCTAGGAGTGTAATGACAGTATCTGTGATAAAATACGGTAGGAAAATTATGTGAATTAAAGTCTAAGATTATCCTCAGTGGCAAGCAGTATTGCTTCTCAGTGTTATGATAATAAAAACTCTACATCGTGATATACAAAATTATATACCCTTTTCCAGTCACAACAATGAGTTTGAAGCTGCAATGTGCTATCAAGTGATTTTGTTCTCTTGTTTTTTAACTTCAAACAACCAAATGTTAAGCATTTATTAATATATGTGTAGTCTTCATTTCCTTGGCTTTTGAATAATAAAGCAAATAACACAACACTCTGAATCCCTATGAGTGAGGACTGAAACAGGAAACCAATCTTTTGTGAGGTACTTCACCAGTTCTTAACCTGTCTCATTACCATGTTACAGAAAAAGAAATATACAGGAACATCTCTTCAAAGCATTCATACAGAAAATCAGTGTGTATGATCATACTTCCTTTGACCAGTCAATAAGTCTTTCTTATATTGCCTCGATAGGTCATGAACAGCTGAATATGTATTTACCATCTGGTACGATAATTGCACTCTTCACTTTGGCCAATAGTATAGCTAATTCTAGCTACTAACGAATTTTAAAAGATAAAGGTAACGGAGGATTCTCTTGGGAAAATCGTTCCACAGTTTAATAGATCTCATCATCAGGAACTCTGGCTTATAACTTATCCTTTATTAATTTCATACTATTAATTATTGTGATATCTCTTATGTGTTTAATTTTGGTTTCCTCAGAATGTTTGCTTCCTTCAAATAAGCAGACACTTCTACAAAACCTTTTGGAGACATTCTTCAGCTAAATTAAGTACAGTATATTGAAACAAGTGTGAAGTTACTAGGACAGTTCAGTGATTCTTTTCTCACATGTGGAAATATATTGACAGGTTTGACTTAGATTGAATACCAAGAACCTAATAAGATGTGGCCCAGTAACAGCTAGGAATAACTTCTTACTTCAGAGCAAAACACTCACTTTCTCTGCTGGGCAAACACGGTCTTATGCCTTTTCAGGTAAAGATCATTTAAGATCCATTGTAGACTATTATTCTCTTTCATATAGAAGTTACAGACAATGGCATATATTGGTTACAAAAATTACATTACAATGGTAAGCACTGGTTAAGAAAAATATTTATTGTTAAATTTCCTTACAGTAAAAAGAGGAAATTATAAGTGCAAATACGGTTGAGTGCTCATGGCTATTTTCCCACATAAATGGACAAAACCTCTGGACTGAGAAAGGATCAGATGCTGTTATCCTTTTCGTACTAAATACAATCTGAAAGCATGAGGAATTCTGTTAATGCCACTGGGACCATCTGTGGGATAAGGATTTGTTTAGAGTATAACCTGCATTAATCTATAGACATAATCCTAAAAATATACTTTTCACCATCTCCAGCAACCAGTGCAAGTACACTTGTTCTCTCTTTCTCTTATTACTCTCAGTGGAGAAAATTACTAGTATGTACAATATTATCTCACATAAAAGTTGTTTTGTCACATCTGTTGGAGAGCCATTGAACACAAATGTCAGAGTCATTAATACAATGTTTTTACTTGTGTATCTTTTAAAGTTGTTTTGTAGCTGCTCATTCTTACTGGTGTTTGAGCACGAGACTGGCGAGAACCAGTTTTTCCTTATGAAGCAGATGCTGCTTCATCTGCACCTGGTCAGATGACCTGTCCCCCCGTATTTTTCCAGCTATGAATATCATGAATAATGTTTCTGCCCTTACCAGACCTCACATTGGAAACCTCTCCTGATTTTCAAACTCCTCCACATGTTTTATTTTTAACTGACAGGAATTTAAACTCTGCATTGGCACCTTTCCACGTAGCCTACATGCCTTGGTTTTCTTTGGTGAACCACAATTGTAGCAAGCATTGCAGAGCTTGTATGTTACACGTCTTTTTTTGTTGATTTTTTTTTTTGGTTGGTTGGTTTTTTCCTTGCACAAGCTTTGCCTGGCTCTCTGTAATTCAGTAGCGTTTATCTAAAATCTTATTAAAAAACAAAAGGAGGGGGGAAGAACCATGTTGCATAGTTTTCTTTATCTTGATGCCAGCTTTTAGCTGTGGAAATGTATCAGTTGATTACATGATGTAATTTCTGTAAAATAAGTACCTGATGGAAGAGAGGTGAATAAAAAAGATGCAGGCTGTTTTTTCCAGACAGACCATTTTGAACATATTTGATGACCTTCAGACCCAAAATTGCTGCTGGGTAGTGGTATAAGTAAAAGTGAGGAAATATTCTGACAGCTTTATATTCCCTATGGAATGTTTGGAAAAAATACAGTAGGAAATTAATTTTGAAGTCTGTCTTGAGTCTCACAGGATGATTCAGGATCATTGTCAGAAGTGGATTAACATTAAAGCATTTTATTATCTTATTATCTGATGTTATACATAAAGTTTTATAACCATCAGCTTAGCATTTTAAAGATTCTTAATATTGTTATAATGAAACTGACTACTGCAGATAATTTTATATTTTATGATAAAAAAATAAATCTGTGCTGGTAAATCAGTCATCCTTTGAAGTCTTAATAAAAACAAAAATGCCTGTATTTGGGTAGCATTTTGTTCTAAGTACAGTAATACATAATATTGCCAATTGCAGTATTTATGTTGCATATTGATTCTAACTTGAACTGATTTCTTTTTTTCTATTTTATTTGCTAAATTAAGTACTGGTTTATACATTTTCCAATAGCTCCATTAAAAACTAAAATGGCAACAAATACTTGCTGATGTTGTAATAGGTCTTTTTTTTTACACTGATAGGAAAAGACATTTGTTTTAGTTTATCATCCTAAGAACAATAAATAGATGATTCTGTGAGCATTTCTGACAATTGTATTAGAATATCTAGGGTCTACTTTTTCACACAAATATATTTATATAAGGAAGCATTACACAAATATGCATGTTTAACTTTGGTTAATTAATATATTCAACTGCAACAGCAATAATTTGTCTTAACTTTGGAAACAGTTTAAAGCTTATGGATGAGAGAATATTTACAATATCTATTTATGGCTTCCACTCCTCCTTTTGTACTTGCAGGATTCAGGTTTTCAGTATCCAGAAGGGGGCCTAGACATCCAAAGCAACACAGTTTGCATTCGGGCACATAAATAGCCACAAGATCTTCCAATAGGACTCTCCGTCCCCTCAACTCATGACATGCCTGGTGTGATTTTTAAAAAGATTTCTACATCCAAGGCTTTCCAGAAAAAAAACCCCAACTTGGGCTTTTATTCTTCATGCTTAAATGTAGGATGATCTCCTTTTTCAAAATCCACAGTTTTTGGTTGCTGAGATTTAGGAAAACAAAACAACAAACCAAAGAGTAACTAATCCCCCACACTTCTCTGGGAAGTGTACATGCCTGCAAGCTGTTTAAAGTGAGGTCCCCAGTCTGTAAGGTAGTCATAACTCTGATCCGCGTCTGACATGTTTGAACCTAAAGAGCTGAGGGATCCCGCCACAGAGCCAGTGCCCTCAAACGCGTAGGTCTGAAGTGAATCATATGGAGGTGCAGAAGGATCAGCATTTGCTTCTTCAAGCTTTTCTGAAATGAATTGCCTGAAGATTGCGCTGTCAGGGCCAACCTGCAGAGACTGTCTGTAGAGGCTGTGGATTTCTGTGGTGACCTTCTTTCGAGGCTTGTGTGTTCTCATGACAGTGCGGGTCCTCAGTGCTGAAATATCAAAGGCTTCTGTGTCCTCCTCGCCACCTCCTTCATCGTCATACCTGACAATGTTCTCTCGGAATTCTTCCATTTTCTCTGAAAAGGGAGACTTCTTCCTCTGCTGCCTTATAGCTACAATTGCCAAAAAGAACACTGAAAAAAAAAACCAAAGAAAGAAAATATAAACGGAACCAGAGACTTTCAATGTGCATGGAAAGACTTAACAAAATGGTAACATTTCTTAATATCAATGCTGTTGCAAAGTGAAGCTATCTTAACAAATTTATAGAGCTGTAAGTTTTATGGATTTTATGGTTCTGAGGTGAGCATAGTATGTGGTGGGAAAATGACTACAAAGGGGCTTATAAAATAGGTGAATGAAGTGGAGCAGTTCTTTTGGTAGATGGGAGTTTGAAACTGATGGAAACACAGGTTATGCTTTTTGAAACTGCTTTGGTTTATCACATAATGTATCAATTTCACATTAAGAATTTAATTTCTTAATCTCTCACTCTCTCTTGGATCAAAGTCCCAGGGTGATCAAATGAAAAATGAGTCAATGAGCAAGATATCCTCCTCAGCTGGTTGAATCATTCAGTTCCATAGTCTATGCAGGGCGTGGTTCAATTATTTCTGTTACGCTGGTATGGAAATTCGACGACTATCACTAAATTTTACATGATGTTGTAGCAGTACTTACTACCAAGGTTTATTAATCAGAGCAGCTTGTTTCTCTCATATATAAGAACTTTTTTAAGTTTTATTTTAAAGCAGTATTTTTTAGTCCTATTTCATCTCATTTTTAGCTGAATGATCCCTTTGAAATAGTCTATGACTTTCACAGAGATTGATGTTTTCAGTTTTTAACTAAATCTTACTGCAGTTCTATTTAATACCTAAGTAGTTTGTGGACTGCAATTCTTTACTCAGGACATAACATGATACAACTACCAACAATGACAAGATTTTACCTCACTTAGGGAAATGAGGGACCTGAAGCAGTTCTTTATTCTATGTATTTACTGTATACTGTTTCATTTGATTGGGAGATACCAACACCAAACTTGAAAGCATTGGAAACAGGGATTTCTACAATGTTATAAATTTACGAAAACCAGATAATTTCAACTCTCCAAACCCTTTGCATGGTAAACTCTTCTAATGGTACACATGATGCTACAGGAAAATTGAAAAAAAAGAGGAACTTTAGGTCTCAGATGTAAGAGGCAAACCTGTTATGTATAGAACTTTTTTATTATTTCATTTTAAATAATCACAAAAATACTTTTGAAGATTTAATGAATTTAAAATATATATGTCTGTAAAGAGTGTGGTAGATTAGTTTCTTTTTCTTTCTGATTACTATATTTATCTATATCCCTGCTTTGACTTTTGTGATATGCATAAGCGCAGTAGAAACCAAGGATTTATTCCATCTGGAGAGAGGACCTTGTTGAATAATTCCACTGATGGTCTGGATAATACAGTGATATAGTTCACCTGATCCTCAGCCCTTCAAGTGCATAACACGAAGTGATCAGGTTCAGGTATCCTGCAACAATCAAAGAAAACCTGAATTGCACACTGGCCTTCCTGTAAGCTCACACTGTCTGCCAGTTCTAAGGCAGGGACTTCAATTAAGGGGGCTGCTTTCCAGTGCCACTACTAAAGATTGCCTGGGACAAGGAAAGCTCAGATTTAAATAAGGTGACTCAGGGAGTGCAGGAAAGTCTAGAGCATATGATCCTATTTTTTCAGCTGGAAACCAGGAGATGGAAGTAGGGGAACTAGTGCATCCCTAGACTTTGCTATGGAGTCAAGAAATGGCTTGTGTCTGACCAACAGTACTCCCATCTAGACATAATAATTATGAGGTTCTCTTCCATTGTCTTCATCCTTGTCCTATCTATTCACAGAATCACAGAATCACAGGAGTTGGAAGGGACTTCTGGAGATCATCCAGTCCAACACCCCTGCCAGAGCAGGGACACCTACAGCAGGTTGCATAGGATGGTGTCCAGGCAGGTTTGGAATGTCTCCAGAGTCAGAGATTCCACCACCTCCCTGGGCAGCCTCTTCCAGTGCTTTGCCACCCACAAAGGAAAGAAGTTCCTCCTCATGTTTAGATGGAATTTCCTATGGTCAAGTTTGTGCCCATTACCTCTTGTCCTATCACTGGACTCCACTGCAAAAAGACTGGTGCCATCCTCCTGGCACCCTCCCTTTAAGTATTTGTAGGCATTGATGAGATCCCCCCTCAGTCTTCTCTTCTCCAGACTAAAAAGACCCTAGTCCTTCAGCCTGTCATCATAAGAAAGATGTTCCAGTCCCCTAATCATCTTGGTAGCCCTTTGCTGTACCCTCTCCAGCAGTTCCCTGTCCTTCTTGAATCGGGGAGCCCAGAACTGGACACAGTACTCCAGGTGCAGCCTCACCAGGACAGAGTAGAGGGGGAGGATAACCTCCTGTGACCTACTTGCCACACTCCCCTTGATGCACCCAAGGATGCCATTGGCCTTCTTGGCCACAAGGGCACATTGCTGGCTCATGGTCATCCTGTTGTCCGCCAAGACTCCCAGGTCTCTTTCCACAGAGCTGCTTTCCAGCAGGTCAGACCCTCAGCTGTACTGGTGCATGGGGTTATTCCTCCCCAAGTGCAGGACCCTACACTTGCCCTTGTTGAATTTCATGAGGTTTCTCTCCACCCAACTCTCTAGCCTGTCCAGGTCACGCTGAATGGCAGCACAGCCTTCAGGTGTGTCAGCCACCCCTTCCAGTTTGGTGTCATCAGCAAACTTGCTGGTGGCACGCTCTATCCCTTCAACCAGGTCATTGATGAATATGTTGAACAGGACTGGACCCAGGACTGACCCCTGGGGAACACCACTTGTCACAGACCTCCAACTAGACTCTGTGCCACTGATCACAACCCTTGGAGCTCTATCTGCCACCCAGTTTTCAATCCACCTCACTTCCTAAGCTTGCCTATGAGGATGCTGTGGGAGATGGTGTCGAAAGCCTTGCTGAAGTCAAGGTAGACAACAACCACTGCCCTCCCCTCACCTATTTTCTCTAGTTTTCCTTTTGCCTCCGATGTACTTGAAGAAACCCTTCCTGTTGACCTTGACATCCCTTGCCAGATTTAATTCCAAGGAGGCCTTGGCTTTCCTTGCTTCATCCCTATATACTCTGGCAGCATTCTTGTAGTCTTCCCAAGTGGTCAGTCCCTTCTTCCACTTACTGTAAACTTCCTTCTTCCACTTGAGCTTTTTCAGAAGCTCCCTGCTCAGCCATGCAGGTCTCCTGCTTCCCTTGCCTGATTTCTTGTTCTTAGGGATGCCCCGATCCTGAGCTTGGAGGAAGTGATGCTTGAATATCAACTAGCTCTCTTGAGCCCCGCTACCCTCTAGAGCCCTAACCCATGGAATTTCTCCAAGCAGTTTCTTGAAGAGATCAAAGTTAGCCCTCCTGAAGTGCAAGGTTGCAACCCTTCATATTCAATGTATTTGAATGGATAAATAAAAACACATGGAGATTTTTTGTAGGCCATTCTGTTTCTGCAGTTTCCTGCATGTCATCTAATTTTGAGAGCCCAAAGCCATATGAAGATGCTGACTCATAATGAACAGGTATGCATGCTGCTTCTGGGCAACTCATTTAACTGTGGGACTAAATTATAGGGTTCCAGTTGAGGAGAAATTTCAATGAGTTCTCACAAAGAGATTCAGTCAGGAGGTCAAAGGTACAACAGCAAATAATTAGAGCCAGTTTCTATTCCCTGTGCTAAGGAAAATAAGCCATAACCTTGTGGACAGAATGCAGAATATGGGTGATTTTTAACTTGTTAATTTTTTTTTTTTCACTGGTGTAAAGTCAAAATAATACCATTAGCTTTATTGGACTTGTCTTTCTTGTCTTCTGTTGCTACTATGGCAGATCAAAATAGAGCATCAGAATAAAGCAGCAAGCCTTCATTTTCAAGCCTCAGCTTTCTTGTAGTTAATGATGATATGCTTAGTGTTGTTTGCTGTTATTTATAGACTGGTAGAGGTCATATTGTATAATGAGCGTAGAAAAAAGAATGTTCTTTACCTAGTTATCCTTCATATGGGGAAAAAAAAAAGTTTCACTTAAAATTGTTTTGTATTTCTTTCAGTGATATAGGAGTTTAAAATATTACTATTGTATTTGCTCTCATTAACAAATACACTGAGAGAATAATCTCCAGTGAAAGTTTTTATTTCTTAAGGCAATGTAATTTCTGTTATTATTACTTCTTTCTTTCCAGACATTATATTTGTGTAGCTAGATATTATGCTGCGTTTTTCTTCTTTTGGTTCTGATTATATTTTTCCTTTTTTTTTTTTTTTTTTTTTAGAATTTTGTTGAAAAACAATTTATGATAGGTTTGCACAATTTATAATGATGATTTGATTTTGCACTGCTTAGTGAAACTCTGATTCTGTCTTCTTTTTCTTTGGAGTTGTTTGTAGTTCATTAGTGGAAAAATAGTTTTATTAACATGATTCATCAGTTGTTTTGTGGTATTTTTAAATACGAAGTTTTATGAAATATACTGCTATATGGCATAATATGGATATGCCATGTTATTACACAGGCAACAGGGATTTGGAAGTCTTTCCCTGCTGCTTTGTTGGCAACAGCTTGAATTCGGTCTTGAGGCCGATGACCACCATCAGTGACCAAGCTTTAAGGTCAGTCATTTTGCCTTGAAAAACAAACCTACCCAGCTCTATCACTTCTCTTTCTTTCCTGGCCTCAAAATCTACCATCCCTAACCTCACTGACTCAGACAGGTACAGAATTTCAGGATGGATATTTAGTCTTTGGGGAATGATTAGTACAGTGTGCCTGCTGTTATAATGTGTCAGCATCATCAAATCACTCATTGAACACTGCAGGAATATCCTTTTGCTGAAAAAAAGGAAATGCATTTTAGCAGCGATATGCATGCTTCACCAGGTGAAGAAGTTGTTTCCCTGAATGCTGTCACCCCAATATGTCTTGGCGCAGCACTGTCCCATGTAGTGCAGGAACGGCCAGCCTTGGGTGGTTGGACTGGTTTTGAGTGCCTTGCATGACCCTTTGCAGAGGTACAACCACAACTCCTGTGCATTTAAAACACACTCAAACCCACATTTTACATCCATAAGCTCCTGAATGTAATTTGGAAAAAAGGGGATGACCAACATTTGGAGAAAAGGCTGTCTGGAGACAGAACCTTGGTGTCTGACAGAGAAACTTCCTGTTTGTTTCTGGAGTTGCTTTCTGAGAGTATCAAATTCTCTTTTTCTTTTATTACTTTGTATTGATCTTAGCTCTACATTTGGCATATCTAAGGCAGAATAAGTAGGGTACTGCTCCTTCTAATATATTCTCATAATAGCCAATTTCCTTGTGTAATGTTGTCTTCAGCTTTACCTGGGCTCAATACAGACTTTGGACTAATACAGACAAGTAGGACCATGACTCAACTAAAGCCAACTTTTAGGACGTTGTGTTAGAATTCAAATTTTACTGAAAACTAAGGGAGAGGAATTAGAGTTAAGAAAACACAAGAAGAATGAAACATTTGCCTTATTGCATTTTTTCTCAACAGCACAGTACTTCCAAGCTTCCAGTCCGAGGAACATCTTTGTCACTTAATCAAGCCTACTGTAAAAGGAAACAAAGTCATTTCTCTTACTTATACATACCTAGAAGTATTAGTATGCAAGCCAGAACAGCAACTAAAGCTTCTGTGCTGAGACCCATGGCATATAGGAAAGCTCCATATCGACAGTAGAAGGTGTTAACTTCGGTGTCACAGTCACAGACGGTGATAGTGAGAGTATTTGTGCTCGTCAGCGGTGGGGTTCCATTATCTAGAATTAAGATTGGCAAGTAGAAAGAAAACTGCTCTTGCCTCCTGAAGCCACTTTTTGCTGTGAAAATTCCAGCTGTGTTATCTAGAAGATAAATTATTATGCATGATATACATTTATCACTTTTTAACAACAACAATAAAACTCCAGTGGCATCTGACCTATTTAAAAACAATGGTACTGTGCAAAGCTACATGTTAAGAAAGTTAAAAAAGTAAAACCAGGCACTGACATGTAGTGGGGTTTTTTGTGTCAATCATGAATAAATTACATTTATTTTTGACATATGTATTCCAGGGGCAATAATAAAATTTGACCTAGGAGCTCTGTTTTTAATGTTCAGAGCTAAAATAAATCCCACTGTGTTCAATACCTGACACCTGCTCAGGCTAATTAATTGGCTTTTAAAATGGTTCCATGTAACCAGCTGCTACCAATCCAGCAGTTCACAGATGAAATATAGACAGTTTACCAATCAAAAGGCTTCAAAAGTGTGTCTGGCAGCATACAGAGAAAGCAGGTGGCAAGGGAAAGAAGAGAAAGCAAGAAAAAAGTCCACTAAAATAGTCCTTTCTTTCTTTCCTTGGCTCAAAAACTGGAGCTAGTTGAGCTCCTACTATATAAATTAGTGAAAAGTTGCTAGAGGCTCTCACCTTGCTTTGTATTTAACTACTAGCATTTAGAAATCGGTTCTGTACAAAACCCAGTAAGCAGCTTAAGTTCAGCTCCTGCTGCATATCAACTAATTCAAATCTGAAACTTAGCTTGTTGCAAAACAAATTAGCCCTGTCTAAATCTGTGTATAACGGAAAGAAGAAAAGTCTATAAATATTTACATGTCAGAATTTTTTATCATGGCAGGGTGAATTACTGCATGTGTGTGTACATGTACATAGAAAAAAAAAAGTTTCTACCATTATTGGTATAATACACCTATTCAAACAGCCTGCTGAAGTTATCTCCCTCACATTTAAGTTCTTCTAGTTTTCTGTCATAGTGCAGAAAGTAACTCCAGAGAGAGTTACAACTCCAGAGATAAAATGCTCCAGATCTGTATAGTCACTTTTGGTTTTGCCTAGGACTACACGAATTCACGCAGCCATTTCTATGAAATGCAGCAGAAAGGGAAGGGTTGAGAGTTGATCATACCATATTTTAAAAGACTGAGGTTTTTTCCTCATCAATAGCCACCAAAAGGAAATGGACATATTGCCTTCTGTGTGGCTCTGCTCGGGCTTTGTGCAGAATAAGCAAAGATGGGAAAGGTTCACAGCCTGTACACCATTTGACCTTAACGTAACAACTTATCTCTTCCTGGCACTGAGTGAGAGGATAATGAAGTTGGGAATTGAAATACATATTAATACATTGACTTTAACTTTGGAGATACTGAGGGGAGTACTTTGCCGTTTAACATAATCTGAACTTTCCAAAACTTATTTCCATCGATTTATTCACCTAGCCAGAACATTCAAATAATTAGCAAAGTCAATAAGAACAATGTGTACTTTAGCTGAGTCTGAAGCAGCTCTTCTTTGTTGTCTCAGCAGACTGACCCTAAGCAGCCATCTTCCCTGAAATTCCATCAGATATTGCATTTATATTTTCACCACAGACTGGTTTTGCTTGATATCTCACTATATCACTCTTTTAATAAGAGTCTAAATCAATATCAGCTCTGAATAACATTAAAATACATATAGAAGATATTAGTATGATGTTACCAGTAACCAGCATATGCAGTTTAAAATGTATTAGGAAATGAGTTTACATTTCTATTTATCTGTGTTTATAATTTCTGTCTTGTGAAGTGATGAATTAACAGACTTATATTAACACCAGTCTTCTCTTTCTGGTGATCTTGTTTCTTAGACAGGTAGATAATTTTAACAAGAAAGTTGGTATTTCCCACCATCTCTTACATTAAGAAAATAAATTTTTAAGAAATACCAGTGTATTTTTCATCTCAGCATTTTTTCTTTCCTTGAAATAAAACTGTCTTTTGCTGTTTCTGTTGCTTAGTTGAAAAAGGAAAATAAACTGTTTGGTATTACTGAATTATTGTTTTGAAATGCAACTCATAAAATGTTCATATCTTATAATTACAATTTCTATTTAAGTGTAAATTTTTATAAAATTAGTGATGTGAGGACCACAGACACGAGTCTTTCATTAGGAAGGTCTTAAAGAGCTACACAAATGACACTACCTTTATTATCTTTGACAGTAAAATGTGAGTTGTTTGTGGCCTCCTGAGCCAATGAGAAGTAAAAATGGTGACCTGCTGCTGAGTCATCTTGATCCACTGCACTGATGCTTTGAATTAGCTGGAAACACAGATAAACAGAATTGTTAAGAATAAAAGTATTTACTTGTCCATTAAAGCAATAAAAGGGCATATCAGGTGTGTTAAACTGTTGATGCTAGAGATGTGGTCTGTGAATATGTATGGAGTGCATATTATGCACTCACAAATATACACCTTCTATACGCAACCAGGCTTATTGAGATTAGTATTCTGCAAATACTCTGCCTTGATTTTTCATCTATCAGAGAGAGGCAGGCATTAAAACCTTGAGAAAATGTAAAAGATTTTCTGGATCAAAAGGCCAGGGGTAAATGAAGTTTCCATAAATGAAAAAAGTAATCACATATATAGTGTTTTGTCCTTTTTTTTCAAGGTGAAAAGTATATCATTCTACATTTGAACAAATCCCTCTCTACAAAACCCGTTTCCTTCCAGCCCACAAACACATTGACGTCATTCAGCTGATAGATTGTAGCTCCAGTAAGTGAAATATACTGACAAGTTCATGTGCTGAATTGTTGATTCTGGATATTATAACAGATTGATTATGGAACTTCTTGACTGCTTTTCCTTAAGAAAGCAAAATAGCCTTCATTTACAAATATGTCAAACCAGATAGTCATTGTAAGATAGAATAAAAAATAACAGTTATCATTAGAAAGAATATCTTTCCTCTCTGTAAATAAATGACACTACAGTTGACAAAATGAGCAGCATTTCTGCTTAAAAAGAGCTTATATTTGTTACTTTTATCAGTAAATATTTAATGACCTGAGCATCAGCATATATTAATGAGTGCCCTCGCTGATCAGTAGCAAAGAGAACTGATGCAAGCCCACCAACTGTCAGAAAATACAGTGTCCAATTTGAACTTGGGCTCTATTTTATCAGTCATCTCATGCCTTGTAGATATTTGTACCCAAGAGACTTGAATCCTCAACTTTCCCCAAACCAGAACGCACCTGAATGCTACAAGCAGTGCTTTAAAAGCAAAGCAGTAAGTCAATGGAACTGACTGCAGCCTTCCATCTGTGCCTTTGAAAACTCTTTCCCGATTAAACCATTTTTCAGTCAAAGATCTAAGACTTCAGCGCACATTCTTTTTCTTTGCAAGCAAGCTAAGTTTGATCAAATCATCACAGCAGAGTGCAAAATGTGGCTCACACCCCAGAAGCTTTGTATTCGTAGTACTCTGCCCTTTTTATATGTGAAATTTATTTCAAATCTATATTTTTACTCTACGAAAAAATGAGGAACCTTGAGATTTTTTTATTGCCACTAATGAAAAGAGTGATTGTTCAGTGATGTACCTGGTAATGGTATACAAAGGATGAAGATTCTTGAGGGATTTTTTCCCTTTCCTCATAGCAAACAAAATAGCTGAGTGATGCATACACCTGTATAGGCATGCAGGTCAAGAAATCAGTGAAGAGCAATAACTGATCACTACTATTCCCTTGATAATGAACTACAGGTTTCATTTATATAAGGGAATACAGTTTCCAGAATATGCTCAATATGAACAGCAATAGAGAACAAAACTATATATCCAGTTTAAAACACAAGCAATGGCATGTTTTCATGATAATATTCTGCCATATACCTCAAAAAATTGAAAAAGACTATGCTGGCGTTTGTTGATGATTTTCTGGTACCATCTCCATGGCTGCATCTGAGAAAAAGCTTTGTATGAATGTATGTCTGTCCATACAATTCAGGGTCTATCAAGCTAGACTGAATATGCAGAGTAATCTACAAAAAAAATCTTAGCAACATCTAATTTGTTTTGTTTCGTTTTGTTTAGTTACTTGGTAGAGAAGAATTACCTACCTACCAAAGTCAAAAAACATTAATTACAGATGTGATTTTTATACTTCCAGTTTTCATTCTGATTAATAGCTATTTAACCAAGTATTAGCAAAGTCTTTGGAAAGCATATTTTAGTAGTCAACTGTGTTTGAAAATCATAAAATTATTGCAGTTGCAAATTAGATACTGTTTTGCTATTTCATTATTAAATTCCGTTAGTTTACATACAGATTGTATTTACCCCCACAAATTTTACAAGTATCTGATCCAATCAATAAAATTCTGAGGACTATATGGCTAGCTGAAAAAAACCTCACCTTCTCTTGTTTTATCTGTACTGTGTTGTTCTATGCAAACCTAAGACTCCTATGGTTATTCTAGACATACTCACATGCCTTTAAGGATTCACCTCAGAAGACGGGGAATGTTTGGAACATAAGGACAGGGCAAACCCTTATTGTTTATTTCTTACTCTATCACTTCCACTAAGATTCAGCAAAACCCAGATGAGTCTATAAAATATTCAGAGAACAATAGGCAGCTCTGTTTCTTTTTTTCTGGTTTCCTAGGCTTTTGTACATCTAACCTAGGAGATTCTAGCCTTTAATCAGGGAAACTGACATCACAAACTAAAAAACTGCACTTATTACTTGTGAGTCAAGGTTTAAAAAACTCCTACATTTTAGTGTGTAAACAAAGAAAATCGAATGAATGATGTGTTGCTTCTGCAACATTATATCAGTTGTTGTATTGACTAGGCTGAAATTTAATTGCTGTAAAATTTCTTATTTCAAGTCTCATTAATCTAGAAGCTTTAATAATCCAGCAGTCCATTTGAAAATGTACATTTCTTTAAAACTGAGATTAATTAACTCGATTTTTCTTGAAAACCTGATTTAAGTTCATGGCGGGTGGGCCTAATTTACTGTTTCTTTCCAAACACACTGAGATCACTGCTGGGAACCGCAGGGGCTCCTTTGATCAAAGGTCACAAAAAGATGTGGCCTGCTATACCCAACTTCCCCATCTCTCTGATCAGTGGGCACTTTTAACTAATAAATATCATCAGTGAGGGAGTCTAAGATATCAGTAACAGCTCTGATCTCTCATTGATCAATTATTTTGTATAGAAGGGATTTTCTGTAAACCCTTCTGGTCTGAATGTCTAGCTCAGTGTTGTCTGTCTTAGAAATATCAAGTTATGGAGTATGGAGTAGTTGACTGCCTGGTAGTCGTGATGAAAATTCATTGAAAATTTATTTGCTCAACCCCAAGTGGTCTCACTGAATTGGAATTACGGAGATGTCCAGAAGAAAGAAGAAAGCTTCCCTGTTACAGTCCTTTCTGCTTCTAAGGGCTTTTTCTGTATCAGGTTCAACTTAAGGCATAGACCGTCCATCTGAACAACCACCAGTACCATTAATTTTTATGCTAGAGTACTCCGAGTGTTTAATTTGGAGTCCTTTGAGCATGCTTCCATACCCAACTATAGTCTTATCATTCTTGTTAGACAGATGGAAGGAAGCAGGAACAGATTTGCCACCCCTCTCTTTCTACTTCAGTTTCTTTTGTTTTGTTTTCCACCCAATGTCCTTCAATAGGAGCTCTGATATGGTTTATAGAATGTAAGAGATCTGATCGCCCACCTGTTTTGGGAGTACAGAATAGGTTTTGTGCAAATTGGCAGAGGTCTTCTAAGCAGTAGGATTTTTCTCATTGCTTAATAATGTTTAATGACCATGAGAGTTTAGTGCAGGTAAAAGATTAAAATGTTCATTACTATAACCACCACCTGCATTTTCCAGGTAGACCTTCTGCCTCGAGACCGAGGTTCTCCTTTTGACTGCTTCTATTTCTTTTTTGAAAAGCAAATTGGCACGACATTGATCTGATTTCTCTGGGTCTACTGTAAGATGTTTCTGCTCAGCTGTAGTAAAATGGTGTACACCTCAGCAAAGCAGTGACAATTACAAAGGTCATCCCATGACACTTAGGTGTCTTTTTATGTTTGTTTGTATATGCAGATAAACTCTTCCTACCTGTTCCATTCTGCTATGAGATAATGTTGCTGAATCATGGTCTGTATAAAAGAGAAAAAGGAATTTTCCATGGGCCACTGTGCCCACTTCCAAAATGTTACAAGTTACACTCAGTGCATCTGCAGGTGTAGCTTAAAGGGCCTGCTAGAATATATGGTGCTTTCACAGCTTCACCGTGTTTTTACACTCTAAAGGATGCCCTAATTTCTTTTTTTCTTTTAACCTTTTATTTTCTTATCACTACTGCTCAGATGTGTTTTGTAGATGATGAAGAGAACATAACAACGAGAAATAATAAACATTGGCTTACTAACCTATCACTTTCACTTCTCTGCTATCAAAAATCATTTTCCATCATGATTTGTTAGAAAGGATCTGTTTTAGCAAACTGCTCATTTTTAACATTAATTGTATATGCCTAGAATTTGGTTAAAGATTTCCCCTCTTTTCTTCTGTCAATATTTCATTATGTAGAGAAGTAATATCAAATGAGTACCCTTCACTTGCACTGTAACTGATGATTATTTTATTACATGCTAAGTACTTAGTAAATAAATTTAGGTTTTTTCTTATCTCTAACTCAAAGTGCTCTGCATACATAGTCACTTCTTTGGATCTAATAGAAATTACTAAGCAAGCTGCAACATCAAAGTCACTTCATACATGATCCCTAAATTACAGGAACTCAGAATTGCCGGTATAAATATGCATTAGAGAAGACAGCATTAATTCAGAATGTAGGTGTGCTCAGTCTAGCTTGTCTTCAGCTGAAATCTGTTTCCTGCATGATATGAAGAAAGACCAATATCCACAAAACAGCTGAAATTACCATGCATACAAATAGGTATATTCTGGATGGTCAGCTTGCTTACACATAGTGTAAGACATTTGACATAGCTTACGTCAAACTTTCAAGCTGCAGTTTCAGGCTGAGTTAATTTATTAATGCCTTGGGAATTAAGCTTTCTGAGTCAAATCCATTCTTGCTGAGATGTCTCTAGTGTTATCTTTGGGATAGATTTGGTCCACTTTGTGTTCTGATTACTTTTACAGAACATTTCCTCTAGAATTCAACAGTTTGCAGTTACTGTACACACGCATAAAGGGTAACTATAAAGGATTAATATCACATTGTGGTCATCCATACAGGTATAAAGTCAAAAGGTCTGATCAAAAGGAAATTATGGGTTTGGATGCCTTATTAATATTGTTCTGTTTGATCTGATGCTAGCTATAGCTGTAGTTGGATAGACGTCTATTTTACATAGCAAATTTCATGTTCAAGTCATTTTGAAAATAATGTATTTAGTACTGGTAGTGCAGTGAAAGTGGTTTTCAATGTGCATAAGAAAACTTTAGTTGTGCTTAGTATACAGCTGAGTTTTGGGTTATAGAACGGTACAGAACTATAACATGAAATGAATAGTGAAAAAATCCACTCAAAATGTCTAATAAACATGATGAATGGATTTAGAATGACACCAAAAAATACCTATCTACCTTCTTTACACCTATTTTTATTATCAAATTTCAGATTATAGTCCCACAGACTGAAATGTAATCCTTTTGTTTGAATGTCTTTCAGAGGTTAAGTTAAACAAGTCTGTAACTCTCACAAAACCACCATACAGGGACATGAAGATGAATGTTCATTTAATAAAAGTAAAAATAGAATTTTTAATAATCTTTCAGAAAATCCAAAACTTCAAAACAAGCCTTCTTCTCTAGACTGAATCTACTTTTAACTGCCTATGAATTGGGATAATTAGGACAATTAGTTTTATTCATGATGTGTTTCACATTCTTTATCATCACCTAGTATACTCCAAGGCTATGTAAAAATAACTTATTTACCATATGACTCAACGTTGCTTTTATTGTAAACCAGGCAGACACCAAGAAAAGGTCACATAAATAAAACAATTTATTTTTTGATAGTATCCTTCCTTCTGCAGCGCCTTTCCTTCTTCTCCCCCAGACATTATAAACTGGGGGATGCAGTTATATTTTGGTGTATCCAATGAAAGTAAACTCAACTCACGCTGAGATCAGGGAAGAAAGTGAATTCCAGAAGTGCAGAGCATCTCTGAGAATATCTCTCAGCATATCATTCCCAGCCAAATGGAGAGAGGTAACTATTTCAGAAATCGAAATGCGGTACAGTATTTATACAAGTTTGATCTCAACTCATAAGATGTAAGCAGATTCCTGAGCTGTTTGGAATTGATTGCAGAAATATGACTAAGATAAAAAGGTATGTAATGCCTTGATTAAGCCCTTCAACCATTTAAACTGATTATTCTGAAAAGCATATTGTGTTTTTCAGTGGACAACCAAGCCATCTATAAAATCACTTTTGAACCTTTTGGCTTCTTGCTGATGAAAATAAAGAACCTTTTTTCTGTGAGTAAAAAGTGAAAAAAAGAATGATAGCACTGAAGGAGGTACATCAGTTATCAATTCTGTTTTAAATCACAAACATTGAATAAAATATCATAAACTCAGAGTGTGATAATTATGCACTTCAGTAGCAATTTCCTGTTGTTCTTTCTAAGATCATTTGTTAATGAGAAAATTATTCAACATTACTGTCATGGTCACCGAAGGACAAACTAAAGATGCCTGTGACTCTCAACTCTCAAAAAAATATAGCAATGAAAAAAGGAAAAAAAAAAAAATCTAGAGTAACATTTTGCCTGTCTGTAAAATGAGAAAAATATCATGCTCATCCGTCATTTAGATATTGCAATGTTAAACAGGAATAACTCAAAGAGTTCATTTCTTTAGCAACAGGGAAAGCTTTATTTAACTGCAGACTAATCAAGGTCAAAGTAAACCAAGCTGGTGTAAAAAGAGAGTCTCTGTGATTCAGAAATCAAAACACAGCAAAATGTTTGAATGGAACCATCACAGATATCCCAAAGGGTTTTTTTGTATGTCCAAATAATGCTTTAGAGTGATGAAAAAACATATAGATTTTTCTGTTGTTGCTTTTTTTGTATCTTTCTTTTTTTTTTTTTTTTTTAACTTTGAACATCCTGTTTTTCTTTTTGCAGGAGGAAAATGGAGAGTCATCAGTGTACCTCAGGGGTTAGGGCACCTGGCTGTTAGCCCATTCACCTGAGGAACAAGTACAAAATGGGAAAAAACCTCCAGGGAAGGATGCTTAATACAACAACCCCTTAAGCTGCCAGCTAAGGAAGGTGTTGCAAAGGTTGTGACTGAAATATCTTTAGGCTTCCGCTTAACTAGACAAGGTTTGAATTCACTTCACAATAAATGATTTCTAACTGCAGAACACAATGAATCTGGTTTGAATCTGGTCCAAGTCTGGTTCTTTCAGACTATGTTATGCTGTTTCCGAAAATACCTGGTGTGGGTTTTATGTCTGTGACATTAACATGAAGCTAATCTGTGCCTTATGCTTTTTTCAGAAGTTTCTGTCTGTACTTCTCTATTTCTTGTTTTTGCAGACAAACACGATGTATTTATTTTATTTTAAAGGGGGAAAAATACATGTCAGTCTTCTGATATTTAAATTTCAAACTCTACATGTATCAACAGAACTAATTTTGGAAATAGACAAAATACAGCCTGTACTCCCAGTACTGAAATAATCAATACTAAAGGGAACAGTAACATCTCAGACCAAATCTTCATTGTAATGAGAAAACTGATGGCTAACCTCTTCATGCTTACCTGACCAGAAACTGCATTTTCACAAACGTACGTTTCATAATATTTAGGGAATTCTGGTGCATGATCATTAACATCGAGAACATGGATATACACATTTGCTTCTGAAATTTTTTCAGGATTTCCTAATGGTAAAAAAAATACAGAAATAAAAAAAAATTATAAATAATCTACTACATATTTTGAAGTAATGTAGACATTAGAAAATTTTATGTATACTCTGCAGAGAAGAAAATAGTCACTGAGATCTACAGAGACACTGTATACTAAATCTTTACAAGGAATTCAAATATATCTTATACATATACAAAAGGGCATTCTCTTTCTTTGCTAGGGTTCTGTTTACAAAAGGTGGTGGGGTTTTGCTTCTGTTTGGTTTCGTTTACCAATCCATCACATTAAATTATAATGATATATCTTGAAATTTATAAGGATATTTCATGCAAAATTTTGGATTTGTTCACTGTTTCATTTACCAAGTCAGGAACTGATTTAAATGTAAAACAAAAAAGAAGTCTGATCTGGAGAAATTAAATGAGGTTTTGTTCATGCAGAGCAATTTACTGTACTAGTCATGTGTAAGGTTATGTGGAAGGAGAGTGTCTGCTCCTCTAAGGGTATTTGGTCAAGGACCTTATTCAATGCAACAAGAATTAATAAGAAAAGGAGTAAGCCATAAACAAGAACATACAGGGACATAAACTTCAGGGACAAATGGTAAGGGAGGGTGTGATGAGAACCAAACCTAGTCAGACACACTAAATGATGGGAGCACTTGAGTGTGTAAGAATGTGAATTCCTGTAAGGTTATCAGACTGGGGAGTTTGTCAGTTGGGAAATCGAGGGAGAAAAAGGGGAAAACAGAAACAAGATATATCAAGACACAGACCTGACAATGCAAACTTGGATAAAATGACAAGAAACAAACCTCGTGATAATTAATGGCCTATCCAGAAACTGCAGGGCAACAATGCCAGGCAGATCAATCCGGACTTTGCAACCTATAAGACTGTAAACCAGAGGGACCCCAAACCCGGAGGGGCATGGGAATCAATGGAGCTGTACAGACCCATGGGGGACATGCAGGGAGGAGCAAAGAAGGGGCAAGACAGAAAGGGGTATAAAAGGGGCTTGTCACAGTAAAATGGGGCCAGTCAGCATGCTTGTCTGGCTGAGCCCTGTGCCAGATCACCAGTCAGTCCTATCATGTCTTCTTATATCTTTTCTTAGCTATCTCTCTGCATAATCTCACTATCATTACACATGTATGTGTGCTGCAGGGACTAAGTGCCAGCTACTGCTGAGACCTGCGTATGTGTGAGTGAAAATTGGTGCCAGCTACTGGAGTCAGACAGAGGGTTGGACACCGCTGGCCTGTGGTGCCAGCTACAGGAGTGAGTGGGGGGCACAGGGGATGAATGTCTGTATCTTCCCCAAACTCAGTGTGCTTGGGACGTGCACGTGTTTTAGCTAGCAAAGTTTAAGCTGGACTCAACAGTGAGCAGGGGATCCTTGGGTCCAGGCCAGGTGCTCGGGGGTGTCCATGCTGGTACGGTCAGGGGAGACTTGTGAATGTGGGGTACATGAGGGAAGAGTGTGTGAGTGCTGCAGGTTTGCCAACAAGCACCAAGTTGGTGAGTTGGGGACACATGAAGCAGATAAGAGGATCTGGGATCCGGGCAGGGGTGCTGGGCAGACAGAGGGTCCATGCAGGTACTGAAGGGATCCATGAATGTGTGTGTGCTTGTGAACCTGGAGAATGTCTCACGTGTGCGTGTCTGTGTCTGTGTGTGCCTGCACCAGTGACCTTCTGCCTCTCCAGCCGAAGAGGAGGAGGAGTCTTGGCTGTCTGTACCCATGGTTTATGTGAGTCCTGTATGTAGGTGCTGCTGAATGCAGCACCTTGTTTGTGGCAGTCTGCATGACTGGCTGTGTCAGTGTTCTCTGTGTGTGTGTGTGTGTGTGTCTCCAAGACACCTGGTCAACTTTGCTACTGGTTGAGTCTGCAAACAAGAAAGTGTCAGCTGCATCCCTGAGCCTGGGCAGAGGCCTCTGGTCGCTGGGTACTGGGCTGTGCTCCAGTGGCTGGGCAGGAGGGTCCTGGGTTGGAGTGGCTGGAGGAAACAGCTGCACTTTCTCACATCACTTAACATCATGGATACCACAATGATTGGTCACAATCCTTTAAGAAATTCCGTTACTCTTCCTCTTCTTTAGTATTTTGAAGTTTTGAAGCTTTGGAAGAAAATGTCACCAAAATGCACGTTTTAAAAATACTCCCGCCATTGCTAGACATGGAGTAATTGCAGTGGACGCTGATACCCAACCCTATCCAAGGCAGAAAGCTGAGACTTTGAATCTGGAAAAACAAAGCTATTTTATCCACTGGTCTCCAAACACATATTTACAAAGAAGTCTGATTTTGCCCAGGCATGTCCAAGGCATTACTGCTGACAGACTTCATAGACTGAGCTTATAGTTTTGTTCCAAGTATTGTTTGCACAACAGGTTTAATTCTTAGGCATTTTGTACTTGTGGAAGCTGTACTGCTTCTGTCATACAAGTATACTTTATTACTGTGGCTTTAGAAATAAAAGCTGTGTCAGTATGGCTTATTCCCCTGTGAAAAGGAAAATAAACTCTGCTAATACAAGGCACTTTTTTCCTGCATTTACTACATTTACACAGGGTTAAATTGCTATAGCTATTTCAGACTAGGAAAAGCCAGAAGCAACTATACTAGTTTAATGGTACATAAGTTGTCTGCAGACTAGGCTGAAAAACCTATTTCTTTATGTAAGAAAAATGTTTATTAATATGTCACCTCAAACCAAGGAAAGAGAGATTTGCAGGCGCAACATTCTCCTGGATAAACTGGCTGGTCGTGATTTGGATGGGCATACTCGCTGGTTAAAAAACTGGCTGGATGGCCAGACTTAAAAAGTTGTGATGAATGGAGTTAAATTCAGTTGGCAGCCGGTCACAAGTGGTGTTCCCCAGGACTCAGTATTCAGGTCAGTTCTATTTAATATCTTTATCAATTATCGGGATGAGGGATCGCCTGCACCATCAGTTAAGTTTGCAGATGACACCAAGTTGGGTGGGAGTGTTGATCTGCTTGAGGGTAGGAAGGCTCCACAGAAGGATCTGGACAGACTGAATCAATGGGCTGAGGCCAAGTGTATGAGGTTCAATAAGGACAAGTGCCGAGTCCTGCACTTGAGTCACAACAACACCATGCAGTGCTACAAGCTTGGGAAGAGTGGCTGGAAAGCTGCCTGGCAGAAAAAAAGAAAAGGACGTGGGGGTGTTGGTCGACAGTTGGCTGAATATGAGCCAGCAGTGTGCCCAGGTGGCCAAGAAGGCCAACCGCATCCTGGTTTGTATCAGCAATAGTGTGGCCAGCAGGAGCAGGGAAGTGATCGTGCCGCTGTACTCGGCGCTGGTGAGGCCACAGCTTGAGTACTGTCTTCAGTTTTGGACTCCTCACTACAAGGAAGATATTGAGGTGCTGGAGTGCGTCCAAAGAAGGTCAATGAAGCTGGTGAAGGGTCTAGAGCACAAGCCTTATGAGGAGCGTCTGAGGGAACTGGGGTTGTTGAGCCTGGAGAAAAGGAGGCTGAGGGGAGACCTTATTGCTCTCTACAGTTACCTGAAAGGAAGTTGTAGCGAGGTGAGGGAGAGGAAATGGCCTCAAGTTGTGCCAGGGGAGGTTTACATTGGATATTAGGAAAAAAGGGTTATCAAACATTGAAACAGGCTGCCCAGGGAAGTGATCGAGTCACCATCCCTGGAGGTATTTAAAAGATGTATAGATGTGGTGCTTGGGGATGTGGTTTAGTGGTGGTTTTGGCAGTGTTAGGTTGATAGTTGGACTAGATGATCTTAAAGGTCTTTTCCAACCTAAATTTTTCTATGATTCAAAACTGAATACCTCTCAAAAGTCCTTCACCTATCAGCACATCCATTCCTCACTTACATGGCATAGCTCTGAGAAAAATTTACCTTCCCCACAATGTAATTTGTTACTCTAGTAGGCAAGAAGTTTCACTGTAACAGTAACATTCACATCAAACTAAATATTTATCAATATCTCAATCTGCTCTGTCTAAACCAGAGGTATGTCAATCATAAGAATATTCATTATAGTTAAAATATGCTTCATGATGGGTGCTAGTGTCACTACTTTTGACCTCTTCAGAAGTCCTTAAGGCATTTTCATAAATTAGTCAAATGGGCCTTTAAGAGAAAAAAAAAAACATACTCCTTTGTGCCTCACTTCAAACTGTACGGGTTTGGTTCGTTCCTACATTGCTTTTTTAATGTATAATTCACTAGTTGCTTGGAGCAAACATTTGTTTTCTTGGATCTTATGGAATCTGTGCTGATAGCTTTGAGCCTTTTGCCAAAGGAAATGGTAGCAAAAGCAACTACCACAGAGATAAAGGGCTAGATACTCAGCAGTTTCACACTGCTGTTCCTCCTGTGAAATCATTAGAGCAGTTCTAATTTACCAAAGCTTATGATCTGTCAGAGTCATCTCAAAAATAGTTCTTTGTGGGATGACATTTCTCTTGTTGAATCCCAACATCCATAATAATACAACAGGCAACAAAACAGTGCCTGGCTTATTTTTTAAATAAACATAAAAAGTAGCACACATCCCTTTTAGAAATCATACCAAGTGTGGGACTTACTTAACCTCTTTTACTTAAGTCAGAATTGGATATGTACGGCAGAGATTTGCCTGCACTGGCATTGAAAAAATTTGTAACACTTATTAGGAGGCCAGGAATACCTTTGGTGGCTTCAGTTGTATACAAAGTGGCATGCGAAGGACCCAGCTACCTTAGCCTATTCCTAACTTACTTGTTCATAAGGTTCATGGATGCTATATTGGCTTTAAAGCCTACCCTTTGCTTGCACGAACATTTAGACAGCACCTTTCAACCTACAGCTGCCATTCACATCTGTTTTCTTTCACCAAATAATTCTTCTCTTTTTTTATTGATTTTGGTAATAGTCTTGTTTCTACTTCCTTTACTATATTTGGGTTGCTGTGTTGTGCTTGTTTTGTGGGTTTTTTTCCTCAGTTTATGGTTAAATGACAAGGAAGAGCATTTCTGACATTGCTTTGGGAAGATAACAGTATGGAAGTTTTTAATTTTTCTGAAATCACAGGTGTTTTATTTTGGGAGGGAGCAACACATTACAAAGCCACTTTTGGAATCGGTCTTTGGTAAATATTTAATGAAGATTTTGGGTGAAGCAGAGTGACTTCTTTGGTTGTAATTGGGAAAGATGGTAAGCAACATTTATTTTTCTTTTATCCCTTACACAAGAAAATACTTGTCAGAATTTGAATAGAGCTATTGTACTCATATCCTACATTAGACTAAAGATCTTTCAATGAGCAGAAAATTTGTCATAATCTCCATGAGAGAAATCAAAATTTGAAAAACGAGGTCTGAGAGAGCAGTATATCAAGTGCAATAGGCTGGATCAGTGTGAAAATGAAGCTGATGCTTTAATTACTAGGGATCAAAATTAGTAACTTGCTTATTTTGGAGCTGTGTGAAAAGAAAAGCATTGGCCATCTCTAGAGACAAGGTAGAACTCAATACTTGCAGGGGATTAAAGAAAGCTTGGCATTGTCATTAGTCAGTAAAGGAAACTTGTAGTAATAATAATAATAACAACAGTAATAATAATAATAATAGCTGTTATAATTTAGGCTAAAGCAAATTTCTTTACTTCCTAGAGGAAATGGGCAGGATTTTTTTTTTTAAAAGGACTAATCTAAAACAAAACAAAACAAAAATATATATAACAAAATTGGGATGACAGTTAAATATTTAATTAATGATATGATCCATGACTGAACCCTTCAAAGACATGTAAATTCTGTAGTCATGTAATAGGTCTGGAAACCACTATGAAAAGACATCTGCAAGACCCAGTGGGAAAATGGCTATTGTCTCTTGCGGGTAAGTTTGCTTATGACTGGTAACGCACTTTTCCAATGGGTGTATACAGAAATTAGTAAGTAAGCTCAAGCCAGTTGCTATCATTGGGAATTTTTGTTGGTCATTTGTAGTTCAATAGAGAGAAAGCTGAAACAGATATTCCTCTTCTAAATTAATTAATTTTCTGTCAATCATCATCTAACTCAGTAAATCAGTGTTATATAAAGCTGATGACTTAAGGATTTCTTGCTTTGATGTATGGTTAGAATGTTGTTTATGCTTCAGCCTTGTACTAGGTGGAAGCTGATTATAACCAAGTAAAAAATGATCAAAGGAAATGCAATTTCTCTTGAGCTAGAACCATCTTATGCATAAAGTAGAATAAGACTTAACAAATTACAGGTTCTGACTGCTTTCATTTATGGTCCAATGAATTAGATCTACTTCTGGGTACCTTTAAGACATGCTATCTCAATGGCATGAGGATAGGATGATCCACACCACAAGTCTGCAATAACTGAGGCAAGCTCCCCGTACTAATCTCTGATCCCTGTTGTTGCAATGGAGGCAAAAGGCTTGTGTCCTGAATGAATGCCAGGACATCAATAGGTCCACAGGGAGGTTGCTGTTCTAATGCGGTTTCAATACCTGTCTCAGCTGCAATGAATATCTTGTGTGGATGAACTCTAATGGCATTATGATTAGGCTTCAGTGGAGCCACAATGTCATCCACCAAAAGTCTTATACACACAGTGTATGTTATGACTATATTTCAAGGAATAAAATTCTAATAGTTCATGATATAAAGCATTTCAGGTATGCCCAGACCAAGGTGACCTAACTTCAATGCTTTTGAATATAGTATTACAGACAGTGACCTTATCATCATTAAAGAAATAAAGAATAAGAATATGAAGATAATGAGGGCTCGGTTTCTCTACAATAACTTTTTCATTATTGTGAAAGACTCGCTTTCTTTTGCTGCAGGAGACACTTATTCATTTGTAACATTTGGTTCTTTCCTATCTTATTGTTTAACTAAACAGAAAAGTCCAGACCAAAGTCATCCTGCTGTGTTTCCATAGCGCTATTCAAGACATGACAAAAATATGCCAGAGATCAATTTTACCAACACCTGCCAGCTACCCAACAACATGAGAAGTAAAATACATTTGTGCCTAAAAACTCACAGAGAAGCTGAAAAGGATGATAATACTATCAATTCCCAAACACAAAATAAAGACTTCAATGAAAACAGCTACTTCTATGCTTTATTAAACTTCTAGCGGTAATATTCTACACATATACAGGGAATGTTCCCTTTTGGGAACAGTACAATTTATGAATACGTGTTTAAAGTAGTCTTAGTAATAAAAAGCATTTAACTGAGATTCAGGATTAAAAAAAATATTAAAAGTATTTGGCAAAACCTGTCTGATTTATTGATTGGACTCTAGTTTCATATGCTTTTTTTCCTTCCTGAGGATGGATGTGATTAGTTTTTAGATGATACCCAAATAATCTTTTTTAAACTGTCTTATAAATAAGCAGCTGTTAATTTTCTAGAGTGTTGTCTCGGACTTAGGGCAACCAGATAACCAAAAGCACAAACAGAGGCAATTTGCATTTGACTTTCAAACATAACTGACAGGTGAAATCTATATAAAGGATGCTTCACAGATTTAATTGTCACTGAAGAGAAGTCTAGCTGATTTAGGCCTTACATTCACAATTAATTTGAGCCACAGGTTTCTGACTGGTGTTAAATTAGACCCTGGCTAATTTCACACTAGTCAAAAATCTGGTGTGAAATTAACCAGGGTCTAATTTAACATAAGATCTTGCACTGCAGGAGCAATTCATATGCTTCAGTGTAACTTGAAAGCGTTACAGTCTAGATTCTATTACAATTTCCTTTCTTTTTTTATAAGGTCATCTTTTATGAAAGAGCAGAGGACCTTGGAGCTCAAATACATTCCACTTCTATTTAACTAATCATTTTAATAATGCTCCTTAATGTAGCAAGCAACTGTAATATAATGAGAAAGAAGCATGTATTCTCCACTTAAAAGAAGGCATATTCAGAGGATAATTACAGTTCACAGTATATAAAACACAGTGTTCCTTAAATTTCTTACTCACTTGTTTCTGTGGCTGTAACAGTTATGTTGTGCCAAGAAGCCATCTCTCGGTCCAGAGGTTTAGTTGTAATGATTGTTCCATTGTGCTCATTGATGCTGAACAATCTCTTTAAATGCATGCCCTGGACAATAGAGTACCTGTACCAAAAAAAGTAAAGAGATTCCCTCGTACTGAAACGTTCCATCAGAGGCAAGGACATAGAAAGCTATTGTCAGTTTAGAAAACAGAGCTGTGCATATATACATATAAATGTGTGCTGCAACAACTCAGAAATCATGAAAAATGTACACTTATAAACATTTAAAATTCACTGCTGCCAAGATCAAAGCTCTTCTTTTTATAAAACTAAATATGTCTCAGATCTCTATTAATGTGAACTGAATCTGAAATACATTATTCATTCTTACTTCTAAGTCAGGCTCACAGCAGGTGAATGACTTCATTGAAAAGAAACAGCAAAAGTGCCACTTGTGAAATGGATAACACTAACAGCTAAGTGGAGGTATAATGGCAAATCTGTTTTATCATTGCTGATGTGCTCTGATGCCAAGGGAATGGGCATTATAAAGACAGACAGACAACTATCTGTAATGAGGTGACACCTAGGCAGGTTACAAAATCCTAGTGCAGGAGATGATTGCAAATGAGTTCGGTGTTCCCAACTCTTCACTGAAAAGGTTCCAGATGCTATGTCCATATGTGGACATGCACATGCGCATGTATATATGTACATACCATTCAAATTGTTAAAGTCTAACCATCGGTCCCAGGCCAGAGATGGACTGAAAAAGACACCAAAGGTATCGGTTCAAATGGAAAGGATATTCACTAACACTTTTCATGACATATAAAAAAAAGACTGTATGTCACAGTTCCTAGTAGAGTCTATTTCATCAAAATAAAACCTGTTTGAAGAGTTGAAAGGTTCCTACCACTCCAGTTTGGCATTCCCACATGCACCTATTGCCTCTTTTATTGTACTTTTAATACTCCTTAACAAAGTCATTCTATCTCCTGTTGGCACTTAGGACTCCAGCTCAGATTACGTGCCCGTGGTTGGATGACTCTAACTTGTAATTTATAGTTACATTTTGTCTGTTTTGAAAATCAGTAAGAGGATAAATCAAGGAACCAGCACAACACAGTCAGTGAAAGTTCTTACCATTTGAGCCAAAGATTTGACATTTATAAACCTCTATTTTAGGGATTTACAGTTCAATTTCTTCTTTTTTTTATGTTACTCTTCCTCATCCTCCACATCCAAAAATTGTTTAGGGTTTTCTGATACTGGTGTTTTGTTTTGTTTAGGTTGGGTTTTTTGGTAATCTGGTTCTTGATAAATAATTTTCGGAAAATCTATATTGGAGATTTTTAATTATTTTTTATTATTGATGTAGCGAGGTTTTGTTGCATGTCTTTTTTTACTCTGTTTGAAAACTGGGGTCCACAAAGCAACACAGCTGTTTTTCTATATTATAAGCAACTGCTGTCATTTATGAGAGCAATGGTTTCAAAATTAGATTCACATGCATGGCACTTAGCCCAATAAACATATCTTTACATTAGAAGTGACATAGTCTATTTTAAAGACATTCAGTGATGCAATATATGCGTCAATGTTCTGGGACTATGCAGACATATTCACTTTGTAGCAAGTTCCATCAAAATATTTCAAACTAAGTCATAGATATGTATTATGTTTAAATGCTTTGCAGGAGATGTTGCCATCATCTAAATAAACCACAAAACAAGCCTTTTTTGGGGGGAAACAAAAAAGTACATGTATATTTTTATTTATTCTTATTTAATTTAACCTATGACTAACTTAATAAATAACTGTAAATGAATTTAAAATCATAACAATGCATAATTGCATTGACTAAACCTCTGAACCCATAACCATAGGTAGCAATATATATATATTTCTGCTATTAGGAATCTACACACCATAAATTATTTTGTGTCTCATCCATTTGTCCCTGTATCCTAGCTTGTCTAAATTACACAGTACACAACGACATCTAGTAACTCAAGAACTTATTTTAATTATAAATCCCATGTTAAAGATTAATTACCCGTTTTGTCCCTTAAGATACAGCAAAATTATTTTGAAAGTTTAAAAGCCTGGGGATCTCCTTTTGTATAATATGTCTGCGGGGCAATTGTGGTAGATATAGGGAATTGGTAAATTTTTGTTCATGCTGAGCTGAGCAAATGTCAGTGGAGCTGTCCTGTGTCTCCCTCCTAGCAATGAGTCCACCTCTCCATATCTCCAGAAGTTATTGGAAACAGACTGGAACACCTCCAGGCACTTACAGGTTTGGCTGTGGTACCCTAGCTCTGCTGCTATTCAAAGTGTCTTCCAGGCCACTGTTTAAAATATTACCCTATTTCAAAGTGATTACAAAGATTCACAAACAAAGCTCATTTATTTAGATTTTGGGCTAGGGGATAGGTTTTAACCTACTGTACTTGTTTTGGCTGAGATAGAGTTAATTTTCTTCATAGTAGCTTAGATGAAGCTATATTTTGGATTTGTGATGAAAACAGTGTTGATAGCATAGAGATGTTTTAGCTATTGCTGAGCAGTGCTTACACAGCGTCAACGCCTTTTCTGCTTCTCACACTGCCCTGCCAGCATGTAGGCTGGGGGTGCACCAGAAGCTGGGAGAGGATACAGCTGGGACAGCTGACCCCAGTTGACCAAAGAGATATTCCATACCATATTATGTCATGCTCAGCAATAAAACTGAGAGGAGCTGCCGTTACCTGGGGACTGGCTGGGTATCGGCCAGCAGGTGGTGAGCAATTGTTTTGGTGGTTTTTTGCATCAGTTGTTTTTCTTGAGGTTTTGTTGTGGGTTTTTTTCCTTTTGTTGTTTTCTTTGTTTCTTCTTGTTTTTTAATTAGTAAACTGTCTTTATATCAACCCATGAGTTTTGTCACTTTTACCCTTCCAATTGTCTCCCGCATCCCAATAGGTGGGGGAGTGAGCAAGCGGCTGTGTGGTCCTTAGAGACCTAGCAGGGTTAAAGCATAACACCTAGAACAAACGAGGCTATCTCAATGAAAGCATGATGAACTGTAAGGTAAGGAACATAAATAGCCTTTGGAAATGCCAACTACATTTATATTTGAGGCCAGTTCACATTTTAAGTTAGGTACCTGACTGGGCAGTCATCATCGTCTGGATCTCTAGCAGTTACAACGCCCACCAGTGAGCCACTCATAGCCCCTTCAGCAATCTCCATGACATAGTTCTCCAAGGTGAAAACTGGAGGTTCATCAGCATTTTCTACATTGATTTTGACTGTGGTTTTGTCTTCAAATGGTCCTTCTTTCAGAAAACGGTAATCGATGTACCTGTTTACAACTTTTGCTTGAATACTGTATCTCCTCTTGCTCTCATAATCCACTCTCTATCAAGAAAGAAAGTGAGCTGTGGAATATTTCTTGCTTCACATATGAATTAAATACAGTTCAATAAGCGGTGTGAGATTAAAGACAAAATAGTGTTACTCTTCTTTTGGGAATGTTTCAAAAGTAGTTATTTCTAAGATTTTTTTTTTCATGTTAAAATCACTTTAAAATAAAACTGTGCTATGCCATTGTTTGCTTTCACAAGTAGGCTGGTTTTAATGTTACAATTAAACAAAACTGTAAAAGAAGTCTTCCCATAGAAAGTCAGCACTAAGAAAAACAACTATTTCTATTAGTACTTGTATTTCCAATGTAGGTGTAACATTAGTGAATACTATTCTTTACTCTTACATAAACAATGCAAATCAGTAAATCTGTGGGGATTAAACTGAGCATGTTAACATTTAGCCTCTAAAGGAAATAAATTCCAGAAGGCAACGAGTGTTTAATAAACACATAGTTACATTACTATTTTATATAGTCATTATCTTCTATAATTAAAAAAAGAAATACTAAATAAATACCTTCCTGAATTGTAATAAATCTAAACAACAACAACAAAAAAAACCCACACAAAAAACCCCAAACAAAAAAACCCCAAAAACCAAAACTAAACCCAAACCCAAATCTATAGCATTCAGTTATTCAGGCTCCTGGATTTCACTGAACTATAAAACTCTATCATCATTTCAGATGATGACCAGATTACCCAGAAACCTTCCTACATGATTCCAAAATAAATCACACAGTATCAAAGCCTCTTAAATATCTTAATTCATAACTGGTATCTTTTTGAGTGTGTTTAGTGTCTTTTCAAAGCTATGTCATAACAAAAACTCCACTGTCTATCTAATACTGTAATACATTCTGGCTTCAGTTAAGTTTAACAAAACGTGTTGGAAGTGGGGAAATATTGTGTACAATCTATTGATAAAGATTTTACAGATGATGCGCAGAAGAGAGAGAACATTTTCTCACAACAGGATACACTGTGTTGCACAGCTAGGCATAACATTAAGATACTTTGCCACTATTGTGATTCAGCAGTGATAGGAATGACTCAAAAAAAGTAAACAGAAAGAAAAGCATGTTTCTTTTTATCCCCCTAATATCCCAATCAAATCACAAAACCCGAAGAAAGAAAAAATAATAGAATCCAATGCAACCGGCCTTTTTTAAACATCCAGCTTGCTTGAGGAGGTTCTTTCCAGTATTTAGAGATTTTTTAGGAGGTTTCTGAGATCTCACCTTTTTTAATAAGATAATTCCTTCTTGAGTCTCATTGTTAGTAATGATGTCAAAAACATCTGAGCTATCTCCTTCAATGAAATAGTTCATGGCTGCATTCTCCCCTATGTCGCTGTCTTCTGCGAAGACTTTGCCTACAGTAGTGCCCACAGGAGCCTCTTCAGAGACGTTCATATAGTAGAGTTCTAAAGAAACAAATACTGGCACCATTTAGTGATCTGCCATGATTGATAGCTGCTCTAGCTATGATGGCCTGAGGGTCGCAGAAAGCTGGGGAAAGCCCCCAGCTTTTATTAGAGCAATGGATCTAATCCAGCAATGGATAGATCTTGGGGGCAGGGGATGACAACTTTTCCACACATCAGTCCTTCTCTTTCAGCCCCACTTTAGCATAAATAAAGAGCTAAGGAGAATCAACAGGGTGAAAAAACAGTGAAAGGCAGCACTTCCCAACTGCATTTCACTAGTTCTTCCTGACAGCCCAGCTAGCAGCTCCCATTTCTGCTAAGAACTCCCTGGACAGAGAAGGTCACATCATTTGCCAAAAAGTTTACAGTATCTGTCAGCAAAGAATGAAGAGAGGAGAAAAAGAAATAAGGTGAGTGAAAATGGTACTAATTGCCCAGATTTTAGGTTTAGGTAGAGCAAACTATATGGAAAGCAGTTCAGTAAGTCATTTGTCTCCAAAGTCTAGTGATAAAAACAGCAGGCCTGAGATCTTTTGTAATGGTAGGATTGTAGCGAGGTGGGAGCTGATCTCTTCTCCCAAGTAACTAGCGATAGGACAAGAGGAAACGGGTTCAAGTTGGGCCAGGGGAGGTTTAGGCTGGACATTATGAAAACATTTTTCACAGAGAGAGTTATCAAGCATTGGAACAGGCTGCTCAGGGAGGTGGTTGAGTCCCCATCCCTAGATGTGTTTAAAAGTCGTGTAGATGTGGTGCTTGGAGACATGGTTTAGTGGCAGACGTGGTAGAGTAGGGTCAATGGTTGGACTAGATGATCTTAAAGGTCTTTTCCAACCTAAATGATTCTATGATTCTATGATTCCTTTTCCTCTTTGTTTTTGAGCTTTTGTGTGGGACATTTTTTATTTCATTTTTATTTAAATCTGTGCACTGAAGTCAAAGCAGAGACCTGTTCTGAAAAGACCTACCAGTGAACATAACAGAGCTACAATAGATCTAAATTTCCTCAAGACTTCAACTACTGTAAGTAGCTGATACTTACGCTGTTGAAATTTAGGTGGATTGTCATTGATGTCAGAGAGGTTGATGGTAACAGTAGCTGTTGCTGAAAATGCCCCTGCTTGCCCAACCATATCTTTGGCTTGGATGATGACCAAATACCGATCTTCTGTTTCTCTATCCATTTGGGAAGCCATTCTGATGACCCCTAAAAATGAAAAGCATAATATAATAACATATAATAGTCCAATTTTTTCCCAACATCTGACCATATAATATGGGTATAAAATGCATTATTGGACACAGTTATGAATTTACTTTCTTGACTGTGCACAGCACAACTGTCCTAATACTGGGAATTAGTACTCATGGCAACATCTATGCTATAAGACAGATCTATTTTGTATACTCAGACTTCTGGGGAGCAGACACACCATATATCTCCTCTACCATATATAATCACCTTTCTTCCCCAGAAATCAGGATTTTGGAAGGATGTCATATATCTGTGCTTTCTCCAACATAGACATAGGAAAGTCACATAATGAGTCATAGAGCTGTTAACCCAGAAGTGTTGCTAAGTCTATTTGTTGTATGGGGTAGTCAGAATCCGACTCTTTTCTTTAGCAAGATAATTTGCTAAATAAATTGTTGATTCTCTAGGGAGAAATGACTTCAACTTCCTATGGGAAAGAAAGAATTGATTTTTTTGAGATTAAGGAACTATGCAAAGATGTACAGGTGTAGGGTGGTAGCAGTTGATCTTTGTGTTGAAATGAAGACAGACATTTGTGCTTGCATCCATTTTATGTTATTTTATAAATGTTGTCAAGTTACAAGATCATTTGTAGTACCTGTCTTTGGCTCCACAGAGAAATAAGGCTGTCCCTGAATGAGACTGTAAAGCAGACGGGCACTATTCCCATAAGAAGGATCATCACCATCTGTAGCTGTTACCTGTGTAACCGAAGTACCTCAAGGAAAAAATAAAATAGATTATGTTTGTTTTCTTCTTGTACAAATTATCTCGTAATTACAAAACATAAACTCTTTAAAAACCTTTTAACATACCGGTTACATTAGCAAACAGTCCTGAAACTTTACAGGAGAAAGTGACACCTTCTAAAATTTATCATTAAAAAGTGAAAATATTTCCTCAGCAACTATTCTTGTTGCATTCAAATTTTCAGTTAAAATAAAAATAAATAGCGTATAACTTTTCAGCACTATATATATGTTGCTTAAAATACTACATATCGCTTCTTTTCCCTCTATTTCTGATATATGAATGGAGTACAGCAAATTGTTTCTCCCCCCCTTTTATATTATTCAAAACATTTTATGGAAGTTTCTTATGGGAATAAGAAAACACAGCCACTTTATCACCAGTAGGCCCACTGGTGATAAAGAAATTAATTGTTAGCAAGCAAAGCAGCCAAGAAGTATAACAAGGTTCTGATAACATTTTTTATCCTTGGGTCTTTAATGAGCCCGTCCCAGTACAAGAGTGACAGCAGATTGATTCCCCAGTGCAAAACTGTGGCAGAATCAGTCTGCAGAGCTTGATTCCACCTCTGGCTGGAAGCTGGTTTTATCCTAGATACGAGATTAACAGCAATCTCATGGCATCATCAGTGATGATTTTCCTTTAAAAGAAAATATTCGCAGTAGCATCATTTTGTGAGGTAATCATTATTTTTGTCTTTTTTCCTCACCTAGGTTCTGCATAAGAATACAAATATCACTTCTTGCGAGGAACAGTGGGAAATCAAGCTACTTTCTAAAACTTTCTGGAATACGTTCACATGGTTGCACCTGCTTACCAATATAGCTGTATAGTTATGCTGGAGGAGAAAAGAAGAAGAAACGATGGAGTTCAAGGAATTAGACCAGAAACACCTTTTTTATGACAAACTCAAAGTTGATACTTATCCCCAAGAAAATAAATATATTAATTTCTGAGTTTTCTAGCAGTTCAATAATTTTATTTTTAAATAGAAATGAAGAAGACTTTCTCATATAAGGATATGCTGAATAAAATACTTTGATTACTTATTTTTTTTTTTAATTTTATTTTATTTCAGTTTGTTCAGCAGCACTTCAAGTGATTCCATAATGCATGTTATCTTCTCTCAGAGTGAAGGTACATCAAAATGTTAGTAATCGCCCCCAACTTTTGGAGTTATATGCCCTTCAAAACAAACTTCTGGCATTTAGGTGTGTGTATAGATGTATACATATATATACTGCTCCTTACTGCTCTGGAGAAATGTTAAATATAAAATGACAGATTAATATTTAATCAAGGCACATATATTTTTCAGAAATAACAATACTTTTAATAAGACTGGAGGGTAAAGGAAACCATCGGCTATACAACTGGTAACTTCATACCAGCTCCAGTCTGTGGAAACTGTTTTAACTAATACAGGAAATTTATCCTTTAAGACAATTTAGCACGACTGGAACGCAGTTGCTTTGAAAAAAAATAATGGAGTGCTAGTTAGGAAGGAATCAAAAACTATAAATAATCCAACAGATACAGTCCGTTATAAATGCCATTTTCTACTAAATAAACCTAAGTGTCCACAACTAGGTTTAGAAATGGACTTGTTTACAGCACCATATTTAATAAATCAGGGATAAAATCCAACAGACTGCAAAGTTACCATTACAGCTTTTGTGCATCTCATTCATTTAAAGGTAAATTTATTTTCTGCACAGTTTCTAATCATTAGAAAGAAATATTGAATCTAAACCAGCATTTGCTGCTTCTCTAAGTCCCAACCTACTTTTCTGCTTGCCTGTTGACTCTTCCAGAGTACAGCAGAAGGCAGAAGCATGGAATTTGCCCAACTGGGCTCAGGGAGATGCAGCTGGTGGATACAATGGAAAGGTGCACAGACAAGGGGCATCGGGTAAATGGGGGCCAACCTGGAGGGAAGCAATAATGGATCTCCTGCACTCTCAGGAGGAAGATCTTTCCTAAAGTGGGGTGGCAGGAGACCATGTAAAAAGAGGACTATGGTTTCTAACATTTTTTTAGGACAAAGATTTCCTAATATGAACCTCCACATTAGATATGAACTATGTAATAAGCAGAAGAAAAATTTCACCCTGGGTTTAGAAAACTTTTTCAGTTTTTAATTTTTCACTGCCATGAAGCCTGTAAATCTTTATACATTTAGCCTGCAGCAAAAGAAGCAAGCCATTTGCTAAATGGAATCATGTTTACATTCGTATTTGAGTGACAGAAATTACAACGTTAATAATATGTACACAAAAACTCCAAAAAGCCATTTTTTGTAACTCCATGGTTGGGAGAAGAATAATTGATCAAATACAAATATTATCTTTTAAAAAAATCAATTAACACAGAACTACTCCCACAAACAAACAAAAAAACCACCAAACCCTACCTAATAACATTGCATCCATGACATGATATAATTGACAATTGAACTATGATACAGTTTCACAACATTTATGTGAAAATGGATATCATGACAGAGACAAATTAACTGAATATGTCTGTGGGCTTTCAAACATCCATTTTTGAATACGGGAGTCTGATGTTAACATAAAGTTTATCCCCAAATATGTGTTTTATGCACACAGTAATGTCTTAAGTTGGATAGTAAACATGCTTTTGTTTGATTGGTTGGTTTTATTAGCTTTATTTAAGGCAAACTGTATTTTGCTGATTGCAGTATAAGATTTTTCTTTGTATTTCTGCGGCCTTCGTGGGCAAAACATAGTAGTGCCATTTATATACTGCAGCCCACTAGGTAAACTATAAGGCCCTGGTATAGCAAATAGTTATTAATTTTTCTAACTACAGCTCAAAATCTATACAAACATTAAGTACTGATATATTATTGCATCTGACTCCTAACCATTCCATCAGACATACTGCATTTGTACAAGTTTAACAACTATATGGAAGACATTTAATGTAAAATTGTACCAAATGCCTGAGGGAAAACCACAGTCCTGTGTTCTCAGAAGACAGTCCATTTACTGACACACTTTTCATTTACTGTGACACTTGCATATAAAATCCTAATAAAATTTAGTACTGAAGACAAAAAAGAGCTAAGAAAGAAGTAAAATTTATTCTAATTTGTTGGTACATAAGTATATACATATATTGATATTTGTACCTAACATTAGGCAAAATTATCTGTCTCTATTTTCTGTTTTTCTGTGGTTCTCTGAGGCAAGTGGTCAGCTGTGAATTATCCTCTCCTTGTTTTCCTAGTTCCAGACAAAATGTTCACTAACAGTGAACTGCTTTCCCAAGTATTGACTACACTTCCTGAGCATGTTTTCTGTGAGGAAATTACTAGGAGATGCCAGGTCTACCATCAGTGAGCTGAACTGCTCCTAGAAAGCTCTGAAACAGAGCAAAGGCCAAGTTTGTCTACTGCACTGTATCATTTAAACTAATTCTGGTCTACATCCCTTATTATCCAAGAAGATGTTTTATTTTACTGGGAGAAAAGCACTGCTATAGTGAACCTTTACAGTATCAATGCTGCAAATTTTAGTTGGTTACTGTTTACATCTACTGGGAGGTTAGAAATTTCCTTGTAAGGCTTAATGCTTTAGGATGGACACTGAAACAGGTTTCACCTCAGAAGTGCAGTCCCCACCCTTTGAGAAGCAGGGTAAGTGAGCCCAGAGAATTCCTCATGGTGTGTGGCTCAGTGGTTTCACATGTTGGAGCTGACCACTATTAAGGTATATACAAGTCTACACCACTCCACTTACATTTTATATGCCAGACATACACATTAGTATGCTAGTAGTGTAGTAGTGTCTGCATGGAAGAAGTAGGTGAAAGAATGATCTCTGAAATAGCTATGGTATTAGTGCTAGAGAAGTCATACACAGAAGAAGTAGTGTAAAAAATATTTCAAGATCCATAGGACTGACTTAGATTCACATGTGGTACACTGGATGATTGCAAATCTGTGAGTTTACTGCTTCTGTGAGTTTACTATTTCAGGTAGTCTGTGTCTAAGAAAGGAGGTACACAAGGATCTTAATATATTTTTCACCCATTCTGACAAATGGGAGGTGGCGTTACTTCTGATTTTTTAAATTTTTTTTCATTTCATATATTTCTACATTTTACTGGAAACTTGTTTTTATAATATTACAGGAATATCACAAAATAAGTTTTTTACAGTTTAATTAATCTTACGCTGAAGTGATAGGGTATTTTAGGAATTTAAATATACAATAGATGACATAGGAGATTGGATAAAGATTGCTGAGCTTTTCATTTTTAGGGTGTCAGTTTATAGCAAGCTCAAGTCAATATAGACTGAAACTTCTTATCTGTCAACTGTTTGTTGATGGCTTCAGGTGGGAAACAGAGGTATACGGGAAAAGATTACTGCTGTTGTTTTTGTCTGTAAGTACCGCCCTACCTAATTTTTTCCTTTTTTTTTCCATATAACCATCATTAAGAAAGGAGCTTATCATTAAGACAGGGGCATAAAATAGAAGGAATCCATAAGTCAGTTCTTGATATAGTTCTGTGAATGGTTACAGGTCTATATGAGTATAAAACAAACCATATTATATTATCAGCTATTTTAAAGTCATTTTTATAAGAGACCAAGTGCCTCATAAACAATGCTTTACCACAGGAAAAAAAAAAAAAAGGAAAAAGAAAAAAGAGCATTGTCAAACTCCTAGATCTATGTAACCCCATATAAAAATACCCAGACAATTCTAGACATTAAACTATGCATATTATTACTATGAGCACATAAAAGAAATAAGTGCAAGATTCGTTGACGAGGCACCTGTCTTCTCGTCTCCAAACTTGAGTGAATGAGCAAGACAAAAAGGTTAGAAATACCCTCTGAACAAGCAACAAATTATGTTAGAAAAGCTCAGATGCGGAAGTCTTGAGACGAGTAAGTCTGTCTGTATGGAAGAAAGTGGCAGTGAAGATACAATCACACACCCAAAAATTATTTCCCTGGTAGAAGGTGATATAAGCAGGGTGACTAGGAAATAAGTTGATTAAATGGATGTCTCTTGTAGCTATTGCTGGTAATGATGGTGAGCTATTGCTTCCTGGCAGAAATTAGGATACTAACCCCACTTTTGATTAGACTCCAGGTATGAATATCCTTTTCTTGCAACTGCTATCCAGGCTGACAGAAGATGATAAAGTTTACAGCTCCCTGTGAAAAATTCACTGAATCTGCTCTAAAAATTGAGCAGGCAATGCTGAATGAAACCTAGTGTTTATTACCTTTTATGATCACTGATACTATTAAGTTAATGGCCTCATTAATTCATACAGTTTTAAGTAGCACAATGTTTGAATTTCTTTTCAATATTATTTGCAATAGAAATAACCAAAAAAGATAGGGTTAGGAATTTCAAACATTACTGGAACTTACAGAAAGTAAGATTTAAAGAACGCAATTTTCCTTTGATTTTCAAGATAGTTATTTGGAGATAGCAGTATCTATAACATGCTTGTTTACGTCAGCTGCGTTCACACTTTGGGCTTTTTTAAGGATTTATACGTATGTGTATACATATTATGTATGCACAGGTGTATGTACACATACACCTGTGCATACACCCATATTTGTCAGATGTTAACTTTGCTTCATATTTGTTGTGTTAAGCTTCCAGATACATGACAGATCCTATTACGAGTCTATTTGACCGTGTGAAGGTGGGAAAGAAGAGGTACAGGGGTTAAGTTGTTCCTCTTGACAGGAAAATTACAATTCATGTGCTTAGGAAATGGGAAGACTGTCCTTCACTGCACACCATCTAATCCAACGAAAGAGAAGCTGACTGATGGGAAAGATGCTTGGCAGTGTAAATAGGTGGGCATCATACATCGTGTGAGGATGTTCATCGCATCAGCCTCACATCAGCTTCACACCGTTCCTGTTCTGAACCCATTACTTACAGGAGGGAAACTATCCTTATCTTCAGGGGGGGAATTGTGAGTGTCTGTGATGTGAATGTGATTCTTTTCCAGCTACAGTGCAATATGATTTATACTACAGAGGGAATAATAAAGACATATTGTTTAATTATTAAGTGGAATTAGAGTAGACTGAAGGATGTTGAGTACTCTTCAGTTCAACCAAGCTTATATTTATGTCCTTAGAAGAGTCAACGGAGGTCAGAGGATTTTAAAGTTTACATGCATACTACTTTTCTTTCAAATTGGTAGAAGCCTGAAGAGCTGATAAGTTGTAACAATAATCATGTGCGGACCAATCTTCTAGAGACTAGGGTGCTATACTGATTGAAAAAGTACCAAAATCTGTCAGCCCCTTTGCAGTGTCAACTGGTTACAGTACTGCACCTATTTCAAATGGTAATGTTATATTTTTAAAATAGTACCGATTTCAAGGCTGAATCACTGATGGGAAACACAACTCTTTACAGTCAATCCAAGCATGTATCCAGATTCTGTAAAATGCACATGTAGGTACCCAAAAATTTAAAGGCAAGGATGTTAAGTAGAGGTACGCACAAACTTCAGTTTAAGCACAAATCTTTGCAAATTTCCAAGCTTGTAAAATAGTTTCCTTCCTTCTCACTGAAAGGTAGTCTATAAAATATGTTATTAAGATTTTACATCAACATAGATATCTAGAAAATAACCAGGAAATAAAGAGTTTGGTCCACAGCAAGTCATACCTTCAGGTGACATCTCTGGAACAGTGGCCTCATAAGGTCCATCCAAGAATTGTGGTTCGTGGTCATTGATATCTCGAACCTTGATAATAAATTCTGATTCAGGTTCAACAGGAAGCTGAGTGCTCCTGTTAATTGCTTGTGCTCTTAGAGTGTAGAAGGATTTATATTCTCGATCCAGCTTTTGTGTCACATAAATTTTGCCATTATTTTCATCAATGATAAAAATGCTTCCAGCTCCCTCCCCCGTCAAAATGTATTTTAGGTTGCCATCCTGCTTGTCTAAATCTGATTTCAGCTGCAAATACAAAACAGAAAATAAGCCACATTTTAGGATGAATGAAGTTTTGTAATATTCATTTTAGTCTTTGTTTTCATTCTACAGTGAATCCTGTCACTAGCGAGCCTTCTTGGATATTAATATTTAAAAGAGGGTACTGACGCATTTTCAGTCTGTCATAGCTCAGTTTTAAAGTATTGATATAACAGACATATAAATGCATGGTAAACCTGAAAAAAGATGCTTCAGCCACTTTGAAGTCAAAAGAATGAATGTAAGTACCTACTTTAGATCATTGTTTTATCAGCTCCCATAAACTTCTGTTGAAAACAATGCAAAGGTCATCAAACATTATCTAATTTTTTATTATTACAAATGAAAAGTGTACTTTGTAAGGTTTTGGGTTTTTTTTGTATTCAGCAATACTAAATGTAAATATGAGACACAGTAGTGTTCTACTTCTGTTGAAATATTAACGAGATGAAAAGCCATTCTGTGGTATACGCCTGTATTATTTATTCTGAAATAAATTGATAGACATTTTCCATTTCCTTCCAGGATGATCTGCATTCTCTGTTGCATTGCTAAGATGAACTTTATGATGATGATTCCTCTGATGAATCTGAGCCCTGGAGACCATTGCAGTCCAGCTGCATTTGTTCATGCCAACGAAATACTTCTGTTAATGTTAACGATATGTAACAGTACTTTTTTAATAGCAGTAACTTAATTTCTGAACATGTCAAGCACCCATAGTTGGATTTTATGGGAACAGCAATTTCTATTGTATCATTAATTCTTTAATTTTTTCTTTAGTTATTTTGGGTTCAGAAGGAAAGATGTTAAAATCTCTAAAAGCCTGGATAATCATTGAAAAATCCAAGGTAAAAAAAATAATAGGTTTATTCAACTTGCTTCTCCTACAAAGCAGCAGGTTTTGAATGTAAATAATATGTCTACCTGTTGACTTCAATAATCTCATTGTTTTGCATCCTGCTTGTTGACCCTACAGCTTAGTGTAGGATATGAGACCACAGAGTGGGAAAGAACTAACTATGACATGTAAAGGGCACAATTCCCTTTGGGATCTAATCAACGTATTTTGTAATAACTTCTAAAGTTGCAAAAAACATTTTAACTTTTCCTTGGAACAATGCCCATGCTTTTTGAAGATTTTCATAATGCATAGTTGTCTGCGTGTATCAAATGGATAGTTTATTCAGAATGTGACTGGGACACTGCTCTGAGAGACGAGAAACAGTTTTGAGTTCCTGCTCTGAGTTCTGTCAGAGTATTTAAACCCTAAATTATACAGACTTAATGTCCCTTGCCAGTACAAGAGAGAGAATTTTCAAGGCTAAGGAGTTTAGATCCATTTAAAATATGAACAACTTAAATGTTTTCAACATGACAAAACATGTGTGTGCAAAACATGGGGCAGGTTTACCCCTTCACGAGTGGTCTGGTTGATCTAATTTTAACACAATCCGAATTTGACATCTGGCTAAGGGGCACCACAGTTTCTTTTTGATCCATTAATCTTGGTTTCCTTGTCATGAACCCCAGGCCTTGGGTAAGGTGATGAATATTTAGATCATTAACCTAAGATGAGGTTCAGATGTGATCACAGAGTGCATCAAATCCTTAGAGACTGGAAACATGCCTTGAAACGTGCTGTTTAGACATAACTTGTGTCAAACCACTTCACTCATAATCATTTATCTCTAAAAGATTTTCATGAACCTGACCATCTTAAATGAGAGGTCTCTTACAGATGGCATTTGCTGAGAAGGGATACAGAAGGTTCTCAGCTTACATGTTTTATTAAGCGAGACACAAAAGAATAAACAGTCTTTCTGTTGCAAATGAGAACTGGGAGCAAGAATTTATGTACTTGCCTTCATATATCTGCCATTGCAGTACTTATAGACTAATTTCTTTTTCTTAAACATGATAATGGAAAAGGATTAATGACTCTATGTTAAATCAAATTTGAAGATTGAGCTCTGAATCTGACTGAGAAAAGAAGTTGATATGGAATAGTGACTTAAAAACAAAGACTTTCTACCTTTGTATTTTCATTGATGCAGTTTCCTTCAGGGCCTTATTTACTAAAAATTCTTGTGTTGATCACAGATTGTCACTTCATTTACTGAAAGCAGAGCATATTCTACTCAATAAAAAGACACAAGTAAATTTGTCTGATTGACAATGTTTAGACTGCAATAAATTAACCATAATCTTCAACAAAAATTCCCCATAGTTTACCTGTGAGAGACAGAAAGGCAAGATCATGAAATTTTTCTAAAGCTGTATGAAAATACACGACATTTATGAAGTTTCTTTTACAGAAAACTGTTTTCCAGCTATGGGAAAAGTAATAATAATTAAAAAATGAGTATGTCTATACTTGTTCTTTCAGAAGTGAGACATCACAATTCCATAGTAGTTACTTCGAAGGGGCTGTGAAAAAGTAATTAATGAATTTTGAACACTTCACCCTTTGGGCCCAATTAAATTTTAGTGCTACTTAATTAGCAGTTAAACTTATTTTGGTTCATTCATCTAGAAAGTGCCTTAAAGAAAAGAAAACTAGATCTCAAGATTACAATTACTTCTAGCATACAAAAATAAATAATAATAAAAAATTATAATAATAATAAGCAAAGAGAGAAGAAAGGAGCAGATAAAGTCTCATTAAGACAATTATCTTAAAGCACATTTTTAAAGGAGGGTGAAAAATAATTGCTCATTGTGCTAAATCTACGTTAATCTAATGAACCGTGCAGATTCCTGTAGTTTCTCAGTGGTAAAAGGATTTAGTATTAATCTGCTTCATTAAAAATTAATGAGGGGTAAATCAGCTGCTACTTAGTGTAATAGAAAATCATACTAAATACTGTTTGTAAACTACACTGCACTCAGTATGGCTGCTTTGATGCGGTGCCAAAAATAGCACAAGCAAATTGCCAGATGTTGATAAATGAGTCCTTAACTTTCATTCAGAAGGCAGGGAGGAACTTTTCAGCTTGATACCTTCGTCTGCTGTGTATGGAACTAGTTTTAGTAACATAGAGAACGCAGAGTTTCCTTGACAGCAGGCTTAGGTTAAGGAAGGTCCTTGGTACTGCCGCGACCTCCTGCTCTTGGGGTTCTCTGACCCTAAGTCGGGTCACAGGAAAGGAGAGACGCTGTGTTGCCTTATTACAGCTCCCTGAGCTCCTCTTTCGACCTTTTGTGATATTTCCAGGTCACTGGAGCTGCTTGGTCTTCCAAGTCAAGGTAGTAAGCTGCTAATCAGCACACTAAATCTAACCTTGTACTGTCTTTGAGTCATTACTTATCATACCTGTCCAACATACAGAGGCACCGTTGACGTCTGTTCCTCAGTTGCAAAAAGTGGCTCCCATACCCAGCCACGTTTCACTCTTCGAACCGCTGTGAAAGACTGATCTGTGTTTTGAGCACTGCGTTTCTGCATGCTCAGAGAGCAAGGCCAAAGTTGAACCAGCATCAGCAGGAGAGATAGCAGTGCGGAGCAATTCATGCCGAACCCTTCTTTCAATCAATTTTCATCTGTGGAAGAGGAGAAAAAAAGAAAAAAACTTTGACAAAGCATCACTTTTGTCTTTCCACTTTTACGTATTGATTCTGTGTTAATATAAGAGCTGATTTGCAGCAGGTTAAAACCCCCTCCCTGAAAGGAAAGACCTGAAACAAAGTCTGTTTCTGATTAAAATAGAGATTCTCTTAGAGACTCTGGCATGAAAGTCAAGTGTTCAACTTTCCTTTATGAATATCCTACACAGGGACTTTCTATGCAAAAAAGGAGAATCATCCTTCAATTAATTCATCTTCCAAATTAAGCTGGGTAATTGTATTGTGTAGCCTAGGAATAATTTGATTGGAATAATTGTATGTTTCTGCTTAGACAGAGCTCATTTGGAGCTGCAGTCACAGAACTGCCTGAAGGGTGAACATCTAGCCTTAGTGCCCCTGATGACTGATAGCTGAAACAGAACAGTGCAGATATTTTTTTAACCTCTTCTTTCCCTCCTTCCCAACTCAGCAAAATGCCTGCAAAAATGCCAAAGGTGGTAGGGTACCATGAAAAAGCAGCAAAAATGTACAACTTTCTCCTTCCTGGTCAACAGAAATAGTCTTAACTGATTTTATCACCTTTGACATTCTTGTCTTCAATTAAACAGACAAAGGGCAAATGCATCTTGATAGCTGTAGGTTTCTGCAGCTAGTTTCATTGGCACAATGTATTCATTCAGAAAGTGGCTTTGCACAAACTATATGCTATTATTGATTTTTCAGTGGTTTTTGGTACAATAAATGAAACACTGATTTTAAAGAAAGTGCAATGCTCAGTTAAGAATGACCATCTTCTATGAGGGAAAAAGGAAACTTTTGAGAATCCTTACCACGGACATTTCAAGTTTTAAAACCTTATTTGGTGATGACATTAGGCATTCTTTTCAAGGTTTTAGCCTGGAAGAATAACATCGCCTATGCAGGAGCAGTCTGGTTTATGAATTTACCACATGCCAGTCAGTTTGTACAACACACTCGAAAAAACATTTGGCTTCATTTACTTTAGGCCTGAAAAATACATAAGCTTTTTACCTGTCCAGGATAAAATATGAATTTATGTATTTTAAGATCATGATTTAAATAATAATGTTATAAATACCCATCCTCATGCAAAGGGAAATGCCATAATTGCTTAAAATGACAGACAGGTTATATAGACAACTATTTCTTTCCTTCCAGCAATTTTACATGACATTGAACATTATTCTGTTAAAATGTAATCTGCTTATGTATATTTACTGAGAAAAAGATAAAGGAGTTCTAATAGTAAGGCATATAGAATTGCAGGTGTTAACGTGCAGGTTCCAATTTCTTAACATTTTCTGGTTTTCAACTGGAAAGCTGTAACAGCGCAAGACGAGACTTAAATGGAAGGAGTGTGACTTGGGTACTCTCTCTTTTCAGTTTTCTGTGGAAAATTGCTTATTTTCCTAAAGCTGCAACAATAATATTTGTGACATGGAATACAAGGCCAACAAAGCTCAATTTTGCTCTTAAATAAAGCCTGAGTGAGGCTTAAAAGGCCTAAAGACCTTGGAGAGCCTCTCTGTACAATGGGTGTAGTAGTAGTTTGCACAGAAATTAATCTTGAAAATGAACTTTCATTTTATTTCAGTAGATAGCAAAGGACAACTCAAACAATGAAACCTGAATAGTCAGAGACCTTTCTGAGGAATCATAAAGAAAATTATTTCAATCACTATTTAAGTGAGGAGACAGGTGTTCAGTCTGGGCCATACCAAATGCTTCTGGCTACCCATTAGTTGGTGTTTTGGCTGCTTGTTCTGACACTGCCCACCTTGTTCAACAAAGTATTTCATGCAGAGTGAATGCCAGACAGACACTCATTATCAAACTCATCTGACAGACACCGTGTATGCACATCAACATAGTGAGGGTACAGAATATGGCTACGCTGGTCTACTGTTGGCCACCTTTTAACAATGCACTCAGCAGTCAGCCATCAGCAATGAACAGCTTAAAGAAGATAATTAATATTTTGGTCCGTTTCAGTGTCTCCTCTTTACTAATTTATATTAATAGCCTATGATACATGGATTCAAGTGTCACATCCTGGACAAATTGGGGAGGAATAAGCATTTTTAGTTTTTGACATGTTGCACACTGCTATATGCAACTTTGATTTGAAAATATAGATGGTAGGCAAATTATTGTAAAAAACCATAAAGCTATGTAATGGAATTGAGTAATATGTATTTCTGGTTTTCTCTTCTGCTCTGTCAGACATACTCAATTTGCCTTTACTTTCAGGACCTTTCAGAGCATATTTGCTTCCAATGTCTTCCTACTCATATGGCATTGAGACACTGCCTCCAGCCTCTGGCCAGCAGATGTTGCCATTCTTTATAAATCCAATAGGTCCCTTGTGAAGCAATCTCCTCCTTTCTGTTCCACAGACTGTAACTCACTCTCAGAAGTAGCTCTTGTAAAATGTGCAGAAACTAATTTCTTATTCCCTCCTCTATTTCTAGTCTTTCTTTAAAAAAATCTCAATTTCAGTTTTACCTACTTAAAGGAAAAAAAGTTTTCACAGTGTTTAAGGTGATTCTTTGCTGAGACTGCTGCCTATCACAGTGACTAGTATTGTCTCGTTATTCCCTTGTACTCTTCTGTCTTTCCCTATCCATCAGTTGTCTCTTGTTTTACACTTAATTTGTAAGGTCTTTGCAAATAAAATGACCTTGTACTCTGTGCTAAAATTATAAAATGTAGCAGAAGGGAGGATTAGTAAAAGCACAGAGCTTCTAGGTGCTATAATAATATGCACAAATAGATAAATTTTTAATAAAATAATCTCTCATTGAAAAAAAAGACAAATATATTTTCAGAGATGAGCAAATGAGCTATCACTAATAATTTCCCAAGGGAATGAAAGAAATGAGGGCCATTGTTCTGCTCCTGTCCTATTCTTCAGGAAGTACATCTCCACTCTCACTTGCATTGGATTGCAATAATAAGGACTGATACTTAGAACAGAGTATGAGAATATCAATTGCAGTTGTAATAAGCAGGCTACAGCTTTTAAAGCAGTATCTTCCTTTTATACTCAATGAAAATCATGAGTTTCCTGTAGACTAGGAACAGATTTACCTTCTTGGCACAAAGTTGCAGAGTCCTTTGTTAGGTTTGTTCTAGAACCATCAGCAAGTGACACCCTGTCACGGTTTAAAACTGGATATTAGTTTCAGGTGTGCTGGTAGTCTGACTTGGTTCTGAATTCCCTTTGTTTTAATAATAGTAATTTATTTTAAATTATGATCATGTCATTACATTATAAAGTAATACCTCTTACTGCCTAGCATTGCAAGAATAACAATAGGAAAAATAAGAGGTTTAAAAAATACAGCCTCTGGGATATACTGAAGTTATATATTTGTTGGTGGAAAAAAAAAAGACTAAGGGCAGACAAAACCACGGCCTTCTAAAGCATTAAAAAAAAACCCTAAACAACAGATTACAGTGAAGGTGAGGATAAATTCTGTTCCAATGCTGTTAGCTGAAGAATAAGGAAAAAACAGCTTAATTTTGTAACAAAATCCCCATAATTTGATATAAATAAAGCCTCTTAATTAAAAGGTTATAAAACATTGGAACATGGTAACAAGGGATGTGGTAGTTAACTCCTTAACTAGAGACTATTAGGACCATCTCATACATGTACTTGATGCTACTTTACAGCAGGATCTTGAAATAGTGACTCCTGAGAAAAATAAATTTCTTTATCCTTGAACGTACTGAGGAGAACCAAAAATGCTAGACTAAAAGACATTCTTGTTGTGGAATTTGATGCTCTCTTTGCTTGTTTTAATAACATCAAGCAAATAACAACAAAGTGGAAAATTTCATGTAAGCCATTCTAATTCATTAATATGCAGCTTCTGAAACACATTTCTTATCTCAGGCAGAGGCCTAACATGATGTTTCAGTTGCAAGTTCTCTTTTGTGCATCAGTGTTATGATTATAGTGAAATTTGTCTCCCTTGTATGTTGCTATCTTTAATTTTCACTTAATAGGATAAAGAAGAAAGGGTATTTGTAACTAACACCTACAGATTACTGTGTTAGTAAAAGCTTGAATGCATAGAAACCTTCACAGCTTCAACTATACGTTTGTTCATTTGTACTATGTCTACAGGCTATTTGTCCTAGTTGCATTTTATATGGCTGATTACTGATAATCCTAGTGTATTATAGTGCAGCTGCTGCATTTTCATTCCAGAAAAGACTGTATATGCGCTCATTTCCATTGACCAGTTGAGATTTCACACAGTATCATAGACACCTAGGCTATATTCTTCTAGAATTCCCAAAGAATTAATTATATATATATCAACTAGTTTAATTAATGCATTTATTTTGTGGTCTGTTTTTTTTTAAATCTGTATAGAAAAATGATAAAATCTTCCAGACTGTTCAAAGTAGTGGATTTAATCTTATTCTTAGAGTTTCTTACCATTGCTAAATTTCACATAAAGGCAGATAATATTTTTTAGAGGTTTAGTGTGTTAGAAAGTCTTCATTACCATTTTCATTGATTTTTAGCTGCGATTTGATCTTTTGCAATCAGTGCCAAGACATTTTTTTATGTAAGTTTTCCATTCTTCACGTAATTTAAGTATTTTATTTGAAGACACTAGAAAAAGACGTACTAAATCCCTAAGGAATAAATACGGCATATTTAGCTCCAACTGTACTGGATTTGCTCTCTGGTTTTGTTGGTAACTATCACTGCAGATTGGCACAGGAGAAGTCACTATTGTGACAGTAATGCTTAACTGAGTTGTTAAAAAGCAACAGTGGGAAGAAAGGACTAAAATTTGTAAGAATTTATTTTGGTATTTGAACTTCATTTTTTGGCAAATATCACAGTTGTTGTGTGCCACACATACATGTTGTATGATTGACTGGTTTGTTGATTGTTTTTTGTGAATGGGTAAATTTGATAATAGTCCTGCTGTAGCTTAGGTCACCTTTTCTATAATTCCTCTTAGCTTATGTTTATCTGCCTGATTTCTTTATGATTAGTTTAACATTTAATATTTTTTTAGTTTTAGCTATTATTTGCATTGAATCTAAATATTTAATTCAATTTTTTTTTATTTGCTGGTCTTTCACACACTTTGTTTTTTAATAAATTTGGACTGCTAGATCTAACAAGTATGCTGAATTTAATGACACTGTGGCTATCAGAACTAACATCTAAAATGTAAAAATGTCTTCAGTCAATTAATTAGAGCTATATCAACAATAGCCTTGCTAGTCTGTTGCACCATTAGCTATTTTAAAAGCTACTACTCAACCTTGAGAAGTGGCTTCTTTAACACACGTCTTGATGTGACATTTGACCAAATTATATTAACTGGTCATGGATATTAACACAGTATGGCTGCATGTGTCTCCGCTAGTCACCCAGCACTTCACTTACATGGAAAGCAATTACTAAGATCTTATGAATGGGATATAAATTTCCCTTGATTCTAATTGGTACATTATTTTCTTAATTTTATAAATATGTTATTGTACCATTAGGGATGGCCTTCAAACTATTAGAACTGCCAGAGAAATTATTTTTCAGTTATACATGGACAAAATAGCTTTAGAGAAATGAATTTGTTAGTTGATTGGTGCCTTTAAGTCTGTGGACTTTAATCAGTGTAGAGCTGATGGACTAGAAATCCCGTCATTCTTATTGTTTTATAATGATTTACTGATTATCCTTCCAGGTATATTAACATGTGTTACCTGACCCCATAATTTTACTATAATACCTGTGACACTGTAGAAAAAGCCCAGATGTCATTTCAGATGACAAAACCCTGAGTCTTCAAAGTATGAAAAGCAGGAGCCAGAATTCTGTCCATACTCTAGTGTGGATTCAAAACAACATTTACAGTATTTTATTGTGGCATTTATTTCTTCATATGTTATGTCTCCCATTAAAAACCTATAGGAACTGTAGGGAAAAGTAGGACATTTGTTTTAAATGAAGGGAAAGGGATCAAAGGTGAAGGATGAGATTTCCTGCAGTGATTGAAGAGAAGTGGTAGAGTGGTTCCCTGTTCAGCCCACAAGCCAAAGGGGATAGAATAAAGGATGGGGTGACATATTCTGTGGTTTACAACCTTACACCACAGTATCATTGGTCATTCTCATTCTCTTAGTGGAGTTCTGTTAATCACCAAAAGACTTGAGTCAACCAACATGTTTTTTCTGAATTAAACCCAGTGATTATTGGTGTTATTCTATTCAGTTTAAACTTTGTCATATAAAACTGGCTGCACGACACCTCCTTCCTAATGGATGTGAGCATACAAGATGAGATAGCCAGTTTCTTGCCTTTTTCAATCCTGTTCCAACAGTATTTTTAGAACTAAGCAATAGGTTGCTGATCTGCAGTTTGCTAGAAATACATGTAGCTGGAACCAGCTCAGTATTTCTGGGTCTGGTTCAGCATTCCTATGTTTGGCTTCCCTTAGGTGACTGCTGTCACCACTGTGACTCTGTGGACAAAGGTTGTCATGATTTTGGACACTTGAAATCATTATTTCACTCACTGTTATCAATCATATTACAGAGAGCTGGAAGTGCAGCCTCAAACATTTCAGTCATGCACGAGGCAGAAGGAGACCCAAGTCTCCTTGCAATTCCTTTGAGCTCCTTTAGAAACAGCCTGGTAAAGATGACCCAACCCACAAAGAGAGCGTCACCTACACCATTCCCATCAACAGAACAGAGTGTGTGTGGAAGGATAAACTTCTGGTAGGCAGGACTCTGCCAGACTGCTTTTGTTCTGCAGTGGGGACCTTTGGGAGTGCTGGTTAAGATAAACACTGTGTATGGGTGGAGCCAAAGGCAATCCGATATTCCTTTAAACTTTCTCTTTCAGAGCTTGTTCTACTGTTTTTCAGCTGGAACCAAGGCAATATTAAAATTAAACCTGGAATATCAGAAAGTGATAAAGAAAATAAAAGGTTTCTTTTGGACTCTACTGAAATCCCCCAAAGAGACCAGCAGGTATCACCAAGAATGTCACACTGACACACACACAGAGCTACAGCAGATTCCCCAGAGGTAATTAAACCTTTAGGATTTCTCCCAGATTGGTGTGGCATCTTCTCTTTTTTTGGAAGCATAGCTTTTCTACATGTTATTAACTGAAGAATAGAGGTTATTTGGTTAATAGTTTCATAGACAAGAGACACAGATATTCCTACTTCACTTTCTTGTAAAGTAGAAAAAGAAAGGAGTATCTGTGTCTCTTGTCTAAACACTGCTAAATTAATGATTATATTCAGTTCTTTTTCACAGACTATTCTGCCATACAACTACATCCTACTTCAGTCCAGATGCTTCCTAGCTAAAGAAAAATTGAAATGCTTAGATTAGGACTTAACTTTATGAAAAATTATGTTCATTTTTTGCAGTCATTCAATAGCTTCAGCAATTTTATTCTGATGAAAAAATCAATGTAGTAAACAGATGCCGAGAGTCTAAAAGATTCAGTTATGCCGGTAGTTGTGGTACACTCCACTCTACACTAAAAATAAGAAAATGTTTAGTTTTAACTGTAGCTTTTCTTAACTATGACTATTATTTATTTTTAAGATAGTTTGTACTATAGAAAATTATGACTAAACCCACGTTGTTTAGCATAAATATTTTGCTGATTAAAAAGACTAACACATGTACACAGTAAAAACAGAAATTCTTGCCTTCTGGCATTTGCTTTTTATTGTAGAGAAGTAGCAAATCCAATTACAAGATGTTTGATTCACTGGGCAAATCCTACTGGAACATTTTCGGCTCTGCAGGATACCACTCAGTACTGAAGAACCACTTGTCAGCATAACGATGTAAAGGACCACATTCTGTGATTCACACTTGAATCTGTTTGCCAAATGATTTTCAGGAAGGCACTTCATGAAATGCTCCAAAACTCTCTTCAGGGTTCAAGTTCCTTTTTCTTGCTTTCATTCATAATTGTTCTTTGCATACATTAAAACTAACAGTGCAATGAATTTACCTTTCCCATGGTTTTTGAGATTTAATTCCTCCAAACATGAAATGCCCAAGGATAAACAGAAGCTTCAACATTTCAGTGAAGTGGATGCTTTTTGCTATAATTTGACTTTTTGTTAAACCAGTGGTTTTAGTTTTAGAGTCAATTTTCCACATAAAATTAGGTAAATCAGAAAGACCCTTGAATGAAATCATCCAGACTATGTCAATGGGAAACTGGACTGAAATCAGATTCAAATGCTTATATTTGAGGAAATTTACCAAGACTCATTTGTAAAGTAAAAAAATAATCACAAAAACAGTCCATTACAAGCAGTTAAAGAAACCATACCTTCACATAAAAAAAAATTAAGGAAAGAAAAAAATTTTTTATTTTCATTAATTCACTTTGTGCTCTGTTTATTAGTAAAACATGTTAAGGTAAATAAAACAGGGAACGGTTATTTTTAACAGTGTTAAGAGTTTTCATTATAAGCTAGAAATTTCCTCTGACACATTATATAGTTTAAAGATAAAATTTAAATTCATGAACAGACGTCTCTTGCATACGTACATACATACACTCTGTGCACCACCATAGTAGAAATCAGTTGGAAAAAGCCTGAAAGAACACGCCTCCCTTAGAAAGGCTGCAATAATATCAGCCAGGAAAGGGTAGAATTTGCCTGCTTTTTGATAGAGACAACAAATGTTAGCCTTGTTCTCAGCTGATGAAACTTCCATTATCTCCTGCAAAGGAGTAACCTCAGTTTCAGTTCTGTTTAGGTCTCAATGAGCAGAGGCTTGTCTCTCCCTTATTCCTTTTTTAAATATTTCACTGTTCTGCTCCGCTACCAGGAACATGCCTTATCCTCTTTCTTCACTCATTTTATCAATTACATTTAAGATAAATAACCTTTTTTTATCTGTCTCATATACCAGAGATATATTAATCCAACACGGTTCTTATTTGATTCTATTAAACTTTGTAAGCACTTTCCAGGCACTGAGGTATTCAGAACAGGATAGGAACAGAGCATTAGATCATCCAGGCCAAATAAAGGGTGTTGTATAATCAATTTCAATTTCACGTCAAAGATTTTAAAAAAGGATTTATTTTCTTCTCTGTTCTGTTTCCATGTGTGGAATAAATATTCTAGGTATAGTCCAACAAACCCTATCAGATTTGCAAATTATGCATTTTTTTAATTTCTTTTTTAATAGAATCACATTTTATGAGTGTCATTAAAAAACCCCTAAAAATAGAATACCTTTTCTAGCTATTGGTATTGCAAAAATACTGGAGTTTAAAGCTATTTTTAAAGGCTATGAGTTACTTTAGACACACACACACACACACCCTGCCCCGATATTCCTATATTCTAACATAACATCAGAGAATAATTTCAGGTAAAAAAAAAAAAAATTAAAAAATCTAAGTTGCATAGTATCTGGGACCTAGGTCTTGTTTCCTACGATATCTCAGAGCATAAATTTGTCCATTAACTTCATGCTTATCCATAAAATAAAATTCCACTTTTTCCTATCATCTTGCTATTTGGTACGTGCAACATATCTCTTCCCACAAAGTGAGGGGAGACAATACTGTTTGTACTTCCATTATCATTTAACATAGTCCTTACCTTGAATCAAATTAAGCTATCTTGAGACATTCTTATTAATTATAAATTCCCTTTGGACTAAAAATCCCTTAATCAGAAAGTCAGGAACACCAGTAGAATTTGTGTTGAAACTTGCCTTTCTAAAAGTCATTGTTCAAGTTGTACTGTGTTTTTGGGTGCTTTTTGTAATGTATTGTATCTATGTAGGAAATAGCCTTTGAAAATTTCTTAGCTATTATTTGGTGCCTTGAACACCCACAAATACTTGTGGTAAAATGCTGCCTTTTTAATAGACTTTTATCTCAGGTCCTTAAATTCTGGTCATTCTTCAAGTGTGTTACATTATTTTAGAGAGGAAAAGTGAGAAAAAAAAAGAGAAATAGCAGTGAGAGCAGTGGAAAATTGGATTAAAAATTCAGTACGGCTAAAGACTTCAAAGTAACCCCCAACATTCAGCTGATATTATTTCAGCTAATAGTTGATGTTAGTTGATAAGATTACTTATCTTCTGGACTAATACTCTTGATAGAAGAAAGCCAGACACACAGTTCACTTTGAAGCTGGCAAAGTATTTTGTTATTTCTCCATATTTTCTGTTCTGTTTCTTATAACTTTTCATTCATTTCTTTCATTTTCCAACCAGTTTTTACCTTAGTACAACATGATTCTTCCTAGCCTATACTGAATTCTCCTTTCTCACTGAGAAGCTGAGGCACTGAGGGTCCCTCCCCACTTTTTTCCCAGTCTTCATTTAAAAACTGTTTGTCTGTTTGCAGCTAAGATTGATGAACTACCTACTCACCCGTCAGTTCTGTCCCCACCACTGTAACTCATCTGCAATAACAGTTAGTTTATTAATCGTTATCCAAGCTTTTTTCTTTAATCTGTGTGTGTCATTATCCCTTCGTTACCTGTGTGAGCCTCTGTTGCTTCTCTCTTCAATGTTATCTTTCAATCCAACCTCTCTGTACAGATTTCTTTGGATATTTTACTTCATAGAAACCTATTGTAAAAAATAAATTGTACTGCATTATATTGTTGAGCCAGAGTCCCTGTGAGTCATTCAGAGGGTAATTTTGCCTATTTCAAGAGTGCTTATGTACTTTGTAGCCTTAGATTTTATATCTCCAACTGAGCAGGCATCCTCAGTACTTTATGTATTACTAGAGTGTTAAAATGCACAATCAAACTCAACATTTTTAAACTTCATCACCTACTTTTTCTTTCACTCAAAGAAGCTTCTTAAGCCAAGAAAAAAGTGGAGGACAGAGGCAGAAATAGGAGCTCACACTAGAAGTAAATCCTGGCTAGGATGACTTTAACAGGGTAGGAATCATGGTGAGTGGTAAGTGACAAGAAGTGAAAGACTAGAAGAGCCTAGTGTTTCAGATGCAAGACATGATTTTCATGCAGTGATTAGGAAAGAAAGAAGCTAGACATGGAGTCAGACCTGCATTGGAATGCAGCACCAAGTGTGCTGGGCCAGGGGCCTTTCAGGCCATGGGAGACATTCACAGGATGAATTACCTCCTGTTCTGTGCACCCTATGGTAGAGCAGGGCTGTGGAAAGCAGCAGGCAGGTCCTTTGCATGTTTCAATTTTCTCCTCAGCTTTAAAAGTCAGACTTAGATAAAATCTATAGATATATCCAGTTTAGCTCAATTAAAGTTATTCAGAAATATTAATTCTGGAATGGTTTTTTGTCCTTTCAACTGAAATCTATAGGAGTTGCAGAAATTCAATGCAAGAGCCCCATGTATTGTAGGAAACAGCAGAGCGCTCTGTTAAGTACTCTCCCAGTTGTTTCAAAAGAATTTTAAAATCACCAAAGGCTGGTGTTGGTGCTGTAACATTAGTGTGCTGTGTTGCATTGTCCAAGTAGTATCTCCAGAACAAAGGAAGTAAGAGAATGGATTAAGAAAATTATAGAAGTTATTGTTATCAGACCTTGACGATGAAGTGGCACAACATGTACTACCAAAAGAAGTTTTGTAGTCATGAAAGGGAGTTTATGGACAACTGAAGTAGTCTGAGAAGATTTCAAAGATCCATGAAGAACTGTGTTGAAAAGCAGGAGACAGAAGTCTTAGGAGTTTAACTAAGGAAGAAACATGAGGTCTTTGCAAATAGCAAACTTATCCAAAGATGATGTATGTTTGAAGAGCTAACAGCTCCAGGATTTCTTTGTTTCTTTTAAATAAGAATGTGCAAAGGTGAAGTATTAATCTCCTGAATAAATTTTATGAATAAAGAAACAAAGCAACAAGGTAAAGTTTAAAAAAAAACAAAACCAACCCCAAAACCAACCAACACCAAACTAAATGAAACTTGAAGGTATATTACAGGTAAAATTGATTTTCTACATCTAATTTCATACCATTTTCTGTATTAATTTTCTTAAATAGAAGTAACTATATCATAATCAATATTTGACCTTGTGTGCTGGTTTCGGCTGGAATAGAATTATTTTTCTTCATAGTAGCTAGTATGGGGCCATATTTTGAATTTGTGCTGGAAACAGTGTCTTGAATACAGGGATGTTTTAGTTATTGCTGAGCAGTGCTTACATAGAGTCAAGGTCTTTTCTGCTTCTCACCCCAGCCCACCAGCGAGTAGGCTGGTGGTGCATGAAAAGTTGGGAGGGGACACAGCTCGGACAGCTGACCCCAACTGTCCAAAGGGATATTCCATACCGTAGGATGCCATGTTCAGCATATAAAGCTGGAGGAAGAAGAAGGAAGGTGGAGGGCATTCAGAGTGATGGCGTTTGACTTCCCAAGTAACTATTATGTGTAATGAAGCCCTGCTTCCCTAGAGTTGGCTGAATCACCTGCCTGCCGATGGGAAGTAGTGAATGAATTCCTGTTTTGCTTTGCTTGCATGGGCAGCTTTGGTTTTACTTATTAAACTTTCTTTATCTCAACCCACAAGCTGTCTCACTTGCACCCTTCTGATCCTCTCCCCCATCACACCAGGGAAGGGGAGTGAGCGAGCGGCTGTGTTGTGTTTAGTTGCCAGCTGGGGTTAAACTATGACACCTTGGAAACTCACCTATAAAAATTAGACTTACAGTGTTTAGTTGGCAAAATATGACCAGGACTATTTTTATCATGACCATTTCAGTACATTTTATTACTATTTATATTGGTAACTTTTATACGTCTCTGTAAATTCAGCTAGCAACTCATGGAGAACAGCAGGAAAAACAAGCATGGATTCTATTTCCAATTCCTCACTCCATTAATTGCTATGTTTGTGAGAGGAGTGGATGAGTTTCCTCTAGGAAGTAATATCTTAAGAAAATCCCAGGATAGGAGATAGGAGACCTCTTCATGGAGACAGCCGTATTTTCTGTGAAATTGATGCGTAAGACTTCAGGTAGTTCTTTCAAACTTCATCCCTTCACAGTGGCTAATGAAAATTTGTAGTGAAGAAATAGCACTTCAAAGTCCATTGAAAAGAGTGGATACTTTTCAAGCCACTACTTGGCTTTGAACCTGGCCATCAGCAAGCCTGCTTTGTAGACATTTCCTTTCCTTCATCAGGCGTGAAAGCATTCTCTGGTTCCTATGCAGCTAAGTGGATAACTTCAATGCATATAAACATATGAATATGCATGAGCTCTCAAAGATGCCATAATTCACTAAATCAGATTGTTTAATTTTGCCCCCAAAATAAGTTTTTACAAAAGAAATTACTGAAATAGGTTTCTATGGATATCTCACTTTTTTAAAGCTCACTTTATCCACATAATTCCCCTTCTTTCAGGAGTCTGTCAGAGTTTCTGACTGTTTAATTCATTGCAAGCCAGCTGAAACTGGGAAGTCCATAAAGTTGCCATAGTAACTGAATGGACAAAGACTTAATTCACTAGTTTATATAAGCCAGAACTCATATCCTGCAGATAGTAATGGTCTTAAATTATTTAGGTCTATAAAGTCCACTGTTAATGGATTATATATATATTTCATAGATAGGTGTCAGTTCCTTAGTTAGTGAAAAATGGGCTTTGATTGCCCCATGCTATCTCAAACGTAGTTGTATGTTGGATAGTAAGCCAATCAAAAAATCAAGGAGAATGAAAAGGAGAAAAAAAAAACAGAGTATGGTACCAGTAGCGCTTTCCATGTTAAGAGAGGCTATGAGGCTCAATTTATTAAGAGTTTATTTCTAAAAATTTCCCCAAACTGAGCTGTTAAACTCTATAAAAGCCATGTAGATTTAAGAGTAACAGAGGACAGCACACTTTGCATTTTGCAGTCTACTGAAAATAGTAGGACTGAAGCAAATTCTTATTGTTCCCAATCCACAGATATAATTTTCAGTGATGTGGCTCAGATAACAAAAAAGATGTGGAAGAGCAAGACTGAAAAATTCTCTGGAAGAATGTGTTATGAATCACGTCATTTTGTTATTGGCAACATGATTTATTTAGGGGCACTGCGTTCTGTTGGTGTAAAATAAAAGTGCGGCATAGTCAACTGTTATGCTGGGTGGTGTCAAGATGGATGTGACAAAATAAAGTAATAAAAAATACATATTTGCTTAGTTCAGACAATTCTCTGGTTCTCAGCTTCTTGGTCATGAACTGAAAATCTTTTGCTTTGAATTCATTTGAGATCACCCACTAACTCTGAGAACAATAACAGTTTTCTTTTTCTGTCTGTTTAATTTTGCCCTCCTTCCCCACACCTTCTGCTTTATGCAACATTTAGCAATTGGGCAGATTAAAATTGTAAACCAGGACTGATGCACTGCAACTTTCCTAAATAGCGTTGGTAAAAATTATAAATATCATAAATATTCTTTGGGAACTTTGCACTAGTAAATGAGTAGGGACATTTTAATCATTGAATATACTTATAACTTCAATGTCTTAGAGAACCAATTCTATATAATTTAATTCTCTAGATTAATGAATTCTGTAGCTCTCTTTCATGAGACTTTGAAGTACATGAGTTATTCATTTTAATCCTGCAAGTGTGAAAAAAACAGTCCAGATGGGAATTGTCACTGCACCTTTATTGTATTTTATGTTGCTTTATTTCATTCTTTTCTTGCATTTTAATTCTAGTGCCAGCTTTCAGCAAGATGTTGAACCTGAAAGTTTCCCCTGCACATTTAATTCAAAGAGCAGACCGACACCTATATTTCTCCCTGGGTGGAATTCTACTGCTCATCATGCTATCAGACTGTATCACTAGATTTACATTTTGTGTCATGACAGCTATGTCCTATCATTCCAGGTGGTTTGGGTCCTTTTTATAGATGCTTGCCCAGGACTTGTAAATAGTGGATAAATGGCATGAGAGCTAACAGGATGTGGAAAACTATTCAGAGAAATAAAAAGAAGATTGTTAACAAAAGTGAAAGAAAACAGGGAACAGTTAGATATGTCACTATCGTAAATTTCATTGTCCCATACAATAATAGATGAGTTGGGGGTTTTTTTTGTGATTTTAGGTAAGTTTTTCTTTATCCAGGAAGCTCTTGTGAGTGGTGAGATAACATAGGCAGCTACCTTAATGATAGGTTTGCTCTCACCTCCTTTCTCCAACCTCCACTAGTATTCAGCACATTTAACTTTTTAGAGGTCTCTTATGGAAAATGTTTTTTATTAGAAGTTGTCCTATAATTCAGGACTTCTGATATAAAACTAGGGTTTTTTAGAGTTTTTTTGGTTAGGGTTTTTTTTCCCTCAAAGGCTGTTACACAGGGTATGTACTTTGTATTGTGCAGGCTACAGCCTATGTAGCCTTCAACAATAAGCATTAATTTTAAAGAAAATATCTGTCCTCTGGACAATCAGAATTAAAAAACCACTCTGAAAATCAGTGTCTAAATCCCAGAAATATATTTAACTGCTTTTACAAAAGACATCGGATGCCAGTGTGATGAATGGAAAGGTATTTTCCTGTGCAGAGTATTTGCAAAATACAGAGATGTTCTCAATTACCTTGGGTTGAAACTTCATTCAGTAGTGCATCATAATTTCACGATTGCTTTGTCTGAAAATACCTAAGATTAAAGTATTTAGACAACTGGCTGAAAATTTGTGTAGAGATAAACTGGGATTACTCTCTGGTCTCACGGTTTTGCTATAGAGAAGGATGAACAAAAGAGCACTAAAAATATTTTAGTCCTGAGTTCTTGCTGTTATTGCCAACAACTGTCAGCTAGGAAAGTAAATTCTGTACATTTTCCCTCTCATTTTCCTTCAGATTACTTTTGTGGCCTCCTTGCCCTTAACTGAAATATGACTCAAAATGTACGTCGCTAATGCTGATTATGTTATTGTACTGTTTCACCCTCGCAGCTGTGCAGTAACAAAGGCATAGAAACAGGGACAGGGGATTGGCATGGTGCTATGGAATCTTAAGCATGGCACAGAAATCCCCCTCTCTGGGAAGAGGCCAGGGCTGTTATCCACACTAAGAGTGCTAGCACAGCAATGTGAAAACAAAACAAAAAATCCCCAGTGGATAGGAAGCATAATTTTCCGAACAAATACATACAAGGGTTTCAAGCTTTCTTAGCAGAACATGAAAATAAGCTCTATCCTGTAAAGTAACCAATAAATCTAATGTGTTGACTCTACTCATTGCTGAAATAGTGTCAAGAAGGATTAGGTAAAACTAAAAGAAACAAATGTATGAAACATTGACACACAACCTCCAAAAGAAAAACGGTAACATGCCAGCTGGAACACTGAGTAAATAAGGGATTTTAAATCTTCTGAATTTGCCTTTTGGGATATCTTTCTATTTTCTCTACTTGCTATCAGGTGAGTTTTACAGAATGCACACAGCAATATTTAAAATAAATAAGCAGAACAGCACTACTGCTTAAAATTGCAATTTGCTAGAAAAAAATATTTTACCTTGAGGAAATGGTTGAACTCTGAGCTGTTTCAAAGTTGAAAAATTCCAAGCTGATCAAATTCTCTGAAATGCTTCAAAGGAACATATTTCTCTGTTAAAGAGAATCAGGGGAAAAAAAAAAAAAGTTATCTCATACAAATCCACTTGGATCATATAAACAGGAAAAGAGGACACATTGATCAGTAGATTACACCATTTGATTTTTTTTTTCAAATTTTGGTATCAAACTGGATGCTGAACTATTTGCAGCTAGGATCAAATAGAGACCAAGCAGGCTTTGTGAAAAGGAAATCTTAAAGCAAAATATGATTTATTATCAAGATTCTTGCAATTTAGCCTATTTGGATTTACAATGTCATCTTTGTGGAAACTGTAACTGATTCAGTATACGGGCCACACAATATATCTGTAACGAAAGCACTTCAACTTGGAGAACACTTCCTCCACCAGCTCTCAGTAGAACATTGTTCTGCTCTAAAAATTCAGTTCTTTTTGTGCTAAATGGTAAATGAATTGTAAGAAGTCTCCTTTTCACACCCTCAGATGACTACCTTGCTCTTATGCAATCCTTAAAGGATAATTTATAGTTTATATCTTATAGTTTAACATAAGTTTCTTCGGTTGCACCACAACTTTAGGCTGCCTTTTCCCTGTCCTCTAACACCAGCCACTTTTGTTGCCCCTGGCCAGCCCCTCTTGTTGTTTGTTGTTTGAACAGATTAATCATATGCTATGAATTGAACAAACTAAAACAAACAAACAAAAAAACCAACAAAAAACAAACCATAAAAACCAAAAAAGGCTTTTATTGCCAGGTTATTTACTACTTGTACAACAGAGGAGAAGGCTTGAAGGGATAAAATCCCTGATAAGGTAGGAGAGTGACTGGGATGCTTAACAGCATGTTTATGGCTTCAGCTCCTTACTAACGATGGTACTGTTTCTTTTCAAGGTTAAGGTTAATGTCCATGTCACAGAGCTTTTTCCTATATATTGTTAAATTTGAGCATCTTAGTACAATATCTAAGAACTACTTCTAACCCATTACATCTAAATCCAAATGCTCCTTCTTTAGAATGCTTAGACAATATCCCCAAAATTATATTTTTTTTTCCTTTGTAGGAAGCAGAGGGAAGAAAAAAAACTGAAAGAAAATTAGTATTTTAAGATAATGCCTTTTGATAAGATTTTAGCACAATTTCCCAACTGATACATAAATAACACGAAGATTGGCTCAATACAAGAATCAGGGCAAAATATAAAGTACTTGGAGCTTAGTCACTTTACCATCTAATCATCAAGATTCTTCCTGGCTTGCTCATTCTTTATAGAAAGAGGCCTTTGACTGGGTTGAGTTTAATGCAGTAAACTGAACTCTATAGGTTTTGCTTAAGGTTATCAGCAAATGGCAAATAAATCTCAAAATGTGATAAAGGACTCCCCTGTTATACTTGTAACCTGCAAGAAGCTTACAAAAGAAAGACATTATAACTATTTTTGGGTTTTGTATCACAAATTTAGAAATGGAATAGTTAGCGAAAAAACCCATAAAGTAAAAACATATACAGTTACTGCATTTTTAGAAGTATTTCAGAAGTAAAATAATTTCCAACACTAAAAAGGATGTTTTTTTAACACACCATTAATATTACTGTTGTACTATTGCTGTACAGCCAAGTTGTGGCTTTGTAAATGATCAAAAATCAACACTAAGTTATGTTTGCAAATTAAGGAGCTTATATGTGATTTAATGAACATGCTATCAAAGTCTTTCCTTTTTTTACATATGTAGTTTATTTTTTAAATAAATGGTAAATAGTGGTAAATGCATGGATCTTTATGCAAACTTACAAATACATATCTATATCTAGCTACCTAATGGAAAAATCCTGAAGATCTAAAGCCATGGTTGAAGTATGCCCTCTAAAAATCTTTAAGTCGTTGTGACTTCAGTGCAAGATACTTGAATGAAACTTTTTTTTAAAAACAAAAATTGTTTCCTTGGTATTTTATGACCATTGTTTATAAATATGTTGGTGTTTAAAAATTAAAAAGGTGGGTTCTGCACATGTAAACCATACAGTTTAGCATTTTAGTTTTTCAAAACTTGAAAAGGGTTGTTTTCTTTAAATTAATTTTCTTTCTCTGAGAGAGGGAGGTGAGAATATATAACTTTAAATTTGACTTTTTGGACTGATTTTTAAGGGATTGTGAACTAATTTTGAACCAATTTTTAACTAATTGCTAACTTCATGAAGCAATATAGGGCAAGACGGAGCAGGCTGTGACTAATAAACCTCTCGTGATTTGTCAGCAGTTCAGCAGCAGCCAGCATGCCTGAGCTTGGTGGGGCGACTGGCAGCGGGGCTGGGCTGGCTCAGCATCCCCCAGCTATCTCCTTCCCCCAGCTGCGGGAGGCAGCAAGCCATCAGCGGCTGCTGAGGCTGTCACCTGTGGTTCTCCTTTGCATCAAGCAATCGATGTGTCTGACGGGCAAATACCTTACATTGTCTTTTACACAGATGAACTTGCCGCCACTTGACAGAGTTCCAACCTTTTACACCTATTAAGGAAGGAAACAATAATGCTGTTCTCTTCTCTCCAGGGTTTTCTATGTGCTACCTCTGACTGTGTCCTAAATGAATCAAGAAATCAATTTGCAGCCTCTCTGCCTCAGTTAAATCAAACTTACTCACAGTTTCTGCTGAGCAAAAAACATCCAGTACTTCTCCACAGGTACCCACTGTCACTTTGACAAGATATATCAGAGCCTTGTCCAAGTAACACTGTCCAAAACGTTTAATTTTCCTTTTTACTTTTTTTAGCTTTACTTGTTATTTTTTTAGTATTTTATTACATTACCTTTATTAGTACTATTTGTGTGAATTAATTCTACTCCTAGAATCATTGCCTGCTAAATACAACTGCTAAATGAGGTAGAAAAATTAATTTTATTAGCAGAAGAACAGAACATAATATGTAATAAAGTTCCTTTTATTGAAAAATTGTGACTACAAGATGAAATATTGCAGTGGTTTTTGCATATTCATACATATTATAGGCCCAGTAATAACCTAAGAGTTTATCTAATTACTTTCCATGCCTGTGAATGATTATTCTTTACGACATACATAGCATTTTTGTTTTTAATAATACAAAGCCTGAAGCTCCCATGTTTTCTTAAGACTGTATTTATTAATTTAAGCACCTGAAAGTTAAAGATCTAGTGTGGCGTGCCTGTGCAGCATGCCTACGCAAGCTCCCTCGATAGTCAACGAAAAGAGAAAGGCATCTGTGTTTTACTGCATTGCAAGACAGGTAACTAACATATGAGGTCTAAATCACCTCTTTTTTCTGTCTAGAGAGGATCTTGACAATTAACCCAAGCTCATAAATTACCCAAAAGACATCTACAAAAAGGTCAGTCGAACTACATTCTTAATCTTATTGCCATCCCTACAGAAATATCCTATTTTTAAGCAAGTTCTTTCACTATTAATATTAGTGAAGAGCAAGGTACATGTTGTTAAATAAGTTAGTACTAATTTACATTTAGGAGTATAGCTCACAGTTCCTCTGTTAGATATGCTTTGCATTTGAGGTAGAGATAGTTGATTCCAGTAAAGGAAATTAGACCAGAACAAAGATGTTTCATAGATTAACTAACTTAAAATAATGTTTGAAATTCTTATAAAACACACTGTTTATCTTCTTGTACAAGTTACTTTGAATTATAAGTACTTCTTAGAAAGCATTTATCTCTAGATTGGACAAAAAGAATAATGTTATCCAAAGGAGTTGACATTTCCAGTATATTTACAAAAAAAAAAAAACCTTCAGGAAAATTTTTCTCACATATTTTGAATCCCTACTTGAAACAGCTGATTACCAGAATGCTTTTCCTCCATATGATTACTATGACTTATGATCAATATGATTACTATCATAATGTCATACTACTAGGGTATCATACTATCAAATGTAAATCAAAAATACTGTGTCATACTGTAGAGAGAAAATAAACATGTTTCTTTTGGATGTGAAAAAACATCAAAGTAAAAGTAAGTTTTCTTTATTTCCTCACTTTATAATTTTCTGTGGTTTTGTCACATATATATTAAAACTCTCACAGTTTTCATGCATTACGGGTGAATACAATTTCAGTCTTTTACTGATGTCAATTCATTCTCCCATAGGTTCTGCTACATGAGCTCACCTCAGTTCCCTGGTGTAGGTATAGTGAACATTATTCCAACATACCCAGACTTCAAAAAAGAAAGCCTACACACAACAATTACAAACTGAAATCTAAAGTTGTTGTCTGTAAAAGGCCACTGAATTTGTTCCAACAGAGTTTGTCTTCAGATATGCTACAGAAATAGTATACTTTTGAGTCTCTCTGACATTTATGATTAGTAATACTCAGGAATACAGTCTATCATTTTTATGATGCAACACTTTTTGCTGTGCTGCCTTGTTTTCATTTGAAAAAAAAATTGACTCAATCAGATTATAGTGGCTCAGACTTAAACAGTATTTCTCTACTTGAAAATCAGCTATTATTCTGGAGAGGCTATCTATCAGAAAAAAGAAAAACAAACAATCAAACAACAACAACAAAAGAGTCAAACCACGCAACAAAAAAAAACGATGGAAAGAAAAGCAAAAATCCATGATTTATGACAACTCATCAGTTATTCACATCTTTGAATTATTTACATTTCCAGTTTATATAATATATCTGGAAAATATGATTATAAATTTACATTTCAGAGTTTATTTGAATGCTTCATACATACAACAAACTCATGCTTGTAGACACTATATTTGGGGGTAAGTTCTTGCTTTAAATTTACTTTTTTTCTGAGAGAATAGTTCCATTACAGGAAATAAACAGTATTATCTAGAGAAAAAAACTTTATTTTTAATGTAACTTAATTTTTAGCTTTGTTTTTAAGGACTCAGAGTAACAGAAACTTTGGGGTTTTTTTGTTAATGCTGGGTTGCTAAGAGCAGGCACTTTCTTTTCTGGGTCTTTCAGATGATGGTGGTGGAACTGAGTAGCTCTGTCCATCAAGAAAGGACGCTTCAGGATCTGGCTTTGGATGAGCACCTGCAGGAGGCTCAGCCTCCCATTGCACCGAGTTTGCCGTGCTGCTCTGTGTTAGCTGCTCCTACTGATCTCTCTCTTGAGAAATTTGCTACTTGTCTGCACGTGCATGGGCCTGGCAGTGCTGGGATGCAAACCCCACCGTGCAGGGGTGCAGACCTGGCACCAGAACAGCGAAGCACCGTGGGTGCAGTCAGCCTCCCCGTGGCTGTGGGAGCTGCCAGTAGAAGAGAAAAGCCCAGAGGGGCCCAGCCACAGCCATGTCCATGGGCTGGTGCTGGGTGCTGAGGAAATTTGAATGGGGGATCGCAGTCAGATATTGCCTGTGGAACTGGTAACTGATGGGGTTGGGGTCACTCAGGGACACACCCCGGAGGAACGTGGGGGAGGGACCCCAGGAGTATGTGAGGGCAGAAACTATTTGGATACATGTGGGAGGACTCTAAGAGGGAACGAAAGAGACCCTAGGGACCCCCACAGCCCCATCCCAGACTGTGCCCCACATGGTGGGGACTACTATCTGACCTGCCTGATCTTCCTCCTGAAGGTCATCATCTCCCCTCTCCCACAGGTCAGAGGAGTCGTGTCACTTCTAAAAATTTCGAATAGCTGTGATTAAAATGTTTGGGCAAATGAACGCATTTAGTCTCCACACTGTCAAATTGGTCTTAAACTGTGACAGTTTTTGAGTCTAGGCTCTGTTTTCCTGTAATCTTTAAATGGGAAAAAATCTTTTCATAAGATGATCACTTAAAAAAATAGCTGAGATAAAGAATTGAGTAGAATAATATTACATGTAAGGCACCAGAAAATGGGTCTAATTTTATAACATTTGCACACTCCTGAAAGCGCGAATATGAAATGCTGAGCAATCAGCACAGTTTATCTCTATGTGACATTTCCAAATGCTATTTATACATTTCATGGGTCAGTCTTTTATGAAAATAGCCGTGTACGCCAGCTATCTAATGATCTGGCATTTGAAACCGATTCAATTTATATGTTAAATTTGATGTTAGGGGAAAACCAATACTCTTACCACATTTTCGTTCTGTAAGTCTAGTTGTCATCTTAATTTGTCTGGAAATGTCTTTTTATTTTCCAGGGCTACTCATGGGATATAAAGTAGCATAAATCATTCTAGCTCATTTACCATTGGGAATTACCACTAAGGGTAAATTTTGGCCCAGCCAATATATATCATAGTGATACATAAAAAGAGCACCAGAAATGCCCTTAATCTTCTTCTATGGCTATCTGCACCTGATGGAGAAAGACAGAGTGAGAGATCAGCTGTTTAAAGATGAACAGGGCAGCAATTGAAACTACCATTTTTTTCCATTTTGCTAGCAAAGATTTGGGGGTTTTATAGTTTGCAACATATTGGCACATGTCCTCCTCTCCCTACATTCTTTCCCTCAAGATTTCTGTGGGCTCCACGGGAAGCTGAGGCACCTGGGAAGGGCATCATGAGCGTGACCCGTTGTCGCAGCTCATGGACCCTTGGACAATGGTCTGTTTTTGTTTTCTTTACCTGAAGGAAGAAAGAGAGCAGACATATGCACCATTTGGAAAAAAAAATAAAAATCCCATTTCATACCACCTCAAATGTCATGGATAAGTCAAAAGCAATGAAAGTTAGGACTACTCCTAGTCTGTGTTCTAGTTTGTGTCCATCTTCTCAAAAATATATGCAAATGCGTCAGGGAGCTAGGGAACTTCTGTAGCAGTTTGCACATTCATACTCCTCATGCCAACACGTAACACAGAGCATGGTTTTGTGTATGAACATGTGTGCTTCTATGACTGTTTTCAGTAAGTTTCAAGAAATATGCAGAGACTATATAGAGTATTTTGGGTTATATAAATTCATAGAATCATAGAATCGTTTAGGTTGGAAAAGACCTTTAAGATCATCCAGTCCAACCATTGACCCTACTCTACCATGTCTGCCACTAAACCATGTCTCTAAGCACCACATCTACACGACTTTTAAACACATCTAGGGATGGGGATTCAACCACCTCCCTGGGCAGCCTCTTCCAATGTTTGAGAACTCTTTCAGTGAAAAATGTTTTCATAATGTCCAGCCTAAACCTCCCCTGGCACAACTTGAACCCGTTTCCTCTTGTCCTACTGCTAGTTACTTGGGAGAAGAGACCAGCTCCCATCTCACTACAACCTCCTTTCAGGTAGTTGTAGAGAGCAATAAGGTCTCCCCTCAGCCTTCTCTTCTCCAGACTAAACAATCCTAATTCCTTCAGCCACTCCTCATAAGACTTGTTCTCCAGACCCCTCACCAGCTTTGTTGCCCTTCTCTGGATACGCCCCCGCACCGCATCATCCCTCCTATACCGTGGCGCCCAAAACTGAACACAGTACTCAAGCTGCGGCCTCACCAGCGCTGAGTACAGGGGCACGATCACTTCCTTACTCCTGCTGGCCACACTATTCTTGATACAGGCCAAGATGCCCTTGGCCTTCTTGGCTACCTGGGCACACTGCTGGCTCGTGTTCAGCCGGCTGTCCACCAGGACCCCAGGATCCTTTTCTGCCAGGCAGCTTTCCAGCCACTCCTCCCCAAGCCTGTAATGTTGCCTGGGCTTGTTGTGACCCAAGTGCAGGACCCAGCACTTGGCCTCCTTAAACCTCATGCAGTTGGCTTCAGCCCATTGATCCAGTCTGTCCAGATCTCTCTGCAGAGCCTTCCTACCCTCAAGCACATAAAAACTCCTGCTTAATTGGGTGTCACCTGCAAATTTACTGAGGGTGCACTCAATCCCCTCATCCAGATCATCAATAAAGGTATTAAACAAGGCTGGCCCCGGAACTGAGCCCTGAGGAACACCGCTTGAGACCTGCCGCCAACTGGATTTAACGCCATTCACCACAACTCTCTGGGCTCAGTCATCCAGCCAGTTTTTAATCCAGCGAAGAGTACTCCTGTCTAAGCCATGGGCTGCCAGCTTCTCTAGCAGAATGCTGTGGGAGACTGTGTCGAAGGCCTTACTAAAGTCCAAGTAGACAACATCCACAGCCTTTCCCTCATCCACCAGGTGGGTCACCTGGTCATAAAAGGAGATCAGGTTGGTCAAACAGGACCTGCCTTTCATGAACTCATGCTGGCTGGGCCTGATCCCCTGGTTGTCCTTCACATGCCTCTTGAGTGCACTCAGGATGATCCATTCCATAATCTTTCCTGGCACTGAGGTCAGGCTGACAGGCCTGTAGTTGCCTGGATCCTCCTTCCGGCCCTTCTTGTAGATGGGTGTCACATTGGCAAGCCTCCAGTCATCTGGGACCTCCCCTGTTCACCAAGACTGCTGATAAATGATGGAGAGTGGCTTGGCAAGCTCGTCCGCCAGCTCCCTCAGCATTCTCGGGTGGATCCCATCTGGGACCATAGATTTGTGGCTGTCCAGTTGGCGCAGCAGGTCATTAACTGCTTCCTCTTGGATTATGGGGCATTTATTCTGCTCTTCATCCCTGTCTTCCAGCTCAGGGGGCTGAATACCCTGAGGATGACCGGCCTTACTATTAAAGACTGAGGCAAAGAAGTCATTAAGTACCTCAGCCTTCTCCTCGTCCTTATTGACAATCGTCCCCTCCGCATCCAATAAGGGGTGGAGATTCTCCTTGGCTCTCTTTTTGTTGTTAATGTATTTGTAAAAACATTTTTTGTTATCTCTTATGACAGTGGCCAGGTTAAGTTCTAGCTGTTCTGCTGCCTTTCTGATGTTTTTTCTGCATGACCTAACTAGATCCCTATACTCTTCTTGCGTTGCCTGCCCCTTCTTCCAAAGGTGGTAAACTCTCCTTTTTTTCCTGAGTCCCAGCAAGGGCTCCCTGTTCAGCCAGGCCGGTCGTCTTCCTCTCTGGTTCATCTTACGACGCATGGGGACAACCTGCTCCTGTGCCTCTAAGACTTCCTTCTTGAAGAATGTACAGCCTTCCTGGACCCCTTTGCCTTTCAGAACTGTCTCCCAAGGGACTCTCTCAACAAGCTTCCTGAACAGGCTGAAGTCTGCCTTCCAGAAGTCCATGGTAGTGGTTTTGCTGACCTCCTTCTTTACTTCACCAAGAATTGAAAACTCTATCATTTCATGGCCGCTAAGCCCAAGACGGCCTCTGACCACATCACCCACCAGATCTTCCCTATTTGTGAGCAGCAGGTCTAGCAAGGCACCTCCACTGGTAGGCTCACTTACCAGTTGTGTCAGGAAGTTATCTTCCACACACTCCAGGAATCGCCTAGACTGTTTCCTCTCTGCTGCGCTGTATTTCCAGCACATGTCTGGTAAGTTGAAGTCTCCCACTAGGACAAGGGCTGGGGATTGTGAGACTTCCATCAACTGCTTGTAGAACACTTCATCTATTGGGTGCTCTATAACAGACTCCCAACAGGATATCTGCCTTGCTGGCCTTCCCCATCATCCTTACCCATACGCACTCGACCTCACCTTCACAGTCATTGAGCTCTATACAATCAAAACACTCCCTAACATATAGAGCCACCCCACCACCTCTCCTTCCCTGCCTATCCCTTCTGAAGAGCTTAGAGCCATCCATTGCAGCATTCCAGTCATAAGAGTCGTCCCACCATGTTTCTGCGATGGCGACTATGTCATAACTATCCTGCTTCACAATGGCTTCCAGCTCCTCCCGTTTGTTGCCCATGCTGTGTGCATTGGTGTAGATGGACTTGAGCTGGGCTATTGATTTCTCCCCCAATGGGGCATGCTGCCCCCAGGCTCATCTCTAACGAGCTTCATTGTATCCCCTTCCCCATTTGTACCTAGTTTAAAGCCCTCTCAATGAGCCCTGCCATCTCATGAGCAAGGATCCCTTTCCCTCTTTGAGACAGCTGAATTCCATCAGTCCCCAGGAGGCCCGGTGCCATGTAAACCTCCCCATGATCAAAAAAACCCAAAATTCCACTGGTAGCACCAGCCTCTGAGCCACATGTTTAACGGGTGTGTTTTCCTGTTCCTCTCAGTGTCCTTCCCTGCCACCGACGGGATTGAGGAAAACACTACTTGTGCTCCTGATCCCTCGACCAGTCGCCCCAGTGCCCTGAAGTCCTTTTTGATCGCTTTTGGGCTACTGACCGCAACCCCATCACTGCCCACTTGCACAACCAGGAGCAGATAATAATCAGAGGGCCGTACCAGACCAGGGAGTTTCCTAGTGATATCCCTAACCCGGACCCCAGGGAGGCAGCAGACTTCCCTGTGGGATGGGTCTGGTCGGCATATGGGGCCCTGTTCCTTTCAGAAGGGAATCACCTACAATTACCCTCCTTTTTCTCTTAACAGCAGCAGTCCTAATGCATGGGACTGACCGACTCACCCTAGGCAACCCCCTGGAAGAATCTTCACCTATCTCCTCATTTGGCTGGCCCTCGAGTTCCAGAGCCCCATACCTGTTACGTGAGGGCAACTGGGAAGGTGCGGGAGGCCGGGAGGGGACTCGCCTGCCTCCCCGAGCAGGGACCTGTTTCCAATCCCCCCCGTCTCTTAGTTCCCCTCCTCCTGCCTGGTGGCAAGAGGGGAGGGATCCTTTACTTCTTGTGGGCCCTCTGTCTGCTGCCTTGGCCTCAGGGTGTGGCTCCACCAATCTACCTCCCTCTCACACTCTCTGACACTCCTGAGCCTGTCCGCTTCCTCCCTCAGCTCTGCCACCAGGCTGAGCAGGTCATTCACCTGGTCACACCGCACACAGGTGGTGTCTCTGCTGTCCTCCAGTGCCAGTGACAGGCTCAGGCACTCCCTGCAGCCAGAGACCTGCACGGCTGCATGGTTGTCTGGAAGCTCCGTCTGGGTCGCCACATGCCTTCTCCCAAGGGATTTCAGACAAGTGGTAACCATGGCTAGGTCCTATCCTGGGAGGGCAACAACCACTACTTGAGTCAAGTTTGCCTCTCGAGCCAGGAGGGGGACCAGTTACCACCAGTTGAACTCACCTCGCTGAGCGCCCACTGAGCTCCTCGGTGCACAGTGACCGGTGGCTGGGCTCTGGCAGGGCCCGTGTAGAACTGCCACGGGTGGTGCCGGCTCCGTCCCTGCCACATCAGCAGCCCTTCCCCAAGCTGCTGGTGCTGGCACGAGCTAGCCGCTTCTCCGGGCTTGGAGAGATTCTTACATGCTGTTGTGTTGTGACTTTCTTGACTTTATCTATGAAGTTTGTTGGCAGTTTTCTTGAAATTTTCAGAGTGCTTCCAATCATCCAGAAATCACAGACTAATAATTTAACAAAGCTTCGTATCTTTTCAGCTTTTGGCTCCCATGTTTGGTCACCATGGGTAAATCTCCTAGGAAGTGAGCTCTGTTTTGTTGTGACCACATCCAGCAAACCACAGTATGTTTACAAAGCAATATAAAAGCAAATGTTTACAAAGCAATACAAGCTGCTCGTGGCTTGGATGGGTGTGCTCTTTGCTGGGTTAAAAACTAACTGGAGGGCCGGGTCCAAAGAGTGGTAGTGAATGGAGTTAAATCCAGTTGGCGGCCGGTCACAAGTGGTGTTCCCCAGGGCTTGGTATTTGGGCCGGTTCTGTTTAATATCTTTATTAATGACCTGGACGAGGGAATCAAGTGCACCATCAGAAAGTTTACAGATGACACCAAGTTAGATGGGAGTGTCAACCTGCTTGAGGGTAGGATGGCCCTACAGAGGGATCTGGACAGGCTGGATCAATGGGCTGAGGCCAATGGTATGAGGTTTAACAAAGCCAAATGCCGGGTCCTGCACTTGAGTCACAACAACCCCATGCAGCACTACGGGCTTGGGAAGAGTAACTGGAAAACTGCCTGGCAGAAAAGGACCTGGGGGTGTTGGTTGACAGCTGAATATGAGCCAGCAGGGTGCCCAGGTGACCAAAAAGCCAATGACATCCTGGCTTGTATCAGCAATAGCGTGGCCAGCAGGACAAGAGAAGTTATTCTCCCCCTGTACTCAGCACTGGTGAGGCCAAATATTGTGTTCAGTTTTGGGCTCCTCACTACAAGAAAGACATTGAGATACTGGAGCTTGTCCAGAGAAGGGCAAGGAAGCTGGTGATGGGTTTAGAGAACAATCCTTATGAGGAGTAGCTGAGGGAACTGGGGTTGTTGAGCCTGGAGAAAAGGAGGCTTAGGGGAGACCTTATCACTCCCTGCAACTACCTGAAACGTGGTTGTAGTGAGGTGGGGGTTGATCTCTTCTCCCAAGTAACTAGCGATAGGAGAAGAGGAAATGGCTTCAAGTTGTGCCAGGGGAGGTTTAGATTGGATATTAGGAAAAAACTTATTCATCAAAAGGGTTATCCAACATTGGAACAGGCTGCCAGGGAAGTGGTGGAATCATGATCCCTGGAGGTATTTAAGATGGGTAGACATGTTGCTTAGGGGTATGGTTTAGTGGTGGTTTTGACAGTGTTAGGTTCATGGTTGGACTCGATGATCTTAAAGGTCTCTTCCAACCTAGACAATTCTATGATTCTATGATCCTATGACACAGCTCCTTGTTCCATCTCCTGATAAATTCTCTTTTGGATATCTAGATCTCATTTAACAATTTGAAATTTTTAAAGAGACCCTGAATAAATACAGTTTTCTTTGCAAAGTCCTGTTTTTTTCTGACCATTTTTGACAGATGGCATTATCCCACTTCAACTTACAAACCGTGAGAGGGAAAAATTTACCATGTTGCTATGTAAATTGTTCCCCACATGTTCTACGTATTCTTTACACCGCTCTGTAAAAGTTCTCTACAGGAAAAGAAGTGTGTAACCACAGTGTCTCTACCATTTGCCAAGCATTTTCACTTTTTCAAGATTAAAATCGCTTTAAATTTTTGTAATTGTTATATTTATAAGGAACTCATCAGTTTGACTACACTATCAGAATGCTAACAATGAAGAGCCACAAATCTCTTTATGCTGCATGAGAATGAGGGCAGGGCATTTTAAATATTTGTTAATATAATAACAATATGTAATATTGCTTCATATAGTTGTAAAAACAGTTTTAAACAGAAAATTGTCAAGCAAAATAAAACTTCAAGAACTGTAAATCGTTATTTTGTTTACCCATGTTATTTACCACTGACTGTCTTAAAGTCCTGTAAAATACTAAACAAAAGTTTATTTTGCAGAGAGATTTTATCCTGGCTAGATTTGAATCAGAACAAATACATAAAGACAGTGCTCAGTCACACTGAATTCAGTTATTCTTTGGTTATTTATATTTTATAATTTACTAGGATGTGTTTTGACTTCCAATGTGTCATAATTCCATGTAAAAAGTAATACAAGAAAATGTTAAGTGACAGCTTACACGTCCTCTAATGTTTAGTTAGCAATTTTAAGGTTGCAATAACTGGCACTCATAAATTGGAAAAAAAAAATAGTGATAATGCAAAAAAGAGTTTGTCCTCCAAAAATTCAACATTACATCAAAGTATAGTCTTAGTAATCTTATTTCAGGTATTATCATATTTTTAGTTGCAGTACTGTATTTGCAGACACAAAGTCTTCTACTGATGTTTTACTTCTTTTTTTTCCTGACTGAATATCCTTTATGTTGCTGTTTACTTGAATATTTTTAATTTTGTTGTCTCAAAAGCGGTTTGATTTAACAGTTAGGTCAGTGGCCTGAGAATGAGGGATTCAAATTTAATATCACCTTCCATTTACAAGGTCTTCATTATGTTTGTGTCCCTGATGGAAAGCCTGGGAGTAATGTCCTTTTGCAAACCGTGAACAGTTGCAGCTTGTTAACAGCAGCAATTGCAATTTCTTTTATGCTACAGGCAATGCAGCTGCAGAAAGGAGACCTGGATCTGTGTATCCAATGCACAATTTTGTTCCCAGCTCTGTCCCGTGTGGTCTTGTTGACATTGCTCCATCCTCATCAACTTCCTCCCTAATGGATATGTACCTTGTCTACTTAGCAATGGAACCTCCCACAATACTCAGGATAGCCAGGATAGCTGAGGCTACCATACACGTTCCCTGGCGTCTTGAGTCGCTCATCTTGAGAAACAAGTATTTTGCTGGGTTAAGAAGATTGAAAGGATGGATAAGGAAGACATTCTGTTACACTTTTCTTTCTTTAGCATCATGCAGACTCAAAAGGTCTTGGGAACACAGTTGAAATAGAGAAAAAATTAAGGGACTGTGGTGGAAGCCATTTCTACTGCCTGTGATAGAAATCAAGATTTTCTGTGACTTGCAAAGTAAAATGAGAATAATGGTTTTCACCTACAAAAGAACTAATACTTTAATGCAGTATAATCTATTGTATTGTTAGATCTGTTGGCAAAATTACCTGTTTTAAATTAAACTGATTTAAGAAATAGTCAAATCTTTCTGATTTGAAACTTCTAAACAAGAAGTTTTGAAGTATGTTTATGGTGAACATGATGCAAAGGCTACACAATGGAAATTTCACTCCACAGAGTTATAAAGTATCAAAGCAAATAAAACAAAGGGCAATGCTGAAGAGCAACGGGTAGCTTAAATCATGGGCATCCTTAAAATCTGCCTGTGTAGCATATCACATGTTGCTTTCTTATTTCAGTATCAAAATATGCTGATATTGTCTGATATTTACTTCAAGTTAATAATTGTAAAGCGCTCTGAAACACAGAGTTAACATATTGAGTTCATTTTAAAAATATTCTACCTTTTAGCCATTCTCAATGTAAAATGTGCATTATCATTTCAACTACCTAACACTAGGTTAAAATAGTTACATTTTGGTTCTAAAAATGTGTGACTTTCCATAGCAGATTTGTAATTTTGTTCTTCAATTTTAAGGTACTTTTCGTATTTTGTGAGTGAGTCCCTCTTTCTTCCTCCCTCGTTTACCTAAAAATAATTCTAAGAAGGGATTTTCATTGTCTGCTAGCTCTTACACTAATGCGTTTTTTAGTCTGTAAAAATGCAGAAAGTCTGAACTCCAGACACAGCCCTATATTCATTTTATGTAAGTGCTTCGTTCAACACTTCTAACAGAAAAATGCTGAACATTGAAATGTATCATTGTAACTCCTAAAATTGAGTCCAAAGATCGATTTTTCCACCTTAGTGCAAATTCATCCTGGTATAAATTAAAAGTAGTTTATCTGGAGTGTTTTTGCAACCACAACTGATTCTAAATTACGATCTATTAAAAAATAATGATATAATCCAAAAGCCATGTAATTCCTACCAGTTTCATACCAAAATAATTCATAGAAGTGAACGAGCTGACAGACATTCAGCATTTTAATAACCAACCAACAGCTAATAAATATCTCTGGGCTATATTCTTCTGGCTGTTTCTTGACTGCAGTCTAATCGGAAAGTTTGAACATGAAAACCAAATAGTAATTATATGTCCTAATAGAAAGCTTATGAAAGAAATATGCAGTACAAATATTTTGATAGTATATAAACTACACTGCTCTTCGAACATCTTATTTATTAACAAATTGCCACTTTACACTTGAGATCCAACAAAAGTAGGGGCATCCCTTTTTTGTGGTCTGAAAGTCTTTACAGTTGCTAGGTGTGGGATTATAAAGAGAAATGGGAATAGAAATGTGAATGTAAAGCTAAGACAAAATAAAAAAAAGAGATTATTATTACTACAGTAGAATGGAGAGTAGCAAACCCAGGAGTATTTCTAAGTGTTCCTGTAAAACAAGAGACTTTTCACCCTTCTTGATGTCACCCTCAGAAATTGTAAGGACATTTTAGTGACAATCACTTGCATAAGTGTAGGTGAAGTGATCGCAAGCAGTCTGTTACAGATGGGGGTCTTGCAAAAACAGATTCATAATCAGCATGGAAATTGTAATGTGCAAGTTCAACACAAAACAGGTGTAGTAAGTATTTTCTCTGGTAAGTCCAACTTAGAAAGTTGGATTCCACAACTGTAGAAGTTAGTCAGTGGACTCTGAAGAAACAACAAAAGCAGATTACTTGTTCTAGAGGTTTTGAGCAGCTTCTGGATTTGTCTTTGCCTGTTCTGGTTTTTGCACTGGAGACACCCAGCTGAATGTTTTAAATTTGATTTTTGAAGATAATAAAGAAAAAAAGATAGAGATCTTACCTGTGTAACCTCAGGGACTTCTAGGTTTAAAGAAATGAGTATTGTGAAAGCTGAATTAAACATCTGATGCAGAGAAGTAAGCAGTTCTCTTTTAGTTCACAGATCCTCGGAAAGCTTTAGGAGTTACAGCTTCCTGCCAGTATAAGTCACTTCTGCTCTTAGTTTTGAAAACTCACAGTATGACACTGCTTACTGCATGCTATTTTGGGTGCCCTGAGTAAAACTATGAACACAGGCACTTTTGTGCAAAACATCATAAGGCCTCTCTGATGTTCATTCAGAGTTCAGAATTAAAATGCAGAAGGCTCTAGCAAGCAAAATACAAGCTGATTTTCTTTTTCCTAGTGGAAAAATAAAGTACTCGCTGGCAAGTAACCAAGGTGGTGGGAAGGTAATTCATTTTGTGTGAGAGTGTTTTGCAAGTGAAAGGGATATGCCCTCTGTTTAGAGATTAGTCAGGGAAACAAGTGATCAATTTAGAGTAGTCACAAAAGTTAGTCAAAGAAAAGAGTTCTACAGTCTGGGTTTTGCCCTCCAGCCTTTTTTTCCCTCCAAATAATTTAGTTTCAAGAATCATAAAATCTTCATGCTGAGAAGAAAACACATGCCCAAGGTATTGGTTTATGTCCTTACATATTTGAGAGACATATGAAATAAATCCTTTTACTTTTCTTGCAACTGTCTACAAAAGTTAATTTTTGTCTTCTAGCTAGAGTTGGGCTTTTATAGTCAGCTGAAAAATACAATAAAAATAATATAAATATTAAAAAAAAAGAAAAAAAGAAAAAAAACACCCTTAAAATCTTGTGGACTAATTATGCAAAATGTTATAATTTTTTCATAGAAATCAAGTTTTATCTTAAGTCAGTTTAGGAAATTTTGAACAATAATTCAAATATTCATTGTGAATTCCTTGTGCTCTCAAAAAGAAATAAGGATATTTTGGGAATAAACAGGAACTGTGGATTACAGTTAACACTTCTGTAATGATTATGGAAGATATATTTATGGTGAGATAATTTAGAGCTTAGTGCTACATCAGTATTAGCTCCAGGCCAAGATAATTTTTGAGAACTCCTAAACGGTAAAACAACAAACATGACATTTTCCTAGACTTAATGTATCCTATTAATGATAAAACTAAAAAAAAAAAAAAAAAAAACAGGGAAAAACCAACCAAACAAAACCCCGCCCCAAAAACTTCTAAACCAATTTTAGATTTTTCACTATGAAATTAGTAGTTTAAGGAATAAATATGCCTTCAGTTGACAGATTTATTTTTTTCTTCTGAAATTGCCTCCTTTAAACAGAAAATTTTGACATCTCGAGAAACATTACCTCTCCCTCTTTCTTCTTCCTCATCCAGTCTAAGAAATTTAGCAACCGTTCCTATGTGGAAATTGAAAAACTCTTGTCTGTACTTTTGTCATGTATTTTTAACATTTTTTTTTTCTGGAAAGGAAGGAAGGTAAATTCTGACCAGCCTTGCAGATCTTACTCAGACATTCAAGAATCTCATTGGCCAGAACACAAAAGACAGCAAATGAGGAAATGTGATTCTTCAGCATACGTAATGCTATAAGAAAACATGACTAGATAGTTTTGCCAGGTCAGAGAACATCAGCAGAGCAGAACACGGTCTGCAAAGGGAACAGTTCTGATTGATGCATATGTGAGCTCTGGTACCTTGGCTAACACTGAATCACTGTTTACTGTATTTATGTCTAGAAGTCAGCAGCAAATCAGCTGGTTCCAAATAAATGCAAAAACCCCTAATATCACAGACCTTAAAATTTGAAATGAATGAGCTTGAAGTAACACAGGAAAACTGTTCACCCATCATGTCTATCTTGAAAGCATATACTCTATAGAAAAGTATTGTGTACACTATCTGAGCAGCTGGATTTTTGTGAGATGATTCAGAATTACTTCTCAGTATTTTGAGGGTGATCTCCTGATAACTTCTTAAGGATTACCTCCTCCGAAGTACTTCAGTATAAGTAATATAGTTTCTGTATCAAACTGAAAATGAACACATAATTTATCAAAGTATATACAGTTTCAGCTTTAAGAAGTAGATAGATTGGCTAATATTTTTTTTCCTCAAATCAGAGCAAACACGGTAATACTATACAGCTTAAGGTTCTTTGATAACACTGTGTTCTTAGTAATGGTTATTTAATTAATTATGAAATTAGATATCAAAACAAAGCTGACAAAGATTTCTTTCTGGCACTCTTACCTCAAGCATTTTTGCCTGTGCTAGACAAAACTTGATTTCTTTGTCTAAAACTTGATGTTAGATTTGAGTGAAGGAATCAATATGAAATAAGATCACATTTTCATATCTTCTGTACTTTTTATCATGTTTGTTTGTTTGTTTGTTTGTTTTAAGAAATAGGAATGTTTAGGGAGAGCTGCTATTTAGTGAGAATGGTTGCATACTAGTTTTGGTTCATGACCTGACATCAGCTCTGTACAGGGTGAGGTACAGGGGATGAAAAATAGAAAAATGGGAAGAGGAGAAGGACGCTTTCCTAAGATCTGTGGAAACCGAAGAAGTGTAATTGGAATTCAGTGATATGTTACTATTTGCCACCTGGAAAAACAGCTTTTTTAATGACACTGCTTCTCACTGGCTTTCTAGCCAGAAGAGGCGATGTTTCATTCGCCAAGTCAGAATTAACTAGACATAGGTGTAAGAAAAGGCTAAAACCATTGTTGACAGTTGGCAAACAAGATATGCTCATTTACTGAGAATGCTGAATGTTGTCACAGGATGTAATATAAGTAAGATGTGCCATTTGAAGTGAAGAGAAATGAGCAGTAGGAAGTAAATAAAAATGGAAGTTTCTTGAAAATGTTTGTTGAAGAAGTGACGAGGTGAACTGGCCAGAATAGGAGGGATTTTTGACAAGGTACAGATAATATGCAGCAATAAGGAAAAAAAGAAATTAGTTGGGTAGTCTGCACCTTAAAAAAAAAGAAGTCAAGTAAGAAGGCTAATTCACAAAATTATGAGAAAACATTTCTCAACTTAGAAGAAAACACATATCTATTCACAGTGCAGTGTTCTCATGTGATAAACAATCTCTGCTTCTCTTTGTTTAGGCACCTGTCAATGACAGGCAGGCTTTTTGATGTTAGCATTGAATGGAAATAATTTGGACCATCACATATTAAGGAAAACAGTTATCCTGTTAGCTGTTTCCTGGTCTCACAGACCATGCTAATTCCTGCAGAGAAGGATCTCAGCAATACGCTAGCTTTCAGCAGCTACTGTCACCTTGACTGTTGTTACAGCTTCTCGCCAAGGTGTGTTAAAACCTTAAGATCATCTCGCTCCACAGGGGAGACCTGTTGCTTGCTGACAGCAGGATTAGTAGCACAATCAACACGAATGGGCAACTCAGTTCTGAGGGAGCACATGAGGAGCTCTACTCATCACCAGAGCAAAACTTTACTGGAGGTTTGGAAGAGCCGAATGAACTTTATCTTACCTAAATAAATAAATGAATTGTCATATAGACACTGGGAACTGAGAGAGAAACTTCAGAATTGTAGTTAAACTGTTTGGAGTCTTTTCCTTTTTCATTGAATCTATTGTGATTAAAAATTGGAATTTTATCTATCCAAAAGCTATAGCTTAAATTAGACGTTTGTTTGGGTGCAAAACATGATAATAAAATTGGAATTAAAATGTATATACAATTTAAAACTTGATTACTGATCAGCCAATTGTAATATGATATCTATTGATTTCTTTCAAAGTTAAATTTATTTTCAAATATAATGACCAATCATATTTTGTGGATATATATATGTGCTATAATGACTTGAAGAAAGACAGTCCTAAGAATTCAGTAGAGATAATTATCAATTTTATGGAAAATCTGTTCCATTTTTCCAGAAACTAAAGAAAAAATGAGTATGGGAAGCCGTAGGAGCTTTCTTTATTTTTAATCAAAATAAAGAACACTGTAGAAAAAAAAAAAAAGGGTTAAAAAGCAATCAGTTCTCATTCAAGGAGGTGAATGAGATTGTATCTTCATCTTTACGTCTTGCCTAATTGGACTGATTTCAGAAGATCTTACTCTTCTGGGTTCACTCAGTGGGACTACAGGTAAACAGTTCTTCCCTTAACCAATTTCCAGTATGACAAGAATTCAAAATACAGACAGATCCTCAGGCAAGGGCAAAATATTTCCTTGAAAAATCTTGGAAAAATCAAAGAGGGAAACAAAGAAACCAAATCCAAAACAAAAAAAACCCAAGCCAACCAAACAACCAAAAAAAACCCAAAAAAACCACCAGAAAAAAAAGAGAGAAAAAAAAAGAACATTTTTCTTTTCCTCTTATTTCATTTATTTATTGTTTAATTATTCTTCTACTGTTTTTGTGGGCTGTATTTACCCAAGGCAGGAGTTTAAAGGAAATTCAGTGATGGGATTTCAGTTCTATCCACCTGAGGGGGGATTTCTCTCATAAAACACAGGGAAGAAAATATAGACTTTATACCCAAAGCAAAACCAGATATTTTTCTTCGAAGATATTTGTCTCTAGAAGGTGAGAAATGGATGAATAAATTGCATGTATATTAGTTTGCAGAGAATAAGAAGCTGTGGGTTTATCTACAAATAAAGGTGATTATTTTAAGAAGAAAGCAGTTTGAAAAGCTTCATATTTTATAAAAAGTTCAATGCAGTTAGTCAAACATCTGCTGAGTTTTATGGCAAACTGCTGTATAAAAGACACATATGTAAAGGCTTGTCTAGTAAGTCCTGTCCTCAGTTTTGCATAGGAATACATTGCTCCTGTGAACTAAAACTGGGGAGAGGGGGAAGTATTGATCTTCATATTTGGTCTCTGAATATCATGCAATTTATGACATTTTTACACTTTTATAGATCATTGGCATGATATATGGGAACAGTGATGTTTTATTCTTTGATTATTTTTGTCTTATATATGGCATTTACAACTTTACAAATATGCCATGAAGAAAATAAGGTAAGTTATTCAAATATTGATCTGATATCAGAGTAAGTTGAATTTATTCAGTGAGGGACAGGGAGGGAGAGGGACAGAACTCAAGGTTTCAAGGGAGATGATTCTCCCAAATCACCTACACCCAAATCACGGCTCTTGTGTTTGGAATAGGCATTTGGAATTTGCACCAAGCTAAACAGAATTAGTCCAGGCTAGGTAAGCAGCCAACACAACACTGCTAAAAGGTGGAGAAGATGCTGTGAAAACAGCAGCAGTGGGGTATGAAGAAGACCAGTGAGAACATCTGTAATATCTTCATCTCTGGGGAGTCAGTATTGCATTTTTGGGGATTTGTGTTGTTTGGGTTTTTTCACATTGTTGGGAGTTCTGCCATTTCTAGACTGACTTTTTATGGAGATTCAGATATGTAGCTTTTCCCAAAGTGACTTTTACCTATTACCACTTAGGGGAGGCACAGCTCTGAGAAGAGCCAAGTGGAACCAAGAGAGGAAGCAGAAGTGGGGCTTGGAGGCCTGCATAGTCTGAAATGCAATAATTTTTTTGCATTGCTGAGCAATACCTGGTCACTATGCAGAATAAATATACTATGCTAAATGAAACCATTTTGTTGAATAAATGTGTTTGGGTTTTTTTCTTCCACTTCTTGTTTAATAACTCCATTGCAACTAAAATTCAGGTCCCACTAAAGTATGTTATAAATCACAGCTTCTGGCACAGAAGTTAGAAGCTACACATGAGGCAGTGTAAATACAAACACGTGTGGATTAATCTACAATACCAGTGAGACTCTTTTTCATGGAATTATCTGAAGTCTGTTTCAAAATCTCTTTGTGTCTTATTTGTTTCAGTATTTAATAATCAACTTGTGTGTTTTTGCATTTTTCCTACATGATTCTGTGCTTTCTGTGTTGTGAAATCTTATTTTTTTTCCTTTTTAAATTTTTTTTTTCTTTTCTTTTTTTCTTTTTTTCCCCCAGAAGGGAAAGACGTTTAATGAATTGCAACAAAGTATAATTACTTAATATAAGTGTGTACTTAGTAGTATGTGTGAAAAGTCTGTGGAAATGGTGCATAACCTTCTTAATTAAAAAAATCTGAATACAACACTGTAATCAGACTTTTCCAAAGATGATACCTTTCTCCTTTACTTTCCTTTCCCCTTTCCTTTTCTTTTCTCGGTGAATATTGTTATGATAGAATACATTGTGTTTGGAAAATAATATGCACACAACTTATTATCTTTTGCTGTTTATATTCCCATCACAAGATACAATCAATAGGAGCAAATTCAGGGCAGGAAAATCTTCACGATGATCCCCTGAAGGAAGGGAGCTCCCCTATTCTGTTACTGGTACATAGTGTTTAGATACAGATTGAACGAAATTGGGGTTGTGGTCTTATCTGTGTCTTTAGCCCAAGGTCTCATGCTAATGAGAACATTATAAGAAGGGCCTGAATTCAGCTGATTTCTGTAAGTAACTAGTTCATATTCTCCAACCTGTCTCCTGCAGAGAGGACAGTAGCTGCTATCAGATACAGGTCATACATAGTCCAAGTCGGAATTCAGTCATGAATTGTTATAAAATACATAGAAGAATAACAAGGCAAATATTTCTTTCCATTTGGTTAGCTATGTAACCCTCATACACTTTTTCACATACATGATCAGTCTGCTACAAATGTTAGAAGGCTATTCTATCTCATTGGGAGCTAGTGAAGCAAGAATTAGTATACTCGTTTACATGTAGAAAAGAATGAAGCATGAAGGCAGAAGAAATATTAAAAATATTAAATGCAGTTTCATGAAGATAAAATCTATAGCTGTGACTGATCTGGTGCATTATAGCCTCTCAGTATAAAAACTGGTGTGGAGGTTAGTATGAGAACTGGTATAGAGATTACATGGTCAGGCCAGCTGAATTTGGAAAAGACCTTTATGTACAAATTTCAGTGGCAGAAAAATAACTCTGTTGAATTAGTCCAACAAAACTAAATGAAATATTCCAATTTCAGAAATGTCAACGTGTTTTGATTTTTTTTTCTTTTAATTAATCCCCATGACATTTCCATTCCAAAAATGAATGAAATTAAATAGAACAAAATAAAACAAAACAAATGATTCCTGTCTGAAGAGTTTCATAATGTCAACTTTTCATCCCATGTCCCACCAGCAAAGCCTAAGTGATAGCTTGGAAGACAATTTTGAAAAGTAAAAAGCCTTTGAGATGAGCTGCTGGGTGAGGAAAAGATCCAAATCTCATTCCTCCTTCCAAAAAGGAGAGGAAAGCAGAAGGTCTATTTTTTTTCTTTTTGTTAATGGGTGCTAAGAAAATGACACAGGACAAGGTGCTCTCACTCTGTGCTCCATGGCCCACCCTTCACCTCTACATTTTTTTGATTTCTAGGTATGGGATAGGGGAAAGCAGTAAGGAAATTTTTTTTGAGCTTTCAGGTTTCACAGAATGATAAAATTGGCCTTTTCAGTTACACCTTGAGGAAAAGTCTTTCAGCCAGCAAAAATGTAATTAGAAGAACTTTGCTTTGTTTGACACAAATTCCCCAACTTTTTTTTTTTTTTCAAAATAAT